>FJUW01000051.1:5035-337512 GCA_900074885.1 Rhynchosporium graminicola
ATCTTACTCTTTACTCTTATATATCTATATAATTTTATATATATATATATATAAATATATATATCTATACCTCTATTATATCTACTTCCGGTTATCAGACAGCTATCTCTATTAATAGAGCTCAAAACGTCTTTAATTTTGAGATTAATACTAAAGATTAACCTATTATCTTTGAAAAGGGTCTCTTTTCTAAGACTTTAGAGCCTCCTAGTGTAATAATCACTTGGTACGCTGAGGTAAATAGGCATAATAGAATAGTAGAATAGTCGCTGGAGGTTCGCTAGTAATAATCTAGTTAATATAGAAACTAATTACTAAGGAGAGAAAGTTCTTTCTTCCTCTCTAATTCTGAAATATAAGAGTAGGAGGCACTAGGCTTATAGACCTATTATAATATCTCCCCTTTTAAATACTTCTATCCTAGAAGTGAAAGCGTTAAAATACCCTAGCTAGCGATACTTTAGCGAGGCGCCGGCGAGGTATTCCTTTCAGGATTCACTTTTATTCTGATTCTTCTTTATTATTAGTAAAGCTAGAATGCGGGGTATAGCACTAGGTAACTCCTCTATATAACTCTTAACTTTCTCTCTTCTCTCTCTTCTTAAATAACTAATAATAATAATAGTAACTATACGTAAGTTATAAATATAAGGTATTAGGTAGTACTAACTTGACCTTTTAGCTCCTAAGAAGAACCTTTATAAGCGCGCTGCTAGTAGTTCGCTTAAAGATACTCTTCCTTCTAGTAATACTTTCACTCCTATTAATAAGGGAAAAACCGTAGTCGCTAGCGGGTTATTAACTAAGCGCTAGCGAGCCGAAGATAATAACGAGGATACTAAAGGCGAGCCGAGCTAAGATAGTAGCCCTTCTGCCTGTTACGATAAGACCTTTTATACTAGTCGAAAGAATATGCAGATAAAGTCGAAAGCTCGTGCTAAGGTAAATAAGGAGATACCGCGTCCGGAGACTTACCTACGATACGCCGGCGAGTATACTTTATTCCCTAAGTTAAAATACACTTTAGCTCCTAACTCTATTACTAGTAAGTATATAGATTATATTAAGAAAAGTAAATCTTATAAGGATATAAGTATAAATTTCCTCTTTCTAGCGAATACTTAGCTAATAGCCGGCGAGGTTCTAGCTATCCTAATAGGTATTCTTAGCTAACTGTAAGATATAGCTTTGAAAGTAGTAATAGGCGAGAGTTCCGGAGAAGTATTAAAGATTACTTAGGCACGCTTTAATATAGAGAAGAAGCGGGCTAATTATACTTCTAAAGTTAGTAATACTATAGCTATTAAATCTCCTTAGAAGCTAGTTATTAATTCTAATGCCGAGCTATCCTCTAGTATTACGTCGGCGATCGCTAAGGTATCTGGGCATACGCTACGCTCTATAGCTAAAGTTACTACTACTATCGATATTATAAATACTACTCTTCTAGAGGAAATTCGTAATCTCCGTATAGTATAAATTAATCTCTCTAGCGAGTTCCCTACTAATCTTTAGCGAAGGACTTCTATACTATTTATACTAGATTCTTTCTATAAGTAGTTTCACTAGATACGTAGCTAGAGATTAATAGAGAGGAAGTCTCGGATAGGGATATAGATAGTACTAATTAGGAGGTTACTAAGTAAACTTTCTTTAGTAATATCTCGGAGTTTATCTAGCGAGAGCTAGTTTACTAGCGATCTATATAGATAATAAAACCTCTTTTTCCCCTTAGACCTTTACTAGATTTATAATCTCTGATATACCTTTAAAACTATAAAACCTTATAGGAAAAAACAGAAAGGTATATATCCTTTTATAAGTATTATTTTACTTTCGCCGGCGTTTCGCTAGTCTTTCTATAGCGTTTTGATTTTTTAAAGCTTTGATTTCTTTCTAGAGTCCTTAGAGGTTTTCTTTTAGCTCCTAAGAATTATAAGCGGAAGTAAACTCCTTCTATCTTACTAGGAATTATTCTCTTCTTCTAACTACTCGCCGGTCTAGTAAGGAATCGACCTCCTATAATTCTTCGCTATTAATAAGGTCAGGTTAGATAACCTCTGATAACTCGCCGGGCCTTTACTAGTATAGTTCTAATAGTAAGATATAGAAGATATTATATAGCTAATTATACTTAGTAGGTAAATCTAATCGATATACCTACTTTCTAATTCTTTCGCTAATCTTAAATAGCCCTAGAAATTAGTAGTCTAGCTTCTTACTCGATCGAATAGTTTTAATATTCTTTATTAAGAGTAGGACTTATTAATCTACTTTAAATTCAATTAGTTAATAGTTCTTATTATATTACTTCGCTTAGGTTTCTTTAGTTCTTCGCTAGCTATTCTCTAGCTCTTAGCGTTTCTTAACTACTTCTTCTGCTCTTTCTTTAGTAGTAGGTATCTCCCCTCTTATAGGATCGTCCTTAATACTCTAGCGACTATCTAGCGTAATTCTATACTTAGCCTTATTTGGACTTATTCTAATAGCCTTATAATATATATTTATATACGCGAATTTCGCTATAGGTAATAGGTCTACCTAATCGTCTTAAAGATAGTATACGAAACACTATAGCTATACTTCTATAGCTTAGTTTTATTATTCCGTTTACCTATTAGTTTATAAGTAAAACGCTATCGAAAGACCTCTTATTATTCGGAAGTAGAAGTATATCTCTTACTAGAACTTAGAAGTGAAAACAGAACTTCTATTACTAATAATAACCGTAAGTAATCCGTAGTCCTTAAACTAATAGTCGATAAATAGCCGAGCTAAGCCTAGCGTATCAATTGTCTTTAAGTAAGGAATATACTCTATATCTTTAGTATATCTATCGACGATTACTAGTAAACTATCGGAGATTCTTCCTATAGAGCTCCCTTTATAAGGTAATAGATCTATAATAAAGTCTATAGTTATAGACTCAAATAGCTTACTTAGCTAGCTAGGCGCTTATATCTCGCCGGCTATCTTTATTCTTCTTACTTTTATCCTTTAATAAATATTATAACTTTTAATATATTTTTTAATATCTAGCTTTATCTTCTGCTAATAGTACTTTCGCTAGATAAGCTTTAGCGTCTTATCTTAACTAAAATAGCTTATAGTTAGATAATTATAGTATATCTTCATGATTTCAGTATAGATAGCTTCGTCTAGCGGAACGTAAGCCTTTCGCCGGTATCTAAGTAGTCCTTCGCTATCGATACTCTAATCTATATCCCCGGTTTTCTGTAATCTAGCTAACTTCTTAATAGTAAAAGCGTCCCTTTTCTATAGCTTTATAAGCGTTAAGAGAAGTAAGTTCGATTTAGAGTTTACTATTTTAGTTCTTATAATTCTCGCTATGAAAAACTATAGTATAGTATATCTATAGCTATACTAGTTAGCGCCTAGCTCCTCGCTAGCGCCTCTTAAGAGGGTATCTAGACCTCCAAATAAGTTCTATGAACTATTAAGCTTTATAGGTATATATCGCTAGTTAGGCGTAGAGGTTATATCTATAGCTTTAATCGATACTCCTTTTAAAGAAGTATTATTAGTAAGTTATAGAATCTAAGTTAACTAGTATAATATACTATCGTTCGGACGCCGGTTACTCTCTGTCGTATTACTAGCTTTACTAGGTACGCAGATTAACCTGTCTTTAATTATATTTCGCAGCTTATTTTATAAAGTAAGGAGTATAATATTTTCCTTATCTTTCGCCGGCTTATAGTTAGGCCTTCTCGACAGTCTATTAGCAGGATTATTTTTCCCTTATCTATAACTTAATATAAAGTTATACTTAGATAGCTCTAGAGCTTATCTAGCTTATCGCCGGCTTAATACTATTATAGTTATAAAGTGATAGAGGTTACTATAGTCTATTAATACTTTAACTAGAGCTATATTACCTTTAAGGTAATACCTCTAGTATATAAAATACTTAATAATTATAAGGAGTTCTTAGTTATATACTTTATAATTCAACTTAGTAAGTTCTAGCTTTTTACTAAAGAATATAATAAAGTACTAGATAGCCTTTTCCCTTTCTTTTACCGGCTACTCTCTAGGCTAGGAGAGAATTCCCGCGATAGTAAACCTAAAAGCGTTAGTCTCTAGCTTTCTTAGCTTCAGTAGATCGAAGTGCATAAGAAAAGGTATTATAGTAAACGTATCTTTTAATATATTAAAAGCCTCTCTTTCTATAGTACTCTATCTAAAAGTAGGAGTAAGTTACCTTTTCTTCTTACTACTTATTAAACTTATTAGAGGTCAGGTAATCGCTAAGAATCTTATAATAAATCGCTAGTAGAAGTTTATAAAACTAATAAAGACTTATATATCTCTAATACTTTTAGGCTCTAGCTATTCCCTAATAGTATCTATTTAGCTTATATCTATTGAAACGCTAGCTAAGGAGATAATATATCTTAGAAACTCTATACTTTTAGTATTAAAAGAGCACTTTAATAACTTAATAAAGAGGTTTATATACCGAAGTCTCTTTAGTACTTAGCGGACGTATTACTTATATTATAAGGGGTTAGTAGAATAGATCAGGATATTATTAAGATATATAATATAAGTAATATCGACGAGGCTCGCTAGCGTATCGTTAATAAATACCTGGAAAGTCGCTAGTATATTTAATAATCTAAATAGTATAACTTAATACTTATAATACTTATATCGGGTACGAAATATAGTCTTCTATTTATTACCCTAGCGAATTCGGATATAGTAGTAGGCGTTTTATAAGTCTAGTTTAGTGAATACTCTAGTATCCCGGAGCTTATCTAGCGTTTCGCTAATTAATAGCAGAAGGTACTAATCCTTAATTATAATTTTATTCAGAGCTTAGTAATCGATATATAATCGAAAGCTATTATCTTTCTTAAGTATAAAAAGAATAAGTATACTTATAAGACTCTTACTCTTCCTTATCTAACCCTTCGCCTCTAATAAGTCGAGGTATTCCTAGAGAACCTCTAGTTCCTTCTCGGAGAGGTTATAGATTAGAGAATAAGATATCTTTAATCCTAGTTCTAACTCGATAGCGTATTAATAGCCCTCTAATAGGGGTAGCTCGCTTCCTTTCTCCTTAGAGAATATGTCCTTAAAGTTACTATATATAGAGGGAATAGTAAGCGTATTACTAGTATCTATCTAGTATATTATATATAAGTTGAATATTATAGCGTATATAGGAGATTTCTATTCGTTAATAAGAGTCGCAAAAGCTCGAGGTGCTATAATATTAAGGCTATCGGAGTCTTTTAAATTATAAAGGAACTTCTACTACTTATTCTTAAAGCTTATCTGAGGATCTATATCCTCTAACTATAGCTATCCTAATATCAGGTCTATACTTAGTATATCGATAACTCTTAGCCGAAGAGTATCGACTCTAGTCTATCTAATCGAATCGGCTATCTCTACCTAGGCGACTATAGTACTAAAGATAACGCTTTTATTCTATAAAAGTATCTAGAAAGTCCTCAGTCCTTCGCTAATAAGTTTAAGCTCGTATTCTTTAGTAACTAGTCTTAATATAAAGTTATCTTCTGCTCTACTATTAATAAGAGTAGTTATCGATTTCTACTTATCTTAAGATAAAATCTTTATTTAGATTTCTATCTTATTATCCGGTAAACTCGGTCCGGATATAGAAGATACTACGAGTTATAGCTTTCCTTAGCGTTTATCTTTAGTATCGCTAGTATTTGATTTTAGATAGTTCGGAGAGATATATCTATATTTATTATAAGAGTAGTACTAAACCTTAGAGATATCTTATCTTATTAGCTAATCCCTAATAAGTATACTATTTAGATCTTTCCTCTCTTCTTATCTTTATTAGCTCTTATCTTATTAATTATTAGTTCTTCGCTAGTACTTATATAAGTCGTCCTTCTTCGCGTTTAACTCCTTATATTTCTGCTCTTTAGGTTCCTTTTATCTTTTATTACTATTAGTACCTCTAGATAAGGTATAAGTCTCTTAAAGAGTAATAGTAGAAATAACTTAGTCTCGGGTCTAAAGTCTATTAGCTTAGCTATTCTCGACGATTTTCTAGCGAATCTCTAAGCGGATCTTATTAAATAAGATATCTTATAATTAGCGCTTAGTAAAGGGTTCGAGTTATTCCTCTTTTTCTTTAAGATAATTTATAAACTCCCTAATTAGTTAACTTAGCCTTTAGCGAGCGTTCTCGTAGGCTTATAAGTTAGCTATCTTTCGTAAGATAAGGAGTAGCTAGAGATTCGCTAGGAACTCTTTATAACTTTCCTAGGTTATCTTATAAAGAGTATTTAGAGTATACTTCCTGAACCTTTCTTAAGCGTTTACTAGTTCCTTACGGAGTAGTATTACTACTTATTTGATCTTAACGAGATTAGTTAAGTACTTTTTAGTATTATAGTCGAAGACTTAGTTATAAGCTTATAAGTATTTAGTAAGCTCTCTTTAGCTCCTACTCTCGTATTCCGGTAGAATTATATATTTACTTTTATTCTAGCGAGAAATTAGCGATTCTTCAGGAGCTACTAATCAATTAGTATCTCTCTCTATACTTAGGGTAAGGTCTTCGGATATATAAGCTTAGTAGAGTCATGCTCTTATAGTAGCTTCCGGAGGGTATTAAGTAAGGTCTTCGCCGAATATTCGTCAGCACTTAACTATAAGGTTATCTAAGACGTTATTCCGTTTCTTTAGCAATCAGAGTTTCTCTTATAGAACTAAAAGGTTATCTACTAGTGTATCGCCGGGTATTATCTGGGCCCTAATAGAGTCGTCTTAGAGTATAGGTCGGGTTAACACAGTAGAGGATTCTCCGCTTTAAGCTATTATAACTATTTAGGCTAATATTAAGTAAAAGTAATTAGAATATAATAATCACTTAGTACGCTGAGGTAAATAGGTATAATAGAATAGTAGAATAGTCGCTAGAAGTTCGCTAGTAATAATCTAGTTAATATAGAAACTAATTGCTAAGGAGAGAAGGTTCTTTCTTCCTCTCCAATTCTGAAATACAGGAGTGGGAGGCACTAGGCGCACAGACCTATTACACCTAGAGAGGACCCTACGGAGCCTGGATTAGTCACTATTAAGTGCTTATATAAAGGTTACACGTAAGTATTAAAATCTACTCTATTTATATATATATATACTAATAATTCATATAGAAAGGTCTTTAAAGGCCAGAGAGTAAATCACTCTACGAGTAATTATATTACTTATTATAAGTTTAATCATAAGGCTTTTAATATACGAAGACTCTTAATGCAGCTAGACTCGGAATCTAGTAAGCTAATAATATCTTTTATATAATAATAAACTAACTAATTAATAGATAATTCCGACTTTAAAGAAACTTCTAGTCAAGGAAGTAGTAGTAGTCAAGCTACTATAACTCAGGCTTTTAGCTCTTTAAGAGGTACTAAGAGGCCTGCTTCGCCTATTAAAGAAGCATTTAATTTAAAGAGATATAAGTCGCTATTAATACGATTTATTATCGAAAATAATCTATCTTTTAGAAGTATTTCAAGTACTTCTTTTAGAGAATTAACTCTTTACTTAAACGAGTAAGTCGCTCTTATATATATTAATAATAGTAATTTACTAACTTTATAATAGGCAATCCCCTCTTCTTTATAATAAGATACTTCACGATTATTTAAATAGTATCTATAAGGAGAGAAGAAATATAATTCAAGAAGAACTAGATCTAAATATTAGAGAGAAGGGCTATTTTTCTTTAACCCTAGACGCGTGGACTGCTATAAACCAAGACTCTTATCTAGGGGTTACTATATGAGTTTCCTTATATTATTATTAATTACTATTATTATACTAATTATTATTATAGTTATTATATTAATAGTAGCTTTAAGCTTAAGTTATACGCTATTAGTATAGCTTATTTAAGCGAACCTTACTCCGGAAAGTATATATTTAAGGTTTTATCTAAAGCCTTAGAAGAGTGGAATATTCAAGATAGTATTATAAGGTATTATAATAATCCTTTCTTTTATATTAAATATAAATAACTAACTATATATAGTATTACTCGAGATAACACTAGCTCGAACGATACCCTAATCCGAGCTTTTATTAAAGACTACGATATGAAGGGAATTAGATTTCAAGGAGATATAGCGTGTTTAGCTCACGTGCTTAACCTTATCGTTCAAGATATATTAAAGAATATTATAAAGGACGCTTATAGCGAACTTGATAATAGAGGAGATATAGCTAATATCGAGAATAATAGAGAAGAGGATTTAAGTAATAGTAAGTAAATTCCTATTAATATTTATATATATACTAATTATATTAGATACCTCCTTATAGAAAAAAATTCGAACTATTATATTAGGCCTTAAATATTCAGGAGAGAATAATAGAGCTTTAAAAAGGCATATAGAGGCCTTAGAAATTGAAAATGCTCGTTTTCCGTAACTAGGTAAGTTATTAATTTATTAATTATAGAAATATATACTAATATCTTTATTATTATAGATCAAAAAACAAGATAGTCTTCTATAGCTAATATGCTTAAGAATTTCCTTAATATATAGCCTACTATATTATCAGTTATATCTACTTCCGATAGTAGATCGTTCAAGAAGTATAAAAGTATATTACTTCTTAGCGAAAGAGAATTAGAGTATATACGAAAGTGCTTACGAATCTTCGATATATTCGTTAAAACTACGATAAAATTATAAGCCGAGAGATACCCGACTATATATTATCTAGTACCTGAAGTATATAAGATATATACTAAGCTAGAGACTATTAGAGACGAATATAATATAGTAAGTATCTCCTTTACTTATATAGCTTAAATACTAATATATACTTATAGGAACCTTTTACTTCTGCTATTAATAAAGGAATCGCTAAGCTTCGGAAGTATTATCCGGTATCCGGTATTACTAAGTATAATAAAGCTTTATATATAAGCTTAATACTTGATCCTAGAATTAAAATAGATAGATTAAGTCTATTAGGACTTAGTAACGGAATTATAAGCGATATTAAGCGAAAGCTAAGAGAGGAATATAACTTATAAGTCTTT
Organism: Rhynchosporium graminicola; assembly: GCA_900074885.1. NCBI lineage: Eukaryota > Fungi > Ascomycota > Leotiomycetes > Helotiales > Ploettnerulaceae > Rhynchosporium > Rhynchosporium graminicola. The sequence continues at coordinate 14,106 of FJUW01000051.1, forward strand.
TGCTCTCTAAAATATATATAAATACTAATATAAATAGTTTAAAAGCAGAAGCTAATATAGATCTCCCTATACTTAATAGGGAGATTATACCTCTAGACGAGGAAGATCTTAATATATATATAAACGAAGAAGACGAAGAATTCGATAAATTAGACGTTTATCTAGAGGAAAGGAGATCTAATATTACTATAAGTAATTCTTAATCTATATATTTATCTTTTATACTAATATAATATAAAGGTTAAGCCTTTAGACTACTAGTCTATTAATAAAGATAAATACTTAATACTATCTTTATTAGTACAGAAATATCTTCAAAATCCAGCTACCTCCGCGCCTTCCGAAAGATTCTTTAGCTTAGGAGCTTTAATTATAAATAAGCTACGAAATAGGCTTAATAAAGACACTTTCGAGACTATTAGTCTATTAAAGAGCTGGGGTTTTATAATCGATATAGAGGAGAAACACGAGCTAGAGGAGATAGTAAATAACGTAGAGAATTTCTTTAATATAGAGTAGCTATAGAGAGGAGGAGATATATAAGAAGATATAAGAATATAATAGAATTTTCTCTAATAAATCAAAAGTTAATCGATTAAATTATTGATTAACTCTAAATCTTAATCTAATCAAAGGTCAAAATTAGTTAATCTAATCTAATCTAATCTTAATCGATTTAATCGATTTAATCGATTAAAAATCGATTAACTTGATTATTTTTTCGCACACTGAGATTCCCCACGGCCATCTGGAGACTAGTACCGACCCGTCCTCTGTAAATTAGTGCAAAGACTGCTGCAGACTGAACGAACACCTTGGGACAGCCGTCAACAGTCGACCGAGTTCGCCTTGGGCGCAGCACGGAGGTAACATCTCTTCACAAAGCTTCAGGACGCTGGTACGGATATCTCAGAGAAGAGAAGAGGTATACAGCTTCCGGCGCATGGACTTTATTCTTGGAGAAGAGTAACGATTTTGTGATATGTGGATAAAAAGCTTGGTAGGATCGAGGCACTAATGCACTAATGTGAAATTCTGGTACTTGGAAATGGATAAGAGGTCAATCTCAAAGATTTCCTTGAGGACATGCATGAGACAATTATGGACTTGCCAACTTTGCGCTCTAAAGCCTCCAACGACCAACGCCAATGCACAGGCCACAGGCTTTTACGAGATTCCTCAGCTACCACCCACATCCAATCACCCACAGATCGCCAAGCAGCTGCCTACTTGTCTTTACTTTTCGCTATCGAGCAAGCACAGGTCCTGATGGAGCCTATCAGGTCCGGCAATGATCCCTCAAACCGCCTTAAATCACTGTCTGAGCCAATAGGCACCAAAAGGAAAGCAACCAGCGCTTTCAAGAGGTGGGTCAGTTTGCGGAGAGCTGCTTGACCTAACCGTGAACTCCGTATGGGTACAGTTGATCGAATTCAAGAACTGTACTATTAATAGATCGTTCTAGTTCTTTCGATTGATATAACCGCTTAACTGTTAATTCTGTACTACCGGGAGGAAGGGAGCTTAAGATCACGAGTTTATATGACTTGGACTATATAAACTCGACAATAATGCTGTATGATAAGGGTATGACTTAAGTATATCGCTATACGCCTCAACTATATTTTGTCCGCAGAATATCATTTTTAGTTCGTTGAAGGCGCCGAATCGAGAAGTTTAATTTGACCGTAAAGCTCCCTCGATGGCTTTCTCTACTTCGTTTTTATTTTTGTCACGTGTGAGTGCCTCATAGGCCATAGTTATCCGAACTAACCGTATACAGTCAGGTCAGGTCACTACTATCTTCAATAGATGGGTATGGTTCTACGCTGGTAATTGAGCTAACCCGCCTGTTGAAAGCGCTGAAAGCAAGGATTTATACCTTACCTACCTCGTACCTACCTAGTCATTGAAGATTACGCATAGGGTTACGACCACAACCGGCCTTTGGGACTTCGTTTTTACGTAATTATAGTGGATAACGTAGGGCAAGGGGATCCAATGATGTACAGAAGGGGGTTATCAGTGCCCCATGAGTTATTCTTTAACTTATGGGAAAAAAACCTTAAGCTCTTAGTACAGTGAAACCCCTGTTATAACGATTAATTCGGGATAGTCAAAAATATCGTTATAACGGATATATCGTTATAAAGGAACGAGTTTATATTATATAAGCTACCTATTAAGGGAACCCTGGGAGAGCGAGTCTCTCTCTATAGACTATAACTCCTGCTCGTAGCGCTTAATTACTCGTATATAACTTATATTTATAGTTCTTTACTTCTCTATAAAGTAAAGTAATACCTTTAAAGCTTACCTTAAATCTTAAATAGAGTATTCTAGCTCTAGAACTAAGTCTCTAGCCTCGTCTTTATCCTCTAGAGTTTCGCTTTATAAGTGATCTTCTATTATCTCTTATAATAAAGCGTCGTTAGTCTACTCGTTCTCTATATTAATTGCGTCCGTTATAGCTTCTTCCGGGGAGTTTAAGAAGTTACTTAAACTTATAGCGTCCCTGATATCTGCTACTATTAAAGCTTATTAATAAAGCTATATAAGATTAGCTAGCTAAAGTAATATCGGAAGAGCTATTAGAGCTACGACTAGAGTTGATTTCTAGAAGTAGTTATAAATTATCATATTACTAACGTTTATAAACTAACTCCGGAATACCTATCGTAGAGCTAAGTGGACGTTTATAGATTATACTAGCTTATTTTCTCTTTTAAGGCAGTCGATTATATATTATAGCTAATAATAATAGTAATAAGCCTTAAGATTCTGAATAATACCTTAATTAAGAGGTTAGAAACGACTCATCGAGTTTAGAAGTAGCTAGTAAATCCGAATATTCGTAAGTAGCAGATATAGTTCTAAGCTAGTATAATAAGCTAAGAAGTTATCTATAGCTAGTAAGATAGTTCTATTACTAATATAGCGATAGAAAGCCTTTAGCTAGTTAACTATAATAACTATATTAATCTAAGCCTTCTTATTATAATACTACTCGCCTCATATAATCGAAACGCTGATATTCAATAAAGCGCAAAGCGTTTTATACTTTCTAATAAAATATATTAGAAGCTTATAACTTCCTATAGCGTTTATATAAATAATAAGAGATATTCGAGACTTATCCTTCTTCAGGCTAGCGCGGGGTTATATTAATAGACCGCGAGAAGAGGTTATTCTCCAGAATAAGCCGGTTTCGTTTATATTATATATATCCTCCTTATTATATTCGCTAGCTAGTATTCGTAGAGCTTTTATCTTATCTTCAGTCGATTCTAGTATAGAGGTGTCTTCTCTAAAGCGCTATTATACTCGTATATTATATCTCTTCTTATAGCTTTTAAGCTAGCGTTTACTAAATTCAGGGTAAGGCTTACCTTAATATTAAGGTAATTAGTACTAGAGAGTCTACGCCTTCTACCGTATAATTTCACCTGTTATAAACTCTCCGCGAGCCTTAATCCGAAGCTACTATTATATAAGAATCTACTCTAAGTCTTCCTAATAGCTTACCTATAGTCGTGACTATATACTATTAATTGCTAAAGCTATAGACGTATTATTAAGGTAGGAGAAATAAGCTCTAAGAGACTCTGATATAGTTAACTAGCTAATCTTATAGTTGAATTAAGTATAGAACTAATTAATATAAGCCTTATAAGATAGTATAAGCGTTTAGGAGCTTCGCTAGCGTCGTAGAGCTTATCGCTACTTAATTGTAATTGATATTCGAGGTATACTGAGCTGAACTAATATAACGATATACGGCAATTTAGTAACGATATCGTTAATATTAGGAATTATATAAGAAAACGCTCTGTCCGTAGAAATATATCGCTATAATAGAAATATCGTTATAACAGTGATCGTTATAACAGGGGTTTCACTGTAGTTGAATGGAACGATAGCCTTGCTGCTCGACAAGTGATCCGTGGGTCTTGTAAACCCCGGGTAGTGGCGAGAGATCAACTTTCCAATCAACTCACTTAGACTTTGGAACTTTCTCCATAAAATACAGTATATATCGATGCTGAATACCCTGGTGTACGAGATCCACTACAGACCCTCTTTCGTACAAGATCATCAGCACGGTTCGGCTACTGTACTTCAGATGGACCAAACTACCTACGAAAGGTACCCTCAGGTAACCTAGTTGTACGAAAGGGGGTTGATGGTGGGTTTCCCTCTTGTGTTATTCTTGAAATTGTAGAGAAAACCTTTGAACTTTTGATTGTTGATTGAGACCATAGTCTTCCTGCTCGACAAGGGAGGGCGAGACCTACTGTCAACCCTGTTCCGTACCGGCCCGTCTCATTTTGTATGTCTGGAATTGTTCTATCTGAAATTTGCGTTCCTGGCCTGTTCCTTAGTCCCTCTACACCGTACTTCGTCGAGCCCCTCGGAAACTTAGGGGATTTAAAGAGCTACCATACGCGACTCAGCAGCTTGGTTCCTTCCAACCGAATTGCGGACCTGGACACCCTGTCTGCCGGTATATGGAGCAATTATTTGCATCACAACAGGCGAGAACGCAGAAAATCATACAATGACCCTTTTGCGGATCCGTCTCTATAGAATAGGAAGCGAAGCAAAAATCTTGAATAATATAACTTTTTACTCGTGAGTAGCTCTTCTATCTCTTAGTGCTATTCATTCAATTCAGGATAGTAGTTGCTGAATGATGTCGTGCTCCTATACGTCTGAATTTCTGTATGCAAATCATTGCGTACACTGGGGAGCTGGACTCTATCGGCATATCTGACCCGACCCGAGAACGCTTGGGACTGTATTATGGAATAGGAAACTATATGATGAGAATTATTGAGCTAAAAATAAATCTCGTGAGGCCTTTCTAGCAAATAAGAAAACGTATGCAAAGCATAATTACGGCCATTCTTGGCCAGAGCAATTTTACTACTTAGTACAGGGGGAAAATAATGTACAATTCTAGGTCGTGCACTCTCGATAATTTATGACTATTTTCCCAGTAAACTATACAGTATTGCTTTATTATTGGGTAGCACCCCATATAAAACCCCCTGTTGTAAAGACTTGTAGAATAACGCACAGACTCTACTTTGCACATTATTTTCGCCGTGTACCAAGTATATTTGAGGGGAAAAATTCGTGAAAAGCTTCATGTGGCCGTATTCAGATACGATTGTTTCGCATGAGGCCACAAGGCACACACACTTACCATACCAAAAGAGCTACGCATGCCGCTTTTACTCGCTTAATAATTGACTTCGTGAAATCGTACGGAAGTAGAAAAGTAAGACATAGTTATAGCACTTTTACAATAACGAAACTACGTCTTAAAAATAATCGAAAAATTGTTTCTTACTAGGCTAGTCTAGATCTAAATATCTGAAACTCTACTAAATAATCAAATAGCGTGTTAAGTAATATTTTTAAAAGAAGAAATAAGTATTATGAGTAGATGGGGTATAACCTCGCTTCATTCAATTCCGAGCTTTTCATGCCTGATACAGGGTTGACGCTGACTTTAGGTGCAGGTGTGCCTTGTGGCCTCATGCCGAAATATGCGTATCCGTAAATCCGGTGGAACTACAAGTATACGGTAACTGATCTCCGACCCCTGAAACCTTCTTAAAGTCGAAGTCTAAAAGTAAAGGCAATCATTTCAATGATTCTTTTACAAAGTAAGAAAACGTATGCAAAGCATAACTACGGCCATTTTTGGCCAGAATAATTTTACTATATTTGGAACTAAATTTCGTAAAAAGCTCCATGTGGCCGTATTCAACGTCATAGCATGAATTTAATAATTTGACTCAAGTGGTATTTTCATTCTTTCCTTACACTACTGTCAACCTGCCCATCAGGACTTACCGATGTTTTGAATCATACCAGAAGAGTCTTTAGCCTTATGAGGACAAGCTATTCTTTTTGGTTGCGAGAAGCTTCCCCTCAGAACGTGAAAATAGAGTTACGGTCCGTCCGGGCGTGCCATGTTTCGCGCTGCACATGGAGAATTTGGGATGAAAGCTCAGGTGGAGCCGTGCCATCCGACAAACGAAGACCATAAGGTAATTTCACACTAGATCGTATATCCTACTATTCTCCGTTTCTCTTCCTTTGTAATATGGGCTCTGTAGGTGTATCGGAATTATTCTAGTCCTTTTATCCGCTTGCTGCATTTACTCGGCTTCTTAAGCGACATCGTAGGTATTGAGACCGGTACAAACTACACGAATGTCTTCTTCAGGGTTACGCATAACAATCCGTACCCAAAGGCCTAGGATAGCACTGAGACATATTTTTGAACAAGCAGCACGGTTCTGAATTCAGTTTTCCAGAATGCCGTTCCATTTCTGGAAGCCCGCAAATGATAATGTTTCCTGGCCAGAACCTTATTTATTTATGCCAGTCATCTATTCTGCCGAGCTCATCAATAAACAACATATCGGTAGAAATGAAACACGCTTTGTAGTACAGTGAAACCCCTGTTATAACGATTACCGTTATAACGATATTTCTATTATAGCGATATATTTCCACGGATAGAGCGTTTTCTTATATAATTCCTAATATTAACGATATTATTACTAAATTGCTATATATCGTTATATTAGTTCAGCTCGGTATACCTCGAATATCAATTATAATTAAGTAGTAACGAGCTCTACGATACTAGCGAAGCTCCTAAACGCTTATACTATCTTATAAAGCTTATATTAATTAGTTCTATACTTAATTCAACTATAAGATTAGCTAGTTAACTATATTAGAGTCTCTTAGAGCTTATTTATCCTATCTTAATAATATATCTATAGCTTTAGTAATTAATAGCATATAGTTACGACTATAAGTAAGCTATTAGGAAGACTTAGAGTAGATTCTTATATAATAGTAGCTTCGGATTAAGGCTCGCGGAGAGTTTATAATAGGTGAAATTATACGGTAGAAGGCGTAGACTCTCTAGTACTAATTACCTTAATATTAGGGTAAGCCTTACTCTGAATTTAGTAAACGCTAGCTTAAAAGCTATAAGAAGAGATATAACGTACGAGTATAATAGCGCTTTAGAGAAGACGCCTCTATACTAGAATCGACTAAAGATAAGATAAAGGCTCTACGAATACTAGCTAGCGAATATAATAAGGAGGATATATATAATATAAACGAAACCGGCTTATTCTGAAGAATAACCCCTTCTCGCAGTCTATTAATATAACCCCGCGCTAGCCTGAAGAAAGATAAGTCTCGAATATCTCTTATTATTTATATAAACGCTATAGGAAGTAATAAGCTTCTAATATAATATATTAGAAAGTATAAAACGCTGCGCGCTTTACGGAATATCAGCGTTTCGACTATAGGAGGCAAGTAGTAGTAGAATAAGAAGGCTTAGATAAATATAGTTATTATAGTTAAATAGCTAAAAGCTTTCTATAGCTATATTAGTAATAGAACTATCTTACTAGCTATAGATAACTTCTTAGCTTATTATACTAGCTTAGAACTATATCCGCTACCTGCGAATATTCGGATTTACTAGCTACCTCTAAACTCGACGAGTCGTTTCTAACCTCTTAATTAAGGTATTATTCAGAATCTCAAGGCTTATTACCGTTATTATTAGCTATAATATATAATTTGTAACGACATAAGACTCAAGGCGGTATATAAGCAAGAATAAATAAGTAGGGAGGCTAAGAGCGATCTTATATAGTCTAGTACGAAGGAAACAGAAAGATATAGAGCTCTGAAGGAGTCTGCACCTTCTATATATATAAGAAGGGTATACCTAAGGCACCGATACTAGCCCGTATCTGCTACGTATACTATGCGCTATTATATTACCCCCTTCTAAGATAAAGGCTCGCTCTCGAGCCTTAAAGAATCGAATAAAGGAAATAAAGTAAGTATAAAACGTAATTAAATATTAAGATAACTTTCTAAATTTCTATTAAACTGAAACTATAAATACTAATTTAGTACTAAGATTATCTCTTCTATAGAGGGAAACGTAATCTCTAGTAATTATAATACTAAGTTTTACTAAATAAGCGAGACTAAGCGAGTGATTAAAATACTTAAAGGTTACGAAAGAAACGAAAGTCTAAATCGAATTCTAAAGAAGCTAAAAGATTAAGGAGAGTTAGATATCTTTATTAAGTAGATATAGAAAGTATTAAATTAAAGGTTCTTTTCTAGTAGAAGGAGGTCGATTCTGCCGAGGGGGATAAATTATACCGGGGTACGAGAGTTACGAGTCGGATTCTAGTAATTTCCGCTAGGGTAATAAGCTATTTCGTCTTAGCCTAAAAGTAAGGTTTTTCGCTATTAGAGCTACTTTCGGAAGGTTAAAGTTAAGTAAGAGGTTAATAAATATTAGGGCCTATAGGGAAGTTTCTACTTAAAATTCGTCTGCTATTTTACTTCGTACGTATAAAGGAATAAGTTTCGAAGTATCCGAGAGTAACTTCGTAGTAATACTAATGCTTCTAAGGCTGAATTACGTTTAAATTCTTAGCTATCCGAGAGATCTCTAGAATCTTAGCTCTTTTAAAAACCTAACTATCGAATTCGTAATTAATAGTACTAACTATTTCCGTATAATTCCGAAGTATAAAAATCTAAGGTAAATAGAGATAACTTAGCGAAGAGCTCTCTAATAGTCGAAGTTATATATCCGAATCGAGTTTTCTAAGTAAGATATTATTTAATACTATCCCTAGTAGTCTTAATCTTTCTATTTAATATAATAATATAAGACTTAAAGTAGTATATAAGTAAGAATAAATAAGTAGGAAAGCTAAGAGCGATCTTATATAGTCTAGTATAAAGGAAACAGAAAGATATAGAGCTCTAAAGGAGTCTATACCTTCTATATATATAAGGAGAGTATACCTAAGGCACTGATACTAGCCCGTATCTGCCACGTATACTATGCGCCGTCATATAATTAACTACCTTAAAAGAGGAGATAAGCTAGTATAATCTATAAATATCTACTTAGCTCTACGATAGGTATTCCAGAGTTAGTTTATAAACGTTAGTAATACGATAATTTATAACTACTTCCGGAAATCAACTCTAGTTATAGCTCTAATAGCTCTTCCGATATCACTATGACGGCGCATAGTATACGTGGCAGATACGGGCCAGTATCGGTGCCTTAGGTATACTCTCCTTATATATATAGAAGGTATAGACTCCTTTAGAGCTCTATATCTTTCTATTTCCTTCGTACTAGACTATATAAGATCGCTCTTAGTCTCTCTACTTATTTATTCTTACTTATATACTACCTTAAGTCTTATATCGTTATATTAAATAGAAAGATTAAGACTACTAGGAATAATATTAAATAATATCTTACCTAGAAAACTCGATTCGGATATATAACTTCGACTATTAAGGAGCTTTTCGCTAAGTTATCTCTACTTACTTTAGATTTTTATACTTCGGAATTATATAGAAATAGTTAGTACTATTAATTACGAATTCGATAGTTAGGTTTTTAAAAGAGTTAAGATTCTAGAGATCTCTCGGATAGCTAGGAATTTAAATATAATTTAGCCTTAGAAGTACTAGTATTACTACGAAATTACTCTCAGATACTTCGAAACTTATTCCTTTATATATACGAAGTAAAACAGCAGACGAATTTTAGGTAGAAACTTTCTTATAAGTCTTAATATTTATTATCCCCTTACTTAACTTTAACCTTCCGAAAGTAGCTCTAATAGCGAAAAACCTTACTTTTAGACTAGGACGAAGTAGCTTATTACTCTAGCGGAAATTACTAGAATCCGACTCGTAACCCCTATACCCCGGTATAATTTATCCCCCTCAGTAGAATCGACCTCCTTCTACTAGAACTTTTAATTTAATACTTTCTATATCTACTTAACGAAGATATCTAACTCTCCTTAATCTTTTAGCTTCTTTAGAATTCGATTTAGATCTTTATTTCTTTTATAACCTTTAAGTACTTTAATTACTCGCTTAGCCTCGCTTATTTAGTAAAACTTAGTATTATAATTACTAGAGATTACGTTTCCCTCTATAGAAGAGATAATCTTAGTACTAAATTAGTATCTATAGTTTCGGTTTAATAGAATAATTAGAAGTTATCTTAATATTTAATTACGTTTTATACTTACTTTATTTCCTTTATTCGATTCTTTAAGGCTCGAGCGCGAGCTTTTATCTTAGAAGGGGGTAATATAATAGCGCATAGTATACGTAGCAGATACGGGCTAGTATCAGTACCTTAGGTATACTCTCCTTATATATATAGAAGGTGTAGACTCCTTCAGAGCTCTGTATCTTTCTGTTTCCTTTGTACTAGATTATATAAGATCGCTCTTAGCCTCCCTACTTGTTTATTCTTGCTTATATACCGCCTTGAGTCTTGTATCGTTACAATCACCTTAGCTAGCTGATCTTATATAGCTTTATTAATAAGCTTCAATAGTAGTAGATATTAAGGACACTATAAGTTTAAGTAACTTCTTAAACCCCCCGGAAGAAGCTATAATAAACGTAATTAATATAGAGAATAAGCAGACTAATAACGCTTTATTATAAGAGATAATAGAAGATCACTTATAAAGCGAAACTCTAGAGGATAAAGATAAGGCTAGAGACTTAGTTCTAGAGCTAGAATACTCTATTTAAGACGCAAGGCAGGCTTTAAAGGTATTACTTTACTTTATAGAGAAGTAAAGAACTATAAATATAAGTTATATACGAGTAATTAAGCGCTACGAGTAGGAGTTATAATCTATAGAGAGAGACTCGCTCTCCTAGGGTTCCCTTGATAGGTAGCTTATATAATATAAACTCGTTCCTTTATAACGATATATCCGTTATAACGATATTTTTAACTATCCCGAATCAATCGTTATAACAGGGGTTTCACTATATAGCCTTACTGAAAAGTTTATATCTGGTGACGGCTGGCAGTGTAGCGCGATTCCACTGGAAATATGCCGATCTTTTCACCGCCGCGAGGTAGAAAGATTAGGCGCGGATAGACGGACAGACCGGGCTTTTGAGAAGTTCCGTTCTGTCCTTTCTAATTTCCCAATCGCCCGGTTACTTTTTTGTTAAACCTTTGACATATCATGTATTTGTCGTTGACTCCTTGTCAGGGGCTACTGACAACTGTGACCTGTCCGAGTTGGAAACCTTAATAGCACGTCCTGAATCTCTGAGTGGTCAAAAGTTAGCGCTAAACTTCTGGCGGCACTCGACTCAACCTAATTGATACGGTATTGAACTCTAGAAATGATAAGTTTGTTTCTGCCCAATAGCGATGAGTCTCGAAGGCATAATATACGTTTTCAGCATCGTATAGTGTCATGGCGAGGGAATTTGTATAATTTAACAGGATCGCGCCTCCCACAGCATTTATCACAGCAACTACATAGGCCCGAGTCGCTATCACGTCTGAACTCCAACGTCGATATCTTCCTTGCCACAGTCTCTACCTGTTAATCTATACAAGATGGCTTCCTTCATTTTATCTACTGCAATGCTAATGGCAGTGGGGGCGGCTGCAAGTGTCCCTAAAATTGACGGATTCACATTGACGTGGAGTGACGATTTCTCTGGACCTGCAAAGAGCTTGCCAGATCCAAAGAACTGGATTCTTGACATAGGAACATCATACCCCGGCGGAGCCCAAAATGTAAGCTGCCCTCCGGCAATTCACTGGTTCAACGCTGACAGAACATAGTGGGGAACAGGCGAAACTCAAACCTACACAGATTCGCCTGACAATATAGCTCTCTCTGGCGATGGCAAGCTCATCATCACACCCCTCCGACACGGTACAGGGAACACTACAAAATGGACATCAGCGCGTATCGAGACCCAGCGCAAAGATTTTGAACCTGCTCCAGGCGGAAAGTTGCGCATTCAGGGCAGGATTCAAATGCCAGATGTTTCTGGAGAGGAAGCAGCAGGCTATTGGCCCGCATTCTGGACACTTGGTGGTCGTTTCCGAGGAAACTTCACGAATTGGCCTGTAGTCGGCGAGATCGATATCCTCGAGAACGTGAACGGTATCGACAAGGTCTGGTCAACTCTTCATTGCGATGTCGCCCCAGGGGGGAAATGCAATGAGAGCAGCGGCCTCGGCAAGACTTCTCCTTGCGGACTCGGTAAGCCTTGCCAAGGATACTTCCATACCTACGCCGTCGAGATTGATCGAAGCACGAAGCCCGAACAGATGACTTGGGAGGTTGACGGAACGGTGTATCATACATTGAACGAAACAGCGCTGGGTGAGGCTGTCTGGCTCGAAACAGTTGCTGATGGCGGTCACATGCTTCTTCTGAATGTCGCCATGGGAGGAGGCTTTCCCGACGCATTCTACAAAAATTCTACAGTCTATACACCAATTCCGGAAACTCGACCGGGAGTACCAATGATTGTAGACTATGTCGCTGTTTACAACAGTATTGACAGCAGTTATTGGCACGGTAAATAGATCGGGAAGGCTCAGGTGGATAGCGAATATGTTTGTGCCGCTCGTGCGACTCAGCATTTTGGGAGAATTCTACATATAATATCAGGGCTTAATCGAATCGATTTATTTCTGCTATTCAGGAATCCTTTCAAACAATTCCGAAAATTTCCATGCTCAAAGGGGCAAAGATGGCACCCCACATCCACATCAAGGATTCAACAGTGACAATAGGTGAATGGTGTCAGGAGTGGATTACCGAGCTTCAATAACTCGGATGAGAAACACTGTACGGCCACGGCTACATCTTTCAATGACCTGTTTTCTACACTTCATTCGCGACATATTGGAGGTATTCTTACCATCGTGTTTGAAGTGGTCGTCTTCTGGATATTCGGTCATTGTATCTTTCTCTCCTGGGCTTTTTGTCATTGATCTCCTCTACATTGTGAACCCAGCCAGAGCTCAAGATGATATGCAAGAGGAACAACATGTCACAGAAATGAATCTCGTCTAATAGAGTAACCAGCAATCTACAGCAGCTACAAATTCCATAATGCTCGTCCCGCCCCTCCAAAAAAAAAAAGGTCTCAAAACCTACCTTTTTCGGGAAACAATCTCTCGCAGCCTGCTCTGTGGAGTCAACTTGCACCCGTTCTTGAAACTACACCTCCTAGACCGCTTTGTTCACGCGCGTAAACTACATAATTCGCGATTTGCCTGGGATATTCACTGCGGACACGCGAAATAAATTGGACTACTTGCCGCTTACGTGGAAGGGAACTGTTCAGTCTTGGAGGTATTGGAAAGAAGGAGTGCGCAAATGTCAGTTTAGAGCCGTGGAAGAGGGTTCTGGAGAGAAAAGAGTGGTCAACAGAGATAAATTAGGGTCAAGGAAAAGATGAGGGAAGAGTGTGTGGAGCTGATATTTGTTTTTTCGCCCTTGATCTCGTGTTAGTTCCTTCTTTTTTGATTCTGTCACTTAACCGGGAATGCTTTACCGACATTTGATTTAGACAGCTGCGGTGACGTTGATGGTGCAGATGAAGCCGATGTTGGAAATCGATGTTTGGAAATCATTTAGGTGGGTTCTTAGTCGGGGCTTCTTTGGGAGCTTTGGATGATAGGTGGCTGGAGTAGGTACGGCTGTGGGTATACTGTATTGTGTCGTAGTTGACCAAGAAGTCTGTTTGTTTATTGCACCCGAAATCTCGCTAAACAAGCGAATTGCTGATCTGGATTGAGACAGTACATTCCTCGTTCAGACACTCATCTGCGCAGGGAGAATCATAACCGCGATCTCACCCCCATGAATTTCTCTTCGGAATGCTCTTCATTCTTCGCTTTCATATCGTTCGGGTTTCTTGTTATTGTTTCTCTCGTCCAATTTAGCAGGTCTGCCTCTCCAGACCCAACGATTTCCGCGCTCACGACACGCACACAGTACCAGTATATCGACGTCATGAAGCTCACCATCGTTATACATTGCCTACTAGGCATCGCAAATCTGACTTTCGCACAAGTAGGTGAACCCAGCTGTTTAGAATCCTCCCCCGATTCCCATCGCTCTTAATAATCTCTTGACTGACCAATTCATCTACCTACAGGAATCCGACCTCCCAGGGCTGCTATCAGAGATGATGAGTTCCTCTTCGACACTCGTAGAAGTCACATCAACACTCGCCACCTCAACTTTCATCAGCACCACTGCTGTAAACGATCCTGCTCCACTTCCAACCAAGGAACCAGCGCCAGCGCCAGAGCTCGAGCCATCATCGGCACCAGAAGAAGTCATAATCTCGATCTATTCTGTACATAACCCAGATCAGGTTACCTCCAAGTTTTCAGAGCCCGAAACAAGCCAAGCTCCAATTCCAGAGACTCGCATCTCGATGATCTCTGGTTATTCTCCGGACCAAATCAGCTCCTATACGCCAGCTCCCGCGTCAACTCAAAACCCGTTTCCGGAAACTCAGATATCGACGATTTCCGGAGCTGCCAAATCTCAACCCCCACAAAGTACTGTTGAACCATCGACTGCGAGCACTGCTTCGGTCTTGAGTTTGACAGCTAGTTCAGAAAGTATGTGTCTTTGTCCCTCAGCAATTTTCACTTCGACATCGACATCGTTCATCGTTTCGGATAAGACATGCCAAACGACTATAACAAGCACGGCGACAGCACCTCCCAATATCATCACGCACACATCTACCCTCATACAACCCACCACTTCAATCCTCACCATAAACGCTGCAGCGATTTGCCCAACGAGTATACGCGACTCGTCAACCAAATCAGCAGTAGTGGTAAATGTGACAAAGACAATCACATCTACGGCCACCATCACGAAGGTCAGGACTGTAGTTACGAGAATCAGAACGACGTTGGTAGTGGAGGTCACGAGGACGAAAATTGAGGTTGTGTGGAGGACGGAAACGGCTACGAAGGTGGTTACAAAAACAAAACATTGAGTGGGTAAACAGAGGAAGAAAAGGAGTAGGAGAGAGCCTTGGAATCTTTTGGCTTTTGCGAGTTTGACTGACGAGCTTGTAGCCATGAGGTGAAGTTGGAGCTCTCTGATTTTTCTAGGATGCGTTCGTGCAAGTTGCTTGGAGTAGATGGTGTACTTCCATCTGGGGTTTCAGTTTTCAAATCCATTTCAAACCTTTCACCCATCTTCGCAAGCGCACAACGTGTTTCCCAAGTAGCCTTACGAGGCGTTGTACATCAAACCTCGACCAAGTAGTGTGGATGACTTCGAGAGAGCCAGATTTCCTAGTATATTTTCTACCTCGTCTGCTCTCATTGTCCTTGGCTCGAGACGGACCATCAACTTTGTGTCCATTTCTTCAACAACATGATACTCTACGGCCTGCCGAAGACCAAAATTTCTCGCAGCGAATGGGGTATGAACGATGTTTTTAGCTAAAATTCCCGTTTTGAGTGACTTGAGTGTGCTTAGCGGCGTCCAGCACAAAATCGAGCTTCTCGATAACTTCTTTAAGCTCGGAAAGTGCAGGCGTCATGGTCGTGATACACGTAGGTGCTTTGACTCTCTGACCTGAATGGTCTATAATGACTTTGATAAGATCTTCGTTCTTCGAATGCTCGACTAAGAATTCTGCCGTACGACCATCTAAGTCCGTCGCCATCTGATCAGCTCCATATTTCAAGAGATAGATGGCCACGGTTACACTTCCGAGTTTGACTGCCGCTTAAAGTAAGTCGTCCAGATTCATTCGATCCTTATGGATCGTTGCGTCCTCTTCTATGAGCTTGATAGCCACCTTCTGGTTCCGGTTCCTGTACTGATTCCTTTACGCAATGAAGAGAGGTATGGATCCAAAGATATCGAAAGTATCAGCTTTGGCCTTACAGTCAAGTAGGAGCCTGGTTGCTTGAATGTTCCCATGGATTGCCACATAGTTTAAGGGTGACTGGCCACTCCTATCGGGCTTATCAGGGTCCATCTTACCGTCCGAAAAAGGTAGTCTCAAGATCTCCATTTGAGCATTGTTGATTTAATCTCTGTAGTTGACGGAAAGGATACAATGCAGAGCAGTACGCCCTGTATGTGGCTCCCTGATATCCAAGCGCAACGGGTCTGTCCAAATAAATTGGGCGATTGTTTCGAAATGTCTTGTTGTGGCTAAATACCACACGGGGAGGTACACTGGACCAAGCTTGACTGCTCCTTCACAATAATGTTTTTTTCGACAGGTGAGCATGCCCATACTGCAAAGCGATCGTAGCGGGGAGCCCGGTTTAGCTTATCTTTTGCACTTGGGTCGACTCCTTTTTCGAGAAGCCTCTTGATAGCTCCAGTTCTTCCATAGCGACTTCCACCTGCAGAGGTCGCATATCCACGCTATCTTGGGATTCAACTGACACTCCCTTGGAGACAAACCTATCGATGGCCATCGTATGGCCAGCTTCTAGAATGTCCTCTACAATCCGCTCGCTTTTCTCGATATCAATTTTGCTGTGATATCTTTCCTCTCAAGATTGCCACCTTGATTAGGACCCCGACTCATTCGATTTTTGCAAGACGGAGGATTGCTTCGAATAGTGGTATTCTACCCTTTTGGGTTTCCTCATTGACAGCGGCACCAAGCTTCAGGAACTCCTGAACTCTTTTGACACTTCCTCTCCTGCAGGCGTACATAAGACGCGTCTGATGGTGTGTAAGCTTCAAAACGTCGATATCAGCTCTATCATAGCCGAGATCTGGTGCTCGAGGCCAAACCACTTATCTTTGTATCGTGTATTTCCGGTCCACGCTGCTTGAATGTATGCCTTTACTCGGGGTTCAATCCTTCATGTAGGCTACTGCTTTGTGAAAAACATCCTTCAAATTCTTGGCTATAACGAACGTCCTTTGTATCTGGAAGAACATCCGCAAAAAAACAAAAATCACATTGTTAAAAGAGTGACGAGGTATGATGTGCGTTTTTTCAGAACTCCGTTGAGACCAGGGAGGTAGGCAGCGTCTTCACTTTGTCTATATAAGCGATAGCTAAATACTACCTTCTATTATAACTGACATTATAGTGATTATAATATCAAGTACTTAATTAAAGGCCCAAATCGAGCTCTATAACGTGATCGGTCTATTTTAGATAAACGTGATACTCCTTGAGTTACGCTCTAAGAGAACTCGCTTTGGAAGCTTTTAGTTGATAGGCATTTCTATAGGGCTATATTTTCAGTAATCAGCTTTCTGAAAGAAGCCGAACATACGAGCTTGATCGAGTAATATCTACAAGCCGAGACTGCTTTCTGATGAAGTCAATTTTTGGGTGGGGGGTTACTTGAGGGGCCGAAATAATGCTGGCCTTTTTTGTCACCAGAGAGTAACCAAGCCTAACCGAGACTATGTGGCTTGGCTGGGCTGGAACAAGTAGGCCAACTTAATGGAGATCGAGGCCATGTGATTCATGTTTATATCACAACCGAGAAAATTCAGTAGAGGTGCTAAAGGTCGACCATAAATCGTACATATTATTATATACGCCTCAGACTTTTGTCCTCTTGTAGGCGCGCACTATTAGATACACCTCCATCGCCAGCCCGCCTGCCTGCGTAAAGCTGTTTCAGCACCTGCAATACCATTTTCTTCAACGCCATGTACGCCGTATTCTTCTACACCTTGTGGGAGCCCTGGGCCTACACACTTTGGGTGACTATTCCCATTTCTATCTTGATCCCAGAGCCTCACAGTCGATTCCGTGCAGATCGAAATGGAACCAGATTTACTTTTGCATAAAAAAAAAGAACCCCTTTTGTTTGGGGGCTCATGCAGGCGGCGTATTTCTCGCCAAGACACGCATGTTATCCAGAAAGCCCTCCACGAGACTTATATACTCATTCTGCTGACCACTCGCCGCTTTCGAGCCTTGATCTCTCACCGCCGCAGTCAACAATTCGATTTCTAGCTCATGTTCTTTGGTGTTTTGCACCACACCCTGTGGATCAGTCAGCATACCATCCATGATTCCCTTTTCGAAAAAGAAGATAAGAAGGGATAGGAGAGGGACGAGCCTACATTAACAGTCGTCTGCTGCGATACCTGCGTAAGGTCGATTTGGTACATCGATTGCGTGTAAGATAGGCGATCTTTGTTACGATCAACACCCGATTTCTCGCCAAGTTCTGAAACGTCGCCGTCGAAGCGCATTTCAAAGTTGATACTAATTCTACAGTCTAATGGCGTAAGCGGACTATAAATATCGAGATCGATGATCCGCGCTTTAATGATCTTCGCCAACGGCTCCCCGCTCTTTGAATCATGCGTGACGCGGACTTTAACGCCATGTCGAGGATTCAGTTGTTCGCGAAGCGCTGGCGGGATGATATCGTGTTGTGAGGAGGGGAGAGTGTAGAAACTATCAACTTCCCGGGAATGTTTGTATTTGATCTCGACTCGGTTCTTGGCGATTGCATCCGGGTTTTGCGCGTGTGCGTTGCGGACTTGGGTGTTGAGGAAGTCGTTTAAGAAACGATGCTGCGCCTGAGATAAATTAGCAGTTGTTAATCTCGTTGAAAGTTGTAGATTCATACCTCCGTCATAGAACTCTTGAACCCAACACGCGCATTGTCCAGCAGAACACATTCCGTCTTGACTGGTAACTGATAGCGTTCATGAGTATCCTTGTCAATGATGTGACCCATTTTAGCTTCAATCTCAATTTCCACACCCCTACTAGCCAGCTCTCCTAGATCACCTCTAGATACGACATTCAGGAAGAGGAAGTCTGCGACGATTTTCGTTATCTGTTGCACGGGCTTTGTGCCAGTGATACTTTCCTCCCAGCTTCCTAACAGAGCCCTAGGATGAACCTTGCCATCAATTGTGGGAGGTATTCGGCCGACTGGTGTTGGTCCATTGGTTTCTGCTTTTAATGGTGTATGAACTGGCTGGACTGCTAAAGGTTGTCTTGGTCCATTCGTCCTGGGTGAATTTTGAATTCGAGCACCTTTTTCCCGGATACTACGGGCCCAGATTGGTGGTTCGGTATATCTTATACGTTTCTTTGCGGGCTGTTGTGGAGATGCGGAAGGTAGACGGTGGTTTCCATTTTCTTGAGGTTTGCTGTCTGTAGGCTCTATACGACGAGGCTCAATTGAGACTTCACGATCATCCATCTTCCTCTTTCCCGAATTGTAGTCTCTTTCCGGTTGCGGTGTCGTAATTTTCTCGGGGATTTGGCTCGGTGGTTGTATTGGTGATTGGGCTGGTGGTTGGCTATGTAGACGAGTCTTCGGACTCACGCTAACACTCCTCTCCCTCTCGCTTTGTGATCTCCTTTGTTGCTGTTCACTAATCGAAGTCCTTTGAGAGTCGTAGCCGCTTGGCGTACTTGGTTGTCTTTGTATCGAGGGAGCGACAGGGGGTTTCGGTGAAGTATTCGGGTATTGTGAGAAAGGACTAGGAGGTATGCCTCGTTGTGAATATGGACTCGAGGGTTGAGGATAGGCTCCAGAAGATTGTCTTTGTATAGGAGGGCCGAGGGGCGTTCCAGGTTGAGATTGGTGGGATGCCTGGCGGTGATGCTGAATTTGAGAGGGCGGATATTGGTTCGCGGAGACTGGACTGTCTTGCTGGAATTGACCGAATTGATGGTGATGCTGGCTAGTTGCAGATGTAGGCGTCGATGAGTGAGACGACACGGATCTCTGATGTTGGTTCGGAGGTTGTTGTGATTGCTGCTGGTGATGCTGTTGAAGATATGGATGTGGAGCACCTGGTAGACCGACTGGAGGAGTCTGCGGGGCAGGTGAGGGTTGTGTGAATGAGGTTTGGTGGTGAAGCAGTGGAGATTGCCCCGGGTGGGGGTAACTTTCTCTTTGTTGGAGGTGAGGTGGAAAGGGATGATGTTGAGCAGGGCTTTGAGGAGTCTGGTGAGACTGAGGGAAAGGATATTGGTTGATAGAAGATGACGGTGTATGTTGATATGGAGATTGAGCAGAGAAGGACCGCGCAGGAGATCGCAAGTCATTATGAGATGGGGTTTGGATGGGCGGTGGTTGAGGAGGGCGACCTTGATAGCTCTGTTGATATTGTGTCGGAGAAGCATACGATATTGAACCTGATCCACCACCGGCACTGGGGGGTGCGCCATAGTCCTGTGATGGATGTTTGCCCGGCGAGGCTTGCGGAGGGTGACTGTAATCTCGAAAGCTCTGCTGCGGATGCGCTTGAATTGGCGTCACAGGCGTAGGAGCAGCTTGCTTCGACGTGTTGGTGTCGCCTCCATCTGTGTTGATGATTGAACGAAGATCCATGTTTGCGATTATGGCCCCCAGGTACGGACCAGACGTGAACTGAACTGACCACAGCCAACCAAGCGCGCCCGGCCGCCTCCTGACCAGATTATAGGGGACTCGAGGTATTCGTCGGAACGGCGCTCATCTGGCAATGATCGTGATGCGGTACAGTATGCGTGACGGCGCTCGACTGATGGTATCTTGGTGCGGGCGCAAAGCGCAAACGGCGGGTTGAGACAAGGAACTGGACACACTTCGCGAAGTCCAAATGGCGGGGATTGCAGGAACTCGTATTCATGGAAGGAGGGAATCGTCGCAGATTTCGTTCGTTGAGAGCAGGTTCACAATTGGCAATGGCTAGGTATACATCTATGTCGGCGACGTTGATGGTGGCGGCAGAGGAGAGGAGAGGAGAGGAGAGGAGAGGCGAGCGTGGAGGGTGAGGGTCAATGTCGAGTGAGGTTCATATTGAAGTTGGAGTTCATAGCAGCCAGCCACAGCCAGCACCTGCACCAGCACCTGCACCACCAGCTTATATGTACTTACTTATACAATACCTCCCGAGCCTCCCATGCACTTTGTCTTGGCACTAACGCTCACCATAGCAGGAACCACCGTCACCATCAAACGAGCACCTAAACATACTTTTATGGCATCTCCTTTCGCCAGAAGTCTGTTGCCAACACCGGGTATGCATTGAATTAATTGTTACCTAGGTACCTACCTACCTACCTACCTGAAGTGCGGGATCGAGCTTAGGTAGTAGCACGTGAGCATGCACCAGATACTTGTATATGTGAGTGAGCGCTACAGATTGAAGTGGTTGTATGGACCATTTCCTCGTGCGCCAATCGTCAATCAATTGATATAAGTATCAAGCTTCATTCCCTATTCGATGATTGAAATCCAACTAAAACAAAATAATCCTGAGTTCAGGGCTTATCATCGGCGAAGTCGGGAGAGGGCCTGAGGCTCTCATTGCTTTAGCTTAGCAGGCGACGTGACGAACTCAAGCTGTGCCTGGCTGATGTGGATCCAGCTTGTGATATCAACACGGAACTGGAAGCTCCATCCATTCCATCCATCGATTTCAACCTCTAAACAAAGCAACGCATCACCACCACAACCTGAAAGTCCGAATACTCCGGCAAAAGAACCCCCCCTCCTCCGTCGAACCTCCTTCTAATAAATCAACTATCACCATGCCTGGCTTGACTTCAGCATCTGGAGTCTTGGGCTTCTTGTCCGATGAGGAGCCCGAGCTCAAGGTTTTTGCGCTGCAGACTCTGAATGATGATATCGATACGCTTTGGACAGAGGTAGCAGGATCAATCGGTCAGATGTAAGTACTCCAAGCGGGGAAGGAGTTTTGCAATGCGTTTGCTGGAAGTAAGTGTTCTGATTCGCCTCTGCAGTGAGGCTCTCTACGAAGATGAGTCCTTCCCCGAACGACAGCTGGCATCTTTGGTCCTAGCAAAGGTCTACTATCATCTGCAATTCTACAATGAGAGCATGACCTACGCTCTTGGTGCGGGTGATCTCTTCAAGCTGGATAACCAGGGCGAGTTCGAGGAGGAGATCATCTCGAGATGTGTAGAGACCTACATCAGCATAACCGCCGCGAAGCACTCTGCTCCTCAAGCATCTGCGAAGTCTGCATCTCTACCAACCCTGGCAACTTCGTTTGCAGTTGGTGGAAACGATCCCTCTGCTGCTGGTCTTTCATCACCGACGACTCCATTTTCGCAAGCGACTCTACCTTCGAAATCTCTTCTTTCTCGAGCCCCTACGGAAAACCTAGAGCCATCAGGGATTGACGGGGCTGATTTCGTCCCAGATCGTCAAACACAAGCTGCGCTACAAAAGGTCATTGAGAGACTATTTGAGAGCTGTATGCGCGATGGGAGGTACAGACAAGTCGTCGGAATTGCTGTGGAAGCTCAGAACTTGGAGGTTTTGGGCAGAGTCATCAAACGCGCAAGCGACGATGAGAAGAAGTCGAGAGGAAAGCAAGCGGAAGGTGTCCCAGGGCCGACAGAGGAACTGATGGAATATGTCCTAGACATCTGCATGGGCGTTGTGCAGGAGCGAAGCTTGCGAACGGAAATCTTGAAGTTGATCCTGGACCTTCTGAGCGACATTCCAACACCCGACTACTTCTCCATCGCCAAATGTGCTGTCTATTTGGATCAAGATGAGGAGGTGTCCGCGATGCTGAAGAAGTTGGTTGTAAGCTTTCCCGCGTCGACAACCCAGCACTAGCTAACATTAACAGGCACTCGATGACCAAACTTCCACAGTTGTCGCATACCAAATTGCTTTTGACTTGTATGACAATGGAACACAAGAATTCCTTGCCAAGGTCATAAAGACGCTCCCTGAACAGCCAGCTCCGGAAAGTGAAATCAAAGAGCCTACCGAATCCGACCAACTTCTGGGTGAATTGAACGATCGCGCAGGCGCACCAGCTCCAGACTCTCTGAACGTTTCTGTTAAAGAATACGAGACATTCGATCGGATCCGCAAGATTCTGGATGGCAGCGAAACCATCCGACTGAACCTCGAATTCCTATACCGGAACAATCACACCGATCTGAGCATTCTCAACAAGGTCAGAGACAGCTTGGAAGGCCGCAACTCGATTTTCCATACAGCAGTAACTTTCTGCAACGCCTTCATGAACCAAGGCACAACCAACGACAAATTTTTCCGTGATAACCTGGAGTGGCTAGGAAAGGCAGTTAACTGGTCGAAGTTCTCGGCCACAGCAGCATTGGGTGTCATCCACCGTGGAAACCTCACTCAATGTCGAAAACTGCTCGAGCCATACCTCCCACGTCCCAACGCTATTGGAGGCTCGATATTTAGTCAGGGTGGTGCCCTCTACGCATATGGACTTATCTATGCCAACCATGGTGCTGAGGCTCTCCCGTATTTGCAAAAACAGTTCACCGAGGCAACCGAAGAGGTCGTTCAACATGGTGGTGCTTTGGGCTTGGGTATCGCAGGAATGGCTACTGGATCTGAAGAGATTTACGATAGTCTCAAGGACGTTCTTGACACTGACTCGGCACTTAATGGTGAGGCCGTTGGGCTTTCAATGGGTCTCATCATGTTGGGTACTGGTAACATCAACGCATTGGAGGTCATGATCACATATGCACACGATACTCAGCACGAGAAGATTGTCCGTGGTCTTGCTCTTGGAATGGCTCTCATCATGTACGGCCGACAAGAAGGTGCCGATGAACTGATAGAGGGTCTGTTGAACGACCCCGATCCAACTCTCCGTTACGGTGGTATCATGACAGTTGCTATGGCATACTGCGGAACTGGTAGCAACAAGGCTGTACGAAAGTTACTTCACGTTGCCGTCAGTGACGTCAATGATGATGTGCGACGAATCGCAGTCATGAGCTTGGGTTTCATCCTTTTCCGCAAGCCAGGCAGTGTTCCACGAATGGTCGAGCTCTTGTCGGAGTCTTACAACCCACATGTACGATATGGTGCTGCCATGGCCTTGGGTATCTCCTGCGCTGGAACAGGTCTTGCGGAGGCGATAGATCTTCTCGAGCCTATGGTCAAAGACCCAACAGACTTCGTCCGTCAAGGTGCTTTGATCTCACTTGCAATGATCATGGTGCAGCAGAACGAGGTCATGAACCCCAAGGTCGCCGAGATTCGGAAGACTTTAAAGAAGATTGTTGGGGATCGTCATGAGGATGCCATGACCAAATTCGGTTGTGCCTTGGCTCTGGGTATCATCGACGCCGGTGGACGTAACTGCACCATCGGACTACAGACCCAGACCGGAAACCTCAATATGGCCGGCATTGTAGGCATGGCCGTCTTCACTCAATACTGGTATTGGTTCCCATTCACCCACTTTTTGTCTTTAAGTTTCACACCAACATCCATGATTGGTCTCAATGACAACCTCGACATGCCAGCTTTCGAGTTCCACAGCGCCACACGACCAAGCCTTTTCGACTACCCGCCTGAGCAAGAAGTCAAGACCGATGAGGCACCAACTCTCATTGCCACTGCTGTTCTCTCCACGACCGCTCAAGCAAAGAGACGTGCTCAGAAGAAGGAGCGCGCCCAACGTCGCGAAAGCATGGATATCGATCAAGCACCCACTACACCTAAGATCACCGCACCTGCAGGCGACAAGATGGATGTCGATGGCGAGACCAAGGACAAGGAGGACAAGTCTGAGGAGAAGAAGGACGATAGCGACAAGGACGCTTCACCAGCTGAGATCCTTAAGAAGAAGCTCGAGAAAGAGAAAGTCGGCTATGAATTAAAGAACATGTCTCGAGTCCTCCCTGCTCAGCTCAAGTTCATCTCTTTCCCAGCTGGTCGTTACAAGCCTGTCAAGAAGCCAACCGGAGGCGTCATCCTGATGATTGACACTACCCCTGATGTGGAGATCGAGTTGATTGAAGAGAAACTCAAGAAAGCTACAATTGAGAAAGCTGCTGCGCCTACGACCCTTGAGGACCTCAGGACGGAGAGTTTCAATTTAAGGCGACAAGCTGGTGAGGTTGGGGAGGCGAGTGGTGCCCAAGCCGCGGCGGGTGTATTGACGGCTGTGGACGAGGATGAGGAGGGGGCAGAGGAGGCGGAGGTACCTAATGAGTTCGAGTACTTCACTGATGCCGAGGAGGATTTGTAGATTAACGAGGTGTAGGCGGGAAGGTGGGTGTGGATTGGAAGGAAGGAAAGGGGTTGTAATATTATATCGCTGGTGCAGTGAACCTCAGCGGGAAGAACATGATGGGAGAGGAGATTTTGAGAAGATAGTGAAAGGGCGGTTAGATGTATAACAGCAACAGCAAATATGAGCATTTATAGCGCAGCACTTCTCGTCCTCTGTCTACAGTACCCACGTTTTAGTCACTAGTCCGAGTCTGTCTGTCTGTCTGTCTGTCCTGTTCAACTTCTATTCTCCATATCTTTTCGTTCCTTTCTAGCGCTTACCAGTGACACCGTCTATCCCTCCCTCCCTCTTCCTTTCTTTAAAGCTAGAGGAAAGAAGGTCCTTCACGCACACACCTAGCCTGAACAGGGCATCTCAGACTCCGTCCCAGTCTCAGACAGACTCCGCATCAGGTGCTAGCTAGGAGGGAGTTTTTACAAGATGATGACATGAGTACGAGATTGTACAAGTAGATTTTTAAGAGTCAACCATCTGATAGACAGATCGAGCGACCGAAGATGCCGGACAAGCACCCCGGAGACCGCTACAGTACTCGACATGGTTGAATTCGGGATTCTGAGCAAAGTGCAAGACTTGTAGACTTTGTTTACGTCTCGTACTCGTGGCGTCCACCTTCTTGTCGTCTGGGAGCCAAGTTCCTTTGGAAACCACTGCCCGGCGACGGCGAGATGGGGCTTGTGGACACGTGAGCAGTGGCGGCTCTCTGCCATCTCTACAGTACAACTACTGATCGTGATAAGGGTAGTGCGACGGGTCTTGCGATGAGACTGAACTTTATATGTTTATTTCATCCTTCATGCTTCAGGGAAACACGCAAGGTGGAGCGCGCATTCCAAGACGAAGTCAAAAAAAGGGGGCAACTCGTGAGAAGTACTGTAAGTGCAGCTTAGCCGCCAAGTGTAGCCAGCCAGCCCAGCCCAGCCCCCCCTTACAGTCAAGTCAGTACCTGATTCAGCCGACGACCCTGTAAGTACGTACGTACTTACTTACTTTACCGTACCTAGGTAGGGTAGGGACTTTCTCACTTCAACCAACCGCCATCGTTTTCAAGCCTTCTCTGCTTCCATCTTTCTCTCTATCTATTTTATATCACCGACTCTCACGATTTCAATGCAGCGAGATGGAGGCTTTCGTACGCAAACCTACACTCCACGCCTCACCAATGCCAATCAATACTTTCTTTACCTTCCGACACGCCCAGACGGAGTCTCGAGAATCGAGACCGAAGTTCCGCCCGCTTGGCGCTCCACCGCAAGCGCGTGCTTCCGACTGTGACCCTATGATTCCTCCCTCCAAGGCCCTCGGCGGCTTCACCATGTCCGCCTAAGAAGATTGGCAAAGGCGCAGTTATGCCAGTAGCATCGCTCGTCCTGAGCTCAGCACATAAATTCATTCAGCCGCGGCTGGGCAAAGTATTTAAGATACTTGGGGCCGGGCTGTGCTAAAACGTCCCTTGGCGGCTCCCCCAGATATCGTTCCCGGCATCTCATGTTTTGAGTTCCTCTGATGTTTTGTAGGTTGTCTCATCTTTTTCTACCATTTATCTGTCCCAAAGCACTTGCATTTCCACCTAAATTCAATACTCAGTCACTCGTCAATCGTTTGGTGAACTCGGAGTTCTTCCCCTTCTTCCTTTCGTGCGCCATATACTATCGTTAACGTCCGGCATCTTCGACATCATGAAGTGGAGTGCATTTTTCTATACGGGGTCGTTGTGTGCGGTGGGAGTAGATGCGGCAATCACACTGGACCTCAAATCGAGACAATCGATTGTCGACGCTGCTGGCACCGTTGCATACGATTTGATGACCTATTACACTGGAAACAGAACTGGAGATACCCCTGGGAACTTGCCAGATCCGTACTATTGGTGGGAGGCTGGTGCTATGTGAGTTCTATCTAGCAGTCAGGGGCTTCAGGTATGGCAACTGACAGTTCCTCTGCAGGTTCGGGACGATGATCAACTACTGGTACTACACTGGAGATAAAACGTACAATGCGGTCACAATGCAGGGACTCCTGCATCAGAAGGGAGACGAAAATAGTTTTATGCCATTGAATCAGACAAAGACATTGGGAAACGATGATCAGGGCTTCTGGGGAATGGCTGCGATGACCGCAGCGGAAACGGGATTTGACGATCCTCCACCAGGATCTCCCGGATGGCTTGCTCTTGCTCAAGGAGTTTTCAACACACAAGCCGAAAGATGGGATACCTCGACATGCGGCGGGGGTCTAAGATGGCAGATCTTTACCTTCAATAGCGGATACACATATAAGAACAGTATCTCGAATGGTTGCTTTTTCAACCTTGCCGCAAGATTGGCCTTGTATACGGGTAATAACACTTATGCGGAATGGGCAGATAAAACCTGGGTCTGGATGAACGAAATTGGTCTGATCAATGAGAAATTCGAGATCTTTGATGGTACTCAAAATACAGACAACTGTACCTCGAAAGACCACAACAAATGGACCTACAATACTGGAATTTTCCTCATGGGTGCGGCCACCATGTACAACCATGTATGTCTCATCTCGCCAACAAAATGAGTATTGCAAGCTAATGCCGAACCAGACAAATGGCTCTGATATATGGAGACAACGCACCGACTCCTTGATCAAGGCTTCGAAGTCTTTCTTCATCAATGATGTCATGTACGAACCATGCGAACCTGTCGGAAGATGTAACGTCGATCAACGCTCATTCAAATGCTATTTCACCCGCGAGTTAGCAGCTACAGCCGAGCTCGCGCCCTGGACACACGACAACATCATGAAAGAAATCGAGGTTTCTGCTATGGCAGCAGTGAAGACGTGCACAGCTGGAAACAGTGGAACGAATTGCGGGCTGAAATGGACGACGGGCACCAACGACGGCAGTCTCGGAGTTGGAGAACAGATGGCTGTTCTGGAGATCATACAGAGTAATTTGGTCGATCAGGCGCCTGGGTGGAAGAGCGATGTGAAAGGAACGGGTAGGAGTAAAGGTGATGCAAATGCTGGGCAGGGCAGCAAGACCGACTCGTCACAGCTGGCGCAGGTTAGGATCACGAGTGCGGATAGGGTTGGTGCAGGTATCTTGACAGCGATTGTTATTTGTGGTGTAATAGGCGGAAGTGCTACTATGATTCTTGGTGTCTAGGTTCGGCTGGGAAACTTGGAGGCGTAAATTGCATTATCGGCGTTGTATTATTTGGTTTGTGAGGTATTTGCAAGGCAGGATTATATTCCCTTGTATACACAAAAGTCGGAATGAAGCTATACTTCCGGTTTTACTATTATTATCAGGTTTTTGCAGGTTTTTGCACTCGGTAGCGCCCATCTCGGAACATGAGTTCCTTCGCAAGGTGGCTCCATCTTCGAGGCAGCAAAACCTCGATAGAGCTGAAGGACATCAAGCCGTATGTGCGCCACTTCTCGATTATCTAAAGCTGATGCTCCAATTTTGTCCTTTCATGATTCAACAAGCAGTGTCTGCTTTCACCGGCATTCTACATTTGCGGACGAGAAACAAGTCTCCGGGTCTAGCAATTCATTTCACCCGAGAAGTCTTTAGCAGACAATGATTTCTGCATTGCAATTTTTGCATTGCTGCGCGATGCACGAGCCAAGGATATACACATCTCATATTTCCCACTTTGCACCGTACCATTCCACGCCTCGCCGTCGCCGCTCTCTGCACATACTCTCTCCGTTTGTAATAAACGCATTCGGCCCTGAGATATACACCCACATCTTCCCACCACTATTCGCTTCCGGATGTCTTTGCTCGTCCTCGCTTAATATCTCGTCTAATGCATCCCCAACGGAAAGTCGAGGTCTACCGTCGCCAGTTAGGTGGATGCGGGTCTCGAGGGCCGAATCTGGGGTTGCTAGATCAGAGTTAGTTTGGCTGCTTGTGAGGATATACCTCCTTATGTTGGTAGGAGAGACCGACTCTTGAGGCCGGGGAGCTCGATGAAGGTCTCGCTTCTAACGCTCCACAACACCACACATCTCGTCCACAGCCTTGTCGTCGTCGACCTCGTCGTCTTACTCTCCACGCTTTCTAGTTTCTGCGGTGACGATGTGGACTCAGCTTCCGACATTGCATCTTGCCTCTCGACTTCCTTGAACATGCCAGCGATAGCCAACGCACCACTCACTCCCGTCCCGGCAACAAGACACACAACGGTCCGATACTTCTTCGGATCAGCTGGCGTGAAGTAAGGACCCTCTAGACGGAGAGAGACCGGCACTCCCGCGGTCCCTAGCTCCAATCCCTCACTTGTTCTCTGCTCCTTGCCTCTGCTTGAGCTCTCCTCCATAGCCAAACTCGCCAACCGATTCGTCCATTGCGCCTGCGACTTCCTGCGCCGAACACGTCTCACGAACCGGAACATCGCGGGGGCAAATCCACGTTTTGCTTCTGGTTTCTTGACCGGAGTGGCGATGCCGCGTTTGCGGAAGAGGAATTGGATGTCGATGGTCGGTAGGTCGGAGCTTGTGACCGAGCTCTGGGAGGCGAGATGGGTGATGGTGGTGAAAGGGTGCAGTTCGCGGATCGAGGAGTCGGAGTGGTGGATGTAGAAATGCGCGAGGGGGGAGGAGCAGGCACAGCCGTCTAGGCGACGACGGGGAAGGGGAACTGAGATGCTATGGGTGAAGTCAGAGACGCTGTGAACAGGGGGAGATGTGGCTGTCTTACCAATACCACTCTTTCTCGAGCGAGGTTATGTTTCCGTCAAGCGGTGCCCATAATTCATATACGCGCATCGTCCAATCTAGCAACCACATGGCTAAGCCGGGTGCTGTACAGTATAGCATCGTGCTCGCGTGAAGACATATGATGACTACCGCGACGATACCGAGGAGGTGGGTGAAGTAAAATAGATTGAAGTGTTTGTTTCGGATCGAAGGAAGTGTTGTGATGAAGATCAGGAGCATTATAAACGCGGCCACGATACCGGTGAAGATCAAACTCGCTCGCCAGATCCCCAGCTTGGAATTATTTCCTGGCCAAGTCTCGTTGTAGAGATAAGTAGGATTCAGGACAGGGTACACCTTCCGCAGAGCTGTTGGCAGTCCTTCGAATACCGGTATCCACGACACATATAGGAAGCCGTGAATCAAAACCAGAGTGAAGAGGGTATATGCTGTGATCATGTGGAAGATCAGGGTAGTAGCCACTGATATCTTGAAGAACGAAGCGAGCGCACTGTGTCGAGATATCGGCAGGATGGCCATCCCCATCGTGACATCGCAGAGATGTCCAGTCAGCGCGATTGCAGCTAGTCTCTTGTTCCCCGAAAGAACACCTCCCTCCATCCCTCTCTTTGTGAAGTACTCGTCAAGTCGTACCCACCAGATCCCGATAATGATGCCGTAGAGTGATATGATCCACAGCAAAACGAGGAGACCACTTACCGAGAGTTTCTTCGCCATGAAAGGGATACTCTTGTTGACGAGAGGACTTCGTAGAGATTTCTGCATCATGGGATGGAAAGCCCGAATAGCGAGGACCGTGACGGATAGTCCTAGCCAACAATACCACACCACAACATGCAATCTTGCTTGTAGAGGAAATAGCCATTCCCCACACGTTCCAGCATAGCAGTGGTGATTGGATCGATATGTGAGGCCTATTGACAGGGCGAAGGTCAGTGAGAGGCTTCCTGCCAATGGCCAAAGACAGGTTCGAGGAGTGATGCGTGTCATGGCTGGAATGCGATCGCTGACAAGTGAAAAATTCGAGAAACAACATTCGGTGCATGTCGCGAAATCTTCATGATTCGAAATTGCAACAGGAGACAAAAGATTGAAGTTAGCAACAGTGTGTCCAGCTAGACTCCCCGCTATTGAAGTCAATATCCACACTGTTAAACTGCCATCGACAAACCGAACACCTGCACGCTACTTCCAGGTCCAAATCTCCTGTCATGGCCTAGCCACCGCCCTTAAACTATCTATGTGGTGCTGTCAAGCCCACCGATATCTTTCTGCCATCAAAGAAGGGACGATACTGGCACGTAGCTACCGCCATGGAACGAGCCATCTCCGGGGTGCTACGATGCGGGAATCCAAACAACCGGATGATCGCCCTGCAACGACTCTAGAGCACGGGATAGAAAATAACCTTAAATCAACTTGAAGAGGGGGATGAAAGTGGTGACCAGGTGGCTGATCCCTAGAAATGCCACGAGGAGTCTAGCTCCGGCAAAGTGTCGATCCGAGACATCAACGTTTGGTCAACAAGCGAGTTAAGCGAGAAAGCCGAAGGTAGGTACAGTGGAGGACGAAAAAGAAATACACCAAAAGCAATGGCTAGTCAGAGCCACGTGTTTCTCTTGCTGTCAGATCGGATGTGAGATTATGAGAAATCTTTCCAGATGATTAAAGTTTATGAATGTCATCTATAGTTGACGGTACTGTGGCACAACAATAACAACATCCAAAATTCCTAAACTTTGGTATTAGTATCTACTATCTCTCTATCTATGAATCTATGAACAAAGAAATCGTCTACTAGCTTGTAGAAAAACACATCTCAACTTTGGTAATCTGTTATACGCCTGCCTGCTTTCCTCGCAAGAAATGGATAACTCTCCCCTCACGCCATTTAAACCACATCACCAACCCTCGCCAACAACGGCACAACAGCCATGTATATATCCTTCATAACAGCGAATGTCCATGTCGAAGCACATTTTCTGAGAGCTAGTCCTTATATAGCCGTATCCTGAATAGTCTGCTACTATGCATCAGAAGACTGTTCACATCGTGCGCGAGCCCTTCTGTGGTAATTGGGTGGACCGGCTCGAGCCTAGCGGATCTGACTATATTCAAAGATATACATACTATCAGTGAACTTCTCATGCCGCCATCTCTTTCATTTTCACTTTCAGATTGAATTTCCCCCCTTTCCAGAGATCACCCGTAGAAGACGTCTGTCGAGATACCGCAACGCGTCTCTACAAATCGAAACAACCTTTCTGCATCATGATTACGCTGGCTTCCCCGACCAAAAGAGATTGAAAGTCCTATCATGGGGTTCTGGACTGGACGAACAACCCAAAGGGGGCACTGAAATACGAGGTTCACCGTTCTCCATCCGAAAAGACAGAAGCTCGAATTTTCTTCGCCGAGGCTTTCCCGAATGTTAAGCCCGAATGTTAAGGGGATGGCTGGGATAGTTCGAAATGAGCTTGTGTGTACAGGACAGCCGTTCGATGTGTCTATTGGTGGTGATGAGGGTATGATAGCTTACGAATTTGGGAACCAATTCTCACCATCCGAATTTATGAGAACCATGCCTGGCTTTGCGAAGCCCGCGAGGTGACTTGACACTTATCGACATACAGAAAGGGAGATGCCGCGATCGAAGAGGTGTTCTGGCGAGCCTTGATCGGTGACCAAACGCTTTTCAAACTCCCTGAGTCAAATATCGTATATCCAGATTTCAAAGACTGCGTTGAGCTTTTGGAATGCAATGACAGCCTTTCCAACGCTTTTACAATGAGCTCCACCTCGAGATCCCACCAAAGCGAGGTACACACCTGAAAACATCTCAGCAAATCTCAACTGAACTAAAGTCATTGTTGCTACCTTGAGCTCTCTAGCTATTTCCTGCCAAACACATCAGAGCACTGGTCTGTAGATCTCGAAGAACATCCACCCATTGTACCAGCATCGTTCACCGCTATCAACCCTCCGATGAGGCTCTATCGAGTCGACCTCTACTGTATTCTCCTTTGAAGGAGACACCTTTGCAGCCGAATTGCTATCAGAAGTCGTAACTAAAAGTCGAATATGATCGAGACGGGAGACAGAAAGGCGATAGAATCGAGTTTAATGACTGCTTATTGCCTCATACACTGTATTTCTGTAGGGCATAGTACTACGACTACCTTGATTCATCATGGAGGGAGCATACTATTCAGCCTCAAGATAAGTCACCTGTAGTCCATAGGTCATATAAGCGACTTCGAGAGGCAACTCAGGAAACTTGGGAATCAATTATATTAGCGACGATAGAAGAGATTATTGAAGGAATAGGTGATAGATATATTACAGTGATTCTAGCTGAAGCTGGGCATACAAAATACTAGGAAATACAGGGGTTTTCAATAAAAGCAGCTTTGCAAAGTATCTAGTGCGCACTGACAGTAGAAATCAACGTTTTGATCGGCCGTGTACGAAGTACACAGGAAGTTTAAATAGCGATGTACGACGGAAGATGCTCGGCGTCTCCATAGGGTTGAACCTACTGGGGCCCTTTACTATCCCCATCCCCCCAATCCCCCCACACCTCCCAAGTACCTATCACAGTAGGTCAAATCCATGATCCGAAAGCTCCGATTAGTTGTACGCCTTAGCATGCCTCAAAGCGCGGGTCAAATACTGGTCAAATCTGAGGATAAGGCACTTAAGCAGAGCTCAAGAATTCTGTGGGTAGCTCGACGTGGTCTCTTCACTAGCCAAATACCCAGTCCAGCAGAAAGGGAGACCTCCCGTATCAGTCACAGAGGAATCCAGAGAAACAACAGAAGTGGCGGGCTCGCCGAGTGAAATCAAGTCTTTCTGACTCGCGCAGGACTTTAAAATACATTAGGTTTCTACAGGGTTTGATTAGACGCAGAACTTCGGACTGCGAGACAAAGTCTACTTCTACTAGTCCCTGGTTCCTTTATAAGTGTTACGCGTCTTGACACTCTCGCGGTAAAAGCTTCCTCGTTTGGATGGCCAATGTTTTCAAACGCCTTATCTTGGCTTTCCGAACATGTTATGTACAGCCTTTAGCAGTGTTGTGTTATATCTTATCAGCTTGACGTCCAGACATAAGACGTGTCGTCATGGAGAGAAACCGGTTAGGCTCCAGCCAGGGCCGGCATCGAGCTAGGAAACTTCATGATCAGTCAGGATGGCATTAGGAACCCTTGAAAGAATAGTAGTTGAAGTTCAATATTCAGTATGTGACTACATATTCCAACAACACCAAATTTGACCGCAACGAGCCTGAGACCAAGTAAACCCAACCGAACGAAAGCAAAGCACGAAATCAGTTGCATAAGTACTCCAACACCCCAAACTCATCCCCCAGCCCAAGTAAAACAATTTCGTGAAACTCATCTCCAGTCTTCTGCATCTCGTGACCAACATCCCTTTTTCTCGCGCTGATCCTCAATCTAAAACAAAGACCCTCTGGCAAGCGGACTGCCAATCTTTGGCGCAAACTGCATACTCTTCCTCCTCGCAGCCATCAATCTTGACATGACTGTCTCATCTTTTTTCTCACTCAAAAAGCCAGCTCCCATTGAAACTCTGTTTTGACCATCCACCTGTTCAGTATCAACAAAGCGTCTTCCAGCCGGAGCAGTCTTTTGCACCAACTGCTCATTATGCAGAAAGTATGGCGTTTGGCCGACAGGTGTGTCTTCACCGTAGAGACCATCCTCGCCATAAGCGGAGATAGTTTCTGGTGCTGGCGTCGCAGGCACAGGAGAGAGGATCAAGGTCTGATCATCATAATCAGTTGATGAAGAAGACGCTGGCGAGCGGACCCATTGTACTGATTCACGTCTGCGGCTTTTGGTCGTGACGGGAGTATCTGGGAAATGGAGAAATTCTTTGGATGGCGAAGCATTGCGGTTGGGCGTCATGGAGGAGATGAGCTCGCCGTTCAATTTGGCTAGAGCACGAGGTTCCATGCTCTTGCGGCGTCGGTGACCACCTCGTGGGACCATGCCAGTATCAACAGAGTATGAAGACTCATCGAGCCATTTGTTTTCACGTTCACAGCTATGACTTATTAGCATGAATCAAGAATAAGGAAGTAAATCAAGCTTACTCTAAGACCCAGCTAACGCCGACACAAGATACCACCCCGTTCGTCTCCTTGACCCGCTCCAAAGTCCTCTTTCCCCCATCCTTGTAGACCACATGTGTGATGCCGATCTTGGCCGTGTCTTCAGAACTTCCATTCCAGCTCCAGGTTTTGACACATCGAGCACCCATCTGAGTGAGAAGCTCAGTGAATAGAGCGCTTGCGTCAGAGCCTTCACTTGTATGCACATCAACAAAAACAACTGCACCCTTCAGTAATGCGGTGTTAATATCACGGCGAGGAGTCCGTGCTTGAGTTTGGATAGAAGACCAGGCATTGTCTCTTGAGGGTGTCGCAATGGCATCTTGCATCACCAATTCAGCGCTAGCCTTCTTGGACTGGGTCTCGAATGTGCTCTTTGTAGGTGAATATGAGATGACAGTGTTATTGCGCGAGAGCGTACTTGAAGGTCTCTGGGTTGGCAATCGAGAGATGCTGGCACTTCGTTTCTTGGGAGATGGTCTCATGGCAGAATCCTCAGCCGGGGCCTTGAGAGGAACTTTGGAAACTGTGTGGCATATTCGTTCTCCCAGAACGCGTTTCGGTTTTGGTGTAGCGAACGCTTGTGCCGGGGTTCTCGGGGTCGGAGCAGACATCAATCGTGGGTCAATAGGCATGGCGTTCTCATCCCCATATTCCTGACTGGCCTCGGACAAAGCAGGTTCTGGAGAATATGGCACATCGACCTCACCAGACAGCTCATCAATCTCGGAATCCTGGATGTCTTTCGGCGCCGCAGTATCGACCATAGGCGAAGCTTGTTCCTCTTCTTGGACAACTTCTGGAAGCGAAGTCTCGAAAGTGTTGCCTTCGGACACAAGCTCAACGTCGTGGTAGGTCGCAGGCGCCTTTGATTGGACTTGAAGGATTTCGCTTGCAAGAGCTGGCTCGGAAACCTGTGCCTTCTGTTCCACGAATTCGAGTTCGGTACTGGTGTCCAAAATCGTGGGCTCGAGAACGAGGAACTCCTCTATAGGAGCTTGTGTGACTTCTCCCTCGGCCTCCTCGAGCTCCTCGGTAGCTTGGGCTACATCCTCGTTGACATAGGTCTCAAGCTCCTCAGATTCAAGTAAAGACATCTCATCAGCCTCAAAGGCAAGTGCCATGTCTTCATCATCAAGCTCCACTACCTCGAAATTTGCGTCCAGTAGATCAGCTTCCTCGTCAGATATTTCCGGCTCAGCTGCTAACTCATCACGAACACACATCTCGTCCTCGAAGAACGAGCTCTTGGTCGGCGATGGGCGTGGTGTAGCATCTTGGTCTTGGCGAGAGATAAGTTTGGTTGGGGAAGTAGCTTCGTCTGAATCCCCAGCATAACTCTTCTCTGGACTAGCTGCCATCCAGTCGTTCAGTTGCTGAGCAAGTGGAGTGAATCCAATCTTGCTCTTGCGAGCAGACGCAAACGCTTTTCGTGAAGATGCTGCCCTTGGTGTCTTGGCGAGTGCTGTAAATTGAATCGGGGTCTCTGGCGAGGATGCAAAGTCAAGTGGGCAACTGAACGCAGGCATAGGGACTGGTGAGTAGCTTGGAGAGTCTGAGGCTAATTCATCCTCGGATTCTGAATCATTGAATGGGCTGTTGTTTATCTCTCGGAGAGCAAATGCAGCGGAGAAACCAGTACTGTCCCTAGGTGGAGATGTTGGGGGAGTTTTGTTGTGATCCATGGGATCCTCTAGAACAATAGTATCTGGCGCTATAGGCTCCTCGACTTGAGGCGTTTCGGTGATGGCTGCAATCTTTGTCTCTGTTCCCTCCACAACTGCCTCGGATGCCTCAAATGATGGATCAGCATCACGAGGCATTATCGACGAAAGTCGACCAGAAAATGACAGGCTAGATCCAGCTCCCATCATTGTAGCGTCCGAATCATCCTTTGACACCGGGCTTCCAGCATCACGCAGCACATTTGGAGGCAACATCCGTCCAGTCCGGACCGCGCTCTTTGTAATGGTTCTTGGTGTCGCAAATCGTGAGATCTTGAAGGTGCTGGCTTTTGGTGTCCCAGCAAACAGAGATGCATTGTTGGCAGATCTGCTGGGAGAACCATTCTCACCGACCTTGATTGGAGACTGTGGACGTCTGGCAGGCGATTGAAGTAAGGAAGCCTTGAATGAAGGATTCTCGGTCGTCGTCTTCGGAGCTGGTAGGTTTGGCCTAAATGGTGACTGAAGCATGGAGTTCCCCATAGTCATTTTATGGGCAGATGCTTTGAATGTTTCCTTGAATGGAGATTGCGGGGGGCGGCGAGCTGGACTGGCGATAGCAGAGCCCGCGAGATCTTGAGTGCCAACTCTGTTGACTGTGATTGGATCGGAGGATGAGAAATTCAGCTTCTTTGCAGTGCCGAAAACACTTCCGGGAGGTTTCACTGGACTCTTCATAAGCGCCTTCATTGGGGTCTTCTCCGTTGTAGCCAATTCATCCTCGGACACGGTCTCTTTGGAAGTAGCCACCTGTGTAGCCTTCTTTGGACTGAGTGGTGATGGCTTCTCTTCAACGACGTTCTTCGCACGTCCACGAGTGGCTCGAGTCGCGGTAGTCGCAGCAGGCTTTCGTACTGGCTTCGCTCGCAGACCAGTAGCAGGTTCAGCCGCCTTTGCTTTGCTCCTTGCATTAATTACAACAGGCATGATATTCTCCTTGTCGGGTTCTTCGAATTTGACTGTCTTCCTGGGAGCTACGCCTTTGCTGACGGTAGGAGCTCGTGCACGAGTTGGTCTCTTTGTAGGCTCTTCAACAACTGCTTCCTCGGTGGCCTCGATCTTCTTCGCGCGTCCTCTTGTGGCTCTTGCAGGTTCCGGAGCTGGAGTCTCGACTGGAGCTACAACCTTCTTGGGGCGACCTCGAGTAGGTTTGTGTGGAGGTTCGTTCATTTCTTGTTCTGGTTCAGGATCTTGGGCGACAGCTTTCTTGGCCCGTCCTCTTGTTGTTTTTGGTTCTAGTTCTGGTTCGATTATGGGTTCTGGGTCTTGTTGTTCTTCGTCTTCATTATCGTCTGCTCGGGTCTTGCGTTTGGTCGTCGCGACATTACGAGTGACTTTAGCTTTCGAAGCGGCAGTCGCGATCCTCGTTGTCTTCATACCAGTGTCTGTTGTTTTTGCAGCTGCTCGGGCGCGCGTCACACGTTTGGGCGGTGATTGATCCATGGCGAGAATGGTTGCTGAGTATTAGTATAGGTATAGATCTGACACAATGTCGATTTACATTGACGCGATAGAGAATGTTGAGGATCCAAAGAGAATTTCGAGGTGCTTATCAAAGACGTGGGCTTGTTTATCGGTCTCAACTAGCGCCGATTTATTTGGCCCAGCAACACTCACGTGAGACTATGAAGATCTCAATCCCCTCATCCAAACCCACTGTCCCTGTTATGATTGTTTAATCCATCATCTAGGTGGACATTGTAGCCCGTTCTGCCAAACCTGATTACTATCAATATTCTAATCGGTAGTTGCCGCCCGTATTCTATGTGCCAAATCAAGTACTTCCCTCTTTTCACTGGGCTAGACTGAATCTTTCCGTGGTTGCCAGTTTACATTCGCCGATTGATGGTCGCAAGACATAGCCAGCCCATGTGACAAACAAGAGTCTGCTATTCAGTGATTCTTGCACAAGTTCAGCCGCTTTCCTAGCCAAGCTGGGATGCATCAAACGTTCGAGATCTTACACCTCATTCTGTGTCCATAAACCTCAACCTGACAAATCTATCAAGCTCGCATGTGTCAAAGTACTGACATTTCACTACTCCTTCAAGCTGACTTCCTTTGTCAAATTTCCGTCTTGACTGCTAGAAATTTCCGCAATACTATTCCTCGGGTTTTCTATTTGATACTCTTTTCGCGTTAAAGACGTCTCTCGTAAACAAAAAAGTCAAAATCTAAGTCGTCTTTCGACATTTGCAGGTCTTGTCCGACACGGGGGTATAGCGATTAAGTGTTATAGCCTATCAACAGGGGTTTATGGACTTTACTACGACTTTACAGTAAAAGTGAATAATACAAGTGTCTCGATAGAATGCAATTTGGTAGAAGAGAGTCAGTGCATGTTGAGGATATTACCTTTTTGTTTGGAAAAAAAAAAGATATCCCTAGTATACTACAGGCTACAACACGTAACCGCTGTACCTCCGTAGACATAACAGCCGAAGAATATTACTCCTCCACAAAGCGAACATACACGTGGGAATACGTATCTCGACTCAATTTTAGTAGGATATCAGCTCGACTTCTCATTTTATGATACCAGTCGAGTTGCTCACACTCGACTGAGCCAAATATTTAGACCTCAATTCATCATTCTAATCATCAAGAACCAGTTTCCATCGCGATAATTAACTCCAACACCTTATTCTATCTTGCCGAAAGACAAGAAGTCTGTTTAGGGTTCCCTTCAATTTACAAGAATGCCTAATAATCCCATGTCTCAACACAGCTCAACACACCCAAGCCATTTTTTTGCCGTCCGCTCCTCATTTTCCCATCGTAACTATCAGGCTCGATGCTACGTGTTCTGCGCCTCTACCTGCACCGGTCCGTCCGAAAGTTACTTCTTGAGATACACCCGACCTAACAACTTCAGTATCTCTGTCTAACATGGACGCCAAAAATCTACAACGGTTCAATTTCGGGCTGAGAATACCACATGGTCAACCAGCATATCTTCAATCTCAACAGCTCAGCTTCCAATCTACTCAGAACCTGAAACTCGAGCTCCGCGATCCGAGATTCCTAGAGTCTGATGACGTGGAGAAGGATGGAACCAAAGAGAGTGAGCTGGGTGGTATTGGAGATCAGCCTTTGAAAAGAATCGAGGAAGATCACTGAATGTAGAGTGAGTACTCGCTGCCGAATAGTTCCACGTAACTTTATCTTCTACATTGGCTAGGATATAAATTCGGTACTGAGAAGGACCTATTGGTCTATTCTCGTAATTTCAGTGATTCATGCCGTCTTTCTATATTCTCTCAACACGGAGCTGACAAGTAATTTGATTGCTGTAAGTGCGAATTCCTCCAAACTTACGGCTCCACCATGAGGATTTACATCTCATTAACGTACAGATCTTACACACTCCGTTTGGCTTCGCATCTGAATTCTCCTGGATCTCCGTCGAGTATAGATATTCCTTCTCTTCCCATTACCCACATAAACTTCCCCCGCTTCATCGATCCCTCGAATCCTCAGATTCTCTCTTGGCGTACCGCTCGTCCTCCCACACCATCTTTCCGGCCAAATATCTCTACCTAACCTTTCCTCTTCTCTTTTCGCTCGACTCAGGTCTCCGCGCCATTAAGTCGTATCCTTCTCGTGGTGTCTCTGCTAAGGAACAGATGATAATGTCCTGTTGCTGTGAAAACTGTAGTTGACATACTTCCGTCTAGGTGATTACGGATTGGAAATCCTACATGCAAGGTGTACTAAAGCAATTCAAAAACCGACACGAAACAACGGAATGTCACTAATAAACAAATGTTGAAAGCGATAAGGAGATGTCTCAGTTTCATGGGTAAGGATCAAGAAGGCACGAGATGATAAAGGTAAAAGGCAGACAAATGGATTGGGGGAGACTGAAAGTTGCAATCAGAACCACAGAACTCATGTTCCCAACATGCGATTACCGGAAATCAGAGGTCATTTTTTCTCTTTGTGAATTGTTCATCTGATTTCTTCATACCTTCCCTGACCCTCATACTTCATGATGATCTCTTCACCCGCAGCTTAGATACCATAGCCAACAGATAGAAGGGCCCGCTCGATTGTGGCTACTTGCTTTCGCGAAGGTGAGATCGCATTCAATCGGGCAGCCCCTCTGTCCAACGTACATTTCATCATCCTCTTACGGTCTCCACCACGCGCTTACTTCCCAATCTGTCAGCGAAGGGCTGATTAGCAGCGTCAAATGTTCCATAGTCACGTTTTCGCGAACATGTAAAGCTGAAAAGCTCATGAGGCAACAGGCTCAATTGGGAACTGTAAGACTACCTAACCGTAATCGTAAGGACGGGCGAATTGCAATTGTATGGCGCTAATAGCTGT
Source organism: Rhynchosporium graminicola (assembly GCA_900074885.1). NCBI lineage: Eukaryota > Fungi > Ascomycota > Leotiomycetes > Helotiales > Ploettnerulaceae > Rhynchosporium > Rhynchosporium graminicola. The sequence goes on from FJUW01000051.1 coordinate 54,959, forward strand.
CACGAGGTCTATCTCCCAATTCTTCTCTGTTTTCCAAGCCAAGATCAACGCTTTCGACATCACCGTTAACCAATATAACATTTATTTTGTTTTATAACATGACATCCAAGGTTTAAATAACTACATTTAGCTGCCATTGATGATCACAAACTCTCTCGTCTTGTTTGCCTTGAAACAATAAGCCACACGCCAATCAGATCCCAGCCAGCCAGCCAGCCACAGCCACAGCCGCAATAATGACGATCCAACACAGGGAGGGATATCTGCGTGCCGTCGCTTCGACTTGGCTGAGACTTGGGTCAAACGAGCAAAGTGACAGAAGACCACTTTTAATTTGACATAAAATCCCTCACAAAGCCGCATAAACTATTTTCATAAAAGCTTGGAGGATACATAAACATTCATTTATTCATTTATGCTTCGTAGTTATGTAGGTAGAGGATCTTCATGAGATCGGGGAGGGCTAGTGAGAAGGGTCTTCATTCTTCCGTGCCGCGACGGCGACGAAGCGCTGCAAAGCAAAGGGGATGGATGGATGCATCTCGCGATGTCGACGTCAACACCACGGTCAGTCAGTCAGTTAGTCGGTCAGCCTCTTTCTGAAGGCTACGAGGCTGAATAACTGCTATAGTACGAGGCGAATTCCAGCCGTGGATCCGGAACTTTGTCGTTCTATCTCACGCTCACTCTCACCCTCAGCGACCGTGTTTGGGCTACGACACATCCTCCCAGTTGCATCTTCATCATCTATCATCCAATGATAACCGGACGTTGGTAAACGACTCTCCTACAGCATCACATCAGCGCATCGGCGCATCACAGTTTTGTAATCGCCACTTCGGCATCACTTCTACGCTTCTTTCATTATTGTTTGTTGTTGTTCCTACGGAAGCGGCCCCCGCACGAGAGCGTCCACCAACAGTCAGGTCAGCCAGGTCAGCTTTGAGCGAGTCAGCCATCCATTCAGTCGACATCGCCGCCTTCTTCATTTCGCGCGCTGTATGTCGTAGTCGACACACGATACGTATCGCACGACGAATACTCCTACAGCATTGCTTCAATTACCTTCCTATGCGAAGAACAGGCCAAACCTTATTGAACCCGGACCTTTCTCCTTAACGAGCGACCAGTCCTTTCCTGGCTCTCGTCTCGGCTCGGCTCTGCTCTGCATTTTGCATCTTCTCAACTCATCTACGCAGCGTGTATCCTCGTATATCTCGCAACGCCCTTCGTTTCTTCACCTGCAGGCAAGATATTTGCACCAAGTTGCAATTGATCCCTCAGCCACACAAGACCGACCAGTGGTTGACCATTTAAATCTTGGCGATCTCCCGCCCAGACCCAAATATTCGCCCTAAACCTAGTCTAATTCAAGTCTAAAGTAGCTTGATAGCTAAAACACATCTTGAGGACTTTAAATTTGCCGTCAAACCAGACTTCGGGGCATCACAATAATAAACAACTTGCCGGACCCCCCTCAAGTCCAAGCGTTGTTTTGATTCACTACATATCTACGCGACCCCGCTTGATATTACATTCTCTCGAGTCATACATCACATTGACTGTATCAATTTGAGTATCACGTCTCTTTAATCTGGGGATACTACCGCTGTCCAACAACCATCATTTGCTTGCCAATATGAAATTGCCAAAATCCCTCTTCGCGTCTGTTGCGACCATCTCACTATGTGAAGGTAAAATCCCGTGCAAGCCGCATTAAATCGAAGCTAACAACCCAGCGTCTCTTGTCCTCCCACGAGAGTTTTCACCAGAGATTCTCGGAGCAGAAGTCTTCGCTGTACCAGAATACGGACTGAAGAGAGCTCTCCCAAACAGCCCCTCAGGAGGGTATGCACCAGCCGTAGTAGACTGCCCCTCGGAGAGACCCAAGATCCGATCCGCAACGACCATCTCACCAAGCGAGGTATCATGGCTCGAATTGCGAAGGAATCATACTATCGATCCTATGATATCCTGGTTAACACGGATGAACATTACTGATTTCGATGCCTCCTCTTACATCAACCGCAATCGGAATAACGCTAGCGCACTACCAAATATTGGTATTGCTGTCTCCGGAGGTGGTTATAGAGCTTTGATGAACGGAGCTGGTTTCATCGCTGCTGCCGATGACAGGACCAGGAATTCAACGAATACAGGCCATATCGGTGGCCTTCTCCAAGCTACGACATATCTTGCTGGCTTATCAGGTGGTGGATGGCTTGTAGGATCGATTTACACCAACAACTTCAGCTCGGTTCAAGACCTTCGAGATGGAGATAAAAAATCGAGCGTCTGGCGCTTCGATAATTCGATCTTCAAAGGTCCAAATGGTAATGGTATTCAGTTGCTCAGCACAGCGGATTACTACAGCACGATCAAAGATGAGGTAGAAACCAAGAAGAAAGCAGGATATAATACATCTATCACCGACTACTGGGGACGAGCACTGTCCTACCAACTTGTGAACGCCAAAGATGGAGGCCCAGCATATACCTTTTCCTCCATCGCCCAAACACCTAACTTCCAAGACGGATCTATCCCCTTCCCTTTCCTCGTAGCCGACGGTCGTGCTCCAGGAACGAAGATCGTCTCTCTAAACTCAACAGTCTTCGAATTCAACCCTTTCGAGATGGGGTCTTGGGATCCAGTCGTTTACGGCTTCGCACCCACCCAATATCTAGGATCCAACTTCTCAGCTGGCGAGGTCCCAACTGGAGGTTCCTGCGTTCGCGGATTTGATCAATCTGGATTCGTGATGGGTACCTCTTCATCCCTCTTCAACCAATTCATCTTGCAGATTAATAGTACTGCAATTCCCTCGTTCCTCCGCACCATCTTCACCAATATCCTCACCGACATCGGTGAAGACAACAACGATATCGCGCAGTGGGCACCAAATCCTTTTTACAACTACAATAACGGGTCGTCTATTTCCCGTTCTATGGAACTTTCTCTCGTAGACGGCGGTGAAGATTTACAAAACATTCCATTATATCCATTGATTCAGCCACAAAGAGCAGTAGACGTCATTTTCGCGATTGACTCTTCCGCCGACACCACCTACTCCTGGCCCAACGGCACCGCTTTAGTAGCAACATACGAACGCTCTCGCAACGCCACAATCGAGAACGGCACTACATTCCCCTCCATCCCATCCGTCAATACATTCGTAAACCTCGGACTGAACAACCGCCCTACATTTTTCGGGTGCGACTCCCGCAACCTAACTGGCCCATCACCAATCGTCGTCTACGTCCCCAACGCACCATACATCACTCTATCCAATGTCTCAACATTCGATCCCGACTACAACAACACGCAACGCAACCTCATCATCCAGAACGGATATGAAGTCGCTACATTAGCAAATGGAACGCTGGACAAGCAGTGGCCGACGTGTATGGCTTGTGCAGTCATTTCTAGATCTTTGGAGCGTACGAACACGCCGGTTCCAAGTGTCTGCACACAATGCTTTCAGAGATATTGCTGGAATGGGACGACGGATGATAGGATGCCAGCGGGCAACTATACGCCTATGTTCAAGAGTAAGGAGATTCCTTTCTCGGGAGCTAGTGACGTGACATTGCCTGTTACCGGGTTGGGGCTCATTTTGGGAGTATGGGCTGCTGTTTATTTGCTTTAAGCATTCGGTTTTTGGCTTTTGATTTTGTCTTTGACGTCTTTTGTATATCATGGGAATGTTGGACTGGGAGGGAATGATTGGAGTTTAGGTATGGACCTACAGCACATAGTAAGCTAGATGATGGGATGACCGTAGATATGGGCTAGACTATTTAAATTTGGCGGGTCGAACTAGAAAATACTAAATCCTCACTAATACTTTCATGTTCTCATATCCTGAGATCTATTCGTTGATCTAGCCCCCTGCGCAATTGATCCTATACTTCATCAGCTTATGCGATTTTCCTCTCGTCTATCCCATGGGGTTTTTCCCGGACCAATAGACATTGTATGCAAAACTCCAAGATAAAATTGTTAGAATCACTATATCAAGTACTTCATAGGTAAGGTCGTCAGATTCTAGTCATCCCGGATCTTAGGTGATAATAAAACAGGTAAAGCTCCAATCGTAAGAGTGTATAATACTTCCGCGTATTTTCTCTTTATAAGTAGAAGACGATTCTATTAGTCACCTCTCCGGAAGCACTTGGGCTTTCGAGGCTTAAGGTCGAATAGATATACTAGCCTATGTCTGACTAGTATGTGACTGTGCGGGTAGGTATAGGACCGCATAGATGAGGAGATCTCGGTTGATATATTTCCTAGAATAATATGGTTTATTTCGATGGTCTTCCCTCTCCTCGAACTCCTTGTTTCTTTGAATGGAAAGAGTTTCGGTATCTAAATCTTTAGGCTCGTTTTTGCTTATTCTCGTCTGTAGTTCTATAATGCGGCGACCTCTCTACGCGATAATGAGAAATAATACGACATTTTCCATTATATTCTACGGTAGTGGGAGCTTTGCATGTTAACGAAGTAAGTAGCTTCGCTCAAGACTAGCTATACCGTGCCAGTTTATATCCTGGCGTTATTTGCTCATTCCTCTGCATGTTAACCTTCTACCTACCGATAGCCTATACATCTCTCAAGCTTGGACTAATAATTTATACTTTTGAGAGACTTTCATAGCACATGTTTACTATTACCTTCCTTTATATATAATCGCTCTACCAAGTCCAATGCTCGATACTCGGCATTTGCGTCGCGAGCACCTTCACCAGCACTACCTTTCCAGTCGAGACAGACCGCCGAGACTTTTTGAGCTTACTCAAATACACTAAGATATATAGAAGCTGGGATATAGTGCTTATTAACCACCTTGTTGGCCAAGTAGGAGCTCTGTATCGGCTAATAAGTGGCTACTTGACCAATTTATCATATCGATAATGCTAGCAAGTCTGCCCTTCCTAGCTGCGTACAGGTATTCCCTTTTTCACGACGTTCAAGGACTCTCTTCTACATTCTAGTATTTCACGATGATTCATATACTTATCATCAGATATTGATACCGTGTTCTCGTGATATCCGAAGCCATCACCAAAATCTTAGTACATAATAAGGGTCAACTTTTGACATAACATCCTGTCAGTACCTCTCCTTCGGCCAGGATAACTTATGTTTTCAGTGTTCCATGAAGGAGTAACAGATCAAGGTTGAAGAGCAGAAAGACGAGCACAGTGGAGCACTGATCGGACAGGCTGCACGTGATAGAGCTGGCACAGAATCCAGTGACTCATTTGGAACAGGTAAAATACTTACAACTCTTTGAATAAGTAGAACTGTGAGTTATCCCACTCGAAATTCCCGCCCACTAGCCTGCAATATCGACCACAGACTTGGAAATGGCCGGTCAGATAATTGGTAAGTGAGTTGTACGTTTTTACCAAGTTTGGCTGGATGTTTTTCGATCAATCTTTTACTGATCAATAACCTGGGGACACTCTTCCATGAGGCTGCAGATTTCTTGAGGCGTTATCGCTCGGGGGCCGCAAAAAACCAATACGGAAACTAGATCTTTCGAACATTTCAGCGACAGGTATGTGTGAGAAGTTTTGACCTAATATAGTTCCCAATCAGGTCTAGTCGATTTCTATGGTCCTTCTCTTTCGCTTCTTCCCTTCCTCCTCCTCATCCTCTTATATAAATAAGCATCCTTCATACGGTGGAAAGTATTCTCCCTCCAATTTAGTCTCGCAATCTGAATATCTTACCTGTTATTGCCAGCGCCATCGACATATTCTACCAGTAGCTCCTCCATCGCATACTACTATCTAAGAGCATTACATGAACGACCTCGCTTAAGGCCAATACATTATTCTTATACAGTCAAATTCAAATCATGGGGTAAGTGGTTCATTCCATCCATAATAGATAGTCTTGCACCAACTCATCTACAGAGAACGCGCCGAAAGACTAATCTACCTCGGAACTTTGAATGGAGCGAACGGAAGCATTCACATTACATTCGCTGTATTCAAATGCTACAAAGGAAAAGGTGGCTATGAACTTCGCATCCGTGTCTTGAGGGGTGGACCCTGTGGCAACGTATTTCCACATGATATCCTGGGTAAGCTGGCTTACAAGAGTCCGTCGGATGTAGTCAAATTTGAACGGCCATTGTACGAAGGCTGGCGCTGATTTCTCCATGCTGAAGACACGAATGGCACATTATTTGCCGCTGGGAAGTTGGGAAAGGGCAAGGCAGCGAGTTTGATGCACTTGAAGAGCCAATGGCTACTTACAAACGATGATCCGTCAAAGAAGCTCAACGATGCGTTGAAAAGTCCTGCCACCCGCGACGAAAATATCATCGCTGCCATCAAAAGCACGCCTCGAAAGAAGAACGCTCTATCCTCCCTTTTTGAAGACAGTGAAAGTGCCAGCAACAGCGACAGCGACGACGACGACTTCTACGATGGTACCCCTATCAAACGCTCAGCATCTCATATCCGCCCGAAATCTTGTGCATCATTTTAAAAGCACTCACTTCAAGTCATTGATCGATTCTTTAGAGGCAATCCAGAAGCGAGGTTGCTAGATTTGAAAGACGGCGTTTCGTCCCTTGAAGCCATCGAGTCTGCTTTCCTAAAACAAGGATATCGAATCCATGGAGATGATGCACGCACTGCTTCTAGGAATGCTAAATGGAAGGATGCTAGGTCGGTAGTTGAATCAAAGAATTGGACGGCCAGCTCGATCTATGCTGTGGGGGAGAAGGATGATACGTGCATTGTCAGACGTCTCATGAGCGGAGAAAAAATTGAGGACATCCAGTGTCAGAAACGCAAGGCAAAGCATGAAAATGTTTCTAAAGAACGCTTGATGGCAGAAGCTGCTAAGGAAGCCCGTCGTCTGATGGAAACAAAGAAATTTGAGGTTGGCCAATCTAAAATACGCCAGTCAAAGAGTGAACAGCCAACAATCAGACCACTTACCTTCGCGGAAGTAAAGGACGAAGCCCGAAGGGCCATATCCAGAGATTACACAACGTACAAGGCAGAGAATTAAAAACGAACCTCTCTAAATCAAAGTAACTCAGAATCTGCAGAAGAAACCCGTCGTCTGATGAACGAAAAGAAGTTCGCGGATATGCAATCCGAGATCAGCGTAAAGCGAGCCGACCGGGTTTCGAGAGAGCACAAACGTGCACAACTGGCAGTGGAGGATCGTCCCCGGAAGAAATCGAGACTTGAGGACTTCATGCTTGGGATGCGCGAAGTAGAGAATGCGGAGCGAATATCCAGAGATCGTAAGACCCCAGAAGCTGCAAAGGAAGCACATGGTTTCGTGAAGATGAAGACACTCGAAGAACGCGTCTCTGAATTGCGAAAGTCAAGGCATGAAGATTCATCATCCAAGAGACGTAAATTATCGGAGACGGCGCGGGATGCAAAGTTCTGCGATAATTTTGTGGCTTGTCGATGTGGTTTCTGTTAGTGGCCAACCAACCGGTAAAACCTGAGCAAGTCCTGAAGCCATTTAACGTTCAAACGGCGGCAACGATGGTTGCAGAAATGACAGAAAGTTATTGATTCGATTAGTGCAAGTTATGAGAGCAGAAGTTTACATGCTACGGCACTTCATCTGACAGAAAAACTCGCAGCGTGGATGACAGCAATGTATGCGATGGTTTTTTCATCATCTCAAAAGTTGCTGATTGTTTTCAAAAGCACTTCTATCGTCGAGCAGTTCGGTGGATAGTCCATAGCATGCGGTGTTTTTTTTATCTCTTCCCTAAAGTTACTCATTGCTATCAATTGCATTTTCTCATTACGAAGCACAAAAAAGAGTCGGATAGGCTAAGCAGGTGCTATGCCGCGTCTGAAAGGATGGAGAGCAGGCACTCAACTCCGCAGAGCAGAACTCCGCTTCCATACAGTTCATGGCCCAAGGCTCATAGCAACACATGCTGAGGCGTCCTCTCAATATTTACAAAGTAAAATGCATAGTTTTTTCACAAATTGAACCATCCTTCGAGTACTCAGACTACAAGTCCGCGTTGCGTGCCAAGCCAGCTCTTTGTGATCCAGAACATCAACGGCCATCAGATCAGTATACTGCAGCTGTATAACCACTACCCTTTCAACAAGACCTTATAGCCCCGTTAGTACATAGGGCAAGTGTTGTCTTGGTTCTAGCTTTAACAGCATCACGAGCATGTGATGCAAAGCAACCGCATCAAGACATACACAATGATCGAGAGCATTTGAGCCGATAACTTCATAACCATGCCATATTGGTTTGAAATCATCCGACAAATGGTAGTGTGAAAGTTTTGATTGCTTCGCCCAGGCGTCTATCTATGTCTTGGCATCTGAACAGTAACGTTATACTAATTCATATCCCGCGAAACAAGGGAATTTGATTAGGTCCTGAACTCGCAGATCACTTTCATCGTGTCACCAACTCATGGCGCGACTTTAAGCCATCACTTCCCGGAATGTCCTATGCAATTTCGTGACCCCAGGATTGAAACGTAATATCATATTACAGATCTTCGTTGGATGAGATCGCTAAGGCTCGGGACCAAGATGTCAACCCTCTTTCTCGATCCCATACAGTTAGTGTCAGATCATTGTATTGGATCAGACGTGTACCCCAAGCCATCCAAAATACGAGCAACTGCTAGATCCAATGAATGAAACCCAGAAAAAATCGTGTGCCAAACGAGTGTTCGATTATTGGATGACAGCTATCAAGGCACACTTCTATCGTAGCCCCAACCCATAAGAATATATTTACATACACCCCAAATGAGGAAAATAATACTTCGTATCCCATCTTAGAATTCCTCCTATCTATCATAACATAATCATGATTCAAGCTACAAAGCCGCCAGCGACCCCTTGCTCCATTTTTATGCCATACTGTTGTATGTTTTACATTCATACCACATCATCATCTAAAAAGGTCGCACACCACTTCCATAACTTTCCACATCCTCTAATCAATAATTATTTGGAAAGACCGGATCTAATCCTAGTTATCCGTATTGTCGCTCGTGTTGCTAGCGCTTCCGTCAGCGGTATTGTCATTTCCAGTTGATCCAGTTCCAGACGAGCCAGTTCCAGATGAGCCACTCCCAGACGAGCCACTCCCAGATGAGCCACTTCCAGATGAGCCACTCCCAGACGAGCCACTCCCAGATGAGCCACTTCCCGTTGAGCCACTTCCCGTTGAGCCACTTCCCGTTGAGCCACTTCCCGTTGAGCCACCTCCAGGCGAGCCCGGCTGAGCCGGCGTCGAGCCTGGTCTTCCATTTGGCGCTGAGTTCGGGGCAGGGCCACCTTTCGGTCCAGTGGCCCCATTAGGTGGGTTCGTCTTTGTGGGATCTCCAGCCGGTGGCGCGCCGCCCTGTTGAGGTGGCGGAGGAGTAGGACTCGTGCCATTGCTAATAGGGACGTTAGTATAGGAATACAAGAACAATGAGACTAAAAATGATCCTTTCTCGGACCCGGGTCCCAGATTCACGAGGGAAGACTCATGTTGATTTGAGATCATGGAGAATTGAAGGTTCAAAAGGTAGAAGGATACGTACCAAGGGGGAGGTGGTGGAGGCCTAGTCCCATTTGGACCTGGTGGTGCTCCTCCATCTTTGCCTGGTTTCCCTCCTTTTTTCCCTGGGCCTTTGGCTCCCTGTGCTCCAAGGCCCGGGGCGGTTCCATTTCCTGGTGGCGTTGGAGGAGCCTGGCCATTTTGGGGTGGGGGAGGAGGTGCGAGGCAACCTGGCCCGCCTATTGGGGGTTGGGGAGCTTGACCCTTAGCTGGCTGGGGAGCTTGGCCCTTGGCTGGGGGCCCTGCATTTGAGGTTCCATCAGCGGGACCTGCGACTGCACTAACAAGCTCAACCAAGCTCTTTGCTCCGCCTAATTTCTTTGTGGCTTCCACATTCGGACCGGCGTTGGTGGCTTCTTCTGCTCTAACTACTCAAAGTTAGATTTTGGAAATGTATATGAGGGAGGAAGAGAGAAAGCTATGGAACATACGTGTGAGCCCAGATGATCTCCTAGTAACGAATGGGATAGCAAAAGCCTGGGTGCCGACAGCGACAGTCGAAAGGATAGCGAGAAATTTCATGATTGCGGTAAGTTGTAGAAGGCGATATCAAATAACTCGGGTATCGAAGGAATGAAGGAAGACGACTGAAGGGAGAACTGACAGTGAACGTTTCAAACGCAGGTACTGTGAAAAATGAATGTAGAAAAGATGCGATGAGATACGATGAGATGATCCAGCTCTAATGCCGAGAAACATATTGAGAGGAGACAACGACGTCCTAAGTACTTGGGCATTGACCTGCCCTTGTTCATCTATCTGTCACTCAGGATTGACTCGAGGGCGAAGTCAAAGAGTCATGCACCTCAGAATCACCATTCCGAATCCGAAATCCAACGAAAATAGAACATATTTTGTTCTGATCTTCGGGACGCCACGTCCCCGATCGCCCGGGCTTACGGAGACTTGTCTGACAGTAGGAAGCAAGAAAGGAAAGTCTTGTTTCACAGCAGAACCGGGGAGTTGTAACAAGGAATCCTAGGCTAACAATATATCATTGGTGAATTCAGAGTACGTGGCGCACGTTGGTGGAACACGTTATGTTTGAGAACGAGTGTCGTTGAGATAACAAGCGAGCACCAGGGTAATACACGTGATTTTACTGCAATTATTATCACGTTTGTGTTTTGGAATTAGGACGACACGTATTGTTGTAGAGTGATCTTCACGATCTTTACAGTTTCGGTCAATTAGTCGGCTTTGGTTCGTCTATTGTTGTTGCAGATGTAAGACAAACCACAGACGCTAGTTTGGTGACAAGTTACCGCTAAATAGCAATCGAGCAGACTCGTGTTTGGTGATGTTAAAGGGTCTACTCCTGGTTGGAAGGACATATACCGTCATCTTATGTATTCCATTTTAGACTTGATCATAATTGGCCGACCTCTTCTCAATCCAACTGAAAGTCGGATTGTCGGAGGATATGGTTGGTCTTGTCGGACGATATCCGTTATTGTCCGATGACCTGACTCAAAGACCCTTTCTTGCTTTCGTACAGGCTTCATCCTTCGATGTTCGTTGTCAAACGTAACATACTAAATTTAAAAATCAAGTGGCCTTGAGCCCAAAACATCATCTTGGATTTCCGTCTGTGAACCCCTTCCCGGCAAGGCCTAGCATCAGCTAGATCCACGTCAATTGGTTTGTCCTCACAAACACATCCACGTTCGTCATAATCGTTACTTTACATAGGCTGGGCTACCTTAAGCTATCTAATCACTATCGAGCATTTGGCAAGCATCGATGTCCGTAACCATGCAATAGCGAACATCAAGTCAAACCGCCAGGTTGAGTTCTTCGTACCGTTGTACCCTGTATGTTATCCCATCCTACCGGAGACATAGGATGTTTCTCTTGCGGCTGCCAAATGTAATTCTTTTAAGCGAAGCGCCAAGGGTGGACACCATGCGATTCGCTGGATTTCGTGCTTGACGCATCTTCCAAATGATATTCGAATGACACATAGTTTCTTTTGAGCAATTCGCCTCAAACAGCGTAGAATACCAGAATCTCACTAGTGTAATAAAGACACTGTCGGTCCGACGAGCGTCCGGCGGGAAGATGATGTGTCAGAGTAGTCTGTTGATTGTATAATTCAAAACCCTCCGAAGGGTTGTTATTTTTTGGACAGGGCATGATATTTGTGTGCAACCTATCCTTGTGGTCATCTTCCTCACTATCCGTAATCTTAAGTCTCAACCCAGTAGACTTTGTACTTCCCTCCTCTTCTCTTTCATTTCTTTCCTGAGTATCGAATTCACTAGATTGTTAATCCCAAGCAGATTGAAGCAAGACTATACCTGGCCACATACAAGAATAATATCAAATTCCGTCCCTCGGTGCTTTGGAGAAAACAAATGAATTTATATGCGCAGAAACTCGAAATGAAACGGCTGATAAATAGAACTCGAGCAAGTCACATTCAAATAAGTCAAGGTTGGAATGCCGATGGTTATCTACATATTTGAGCGGCAGTTTAATTGAGCACGAACCTCTATGTAGACTATACAAGTCTACTTCCGCGAACGCTAGACCCAACCATATTGGCAGACACGAAAGACTAGGCAACTCCGCTCATGACCTTCCTTTCTATCATCACAACCGCAACTCCAGATTACTTTCGGCGGATATTATGAGTTCGGAGAATTAGATCGAATAATGCACCATCAGAAAAACTAGTTTTTCAAGAAAATTGACCGCCTGGTCGAACAATTGTTTCCGCTCAAAGACTATTCCAGCTTCATAAAGTATAGATATAGGCCGTATATTGTTCAAGGAAGTAGATTTTAACTGATTTTTGATTTCCTTGGTAGTTCTGTGATTTTCAATTTCAAGCAGGACTTCCACAGCCTATCCGCCGCCATACACACGGGATGCCGGTCCATTCATCTTTGAAATTACGCAACAAGAAAGCAGTGCAATCCATCTTCATAGGCTTTGGTCCATCTCATCACTCTTCCATGTGCTGAAAGAGCCAACTCATCGGACAGCTTGGAAAACTATGCTCTGTTAAATCCAGTGCGGTACGATAGATACTGGTCATCATAATAGGGAATCCTTGCACCCTGATCCTTCCGCCAGACGCCAAATAGAATGCATACCTTCTTGACCCAGGAGCGAGTGCAGGCGCTGGTATACTTTGGTGGCACGAGAATTCCTTGGATTGGAATGTTAGACATCATCTTGGCCGCGGAGATTTGAGCAATTAATAGAAAAATGACGTTGGCTCGAAAATCTGCCATTGCTTTTTGCCTGGTATTTGTCGATGGCAGGGTATGGTCAGTGTTAGTGGTGATCTCCTCCATATCTGATCTCGAGCCTTGCGCTTTTTTGTCAACTTGTCCTCCTTCTTGGTCGACGTATCCTCAGACTTTCGATTGTTCATGCCGACTCGAATATTCTCGAGTCTTTCTCCGTTCAGTAGACGGTGGCCAAACCCATTTGTGTCGATCTCCCCAACAGCTTAGATTGAGGTTTGATTCGCATCTTGGACTTCAACACTGAAATGAAGTTCCCATTCTTGACATCTCTGGGAGCATCGTATGCACTCAACATGTCGACTCGATAGCCAAGTCTGAAGAAAGCAGAAACGACAGCTCGTGCCCGTGAAACGCCATTTTCAGTTTCTCCATTCGGGAGGAGATTGCCCGTTATGAGATCCCAAACGAAGTCCTCGGCAGTGGACGGGAAATTCTTGTATCCTACCTTACTTATTTTGTCGTTGGAATTTCTAATCAATGTACAGAGATAGCATGGCGAATCTTCTTCTTTGTTGCTTTTTCCATACTCGGCATATCTTGTGGTTGGGTTGGTGGCTTGCTTGAGTTTCTTAAAGCGGTTTGGTCTTACTGGCGCATCCCTTGGGTCATCAATCTTCTACAACCATTGCTCCTCTATAAATGTCCTTCTCGATTTTTCCCCTGCCTGTATCTTGTCCGGGCGCCATTCGTTGCCGTTTGTTTATCCATCGACCAAGTAATCTTGACATCCATCCATCAATCTCTTCTTGAACGTGATCAAATTGAATGGATGCATCGCAACCTTTGAATCGAACCTCTTCTGGGTTGCGGAATCCAGCACCTTGATTCGAAGCTTCGAGCCCTGCTTCTCGAACGAGGCGCAAGTATCGTACGTCTCTCCGTCCAGGCCTCTGAGCCGTCCTAGTCTTAACTCTCTACCCCTGGGCTTGAGTTAGTATTATTCAATGACTGGAAGATGAGCTGCTTACTCCATGTTTGATGATATTTTGCGCCGGAGGTGTCGAAATCAATACATACGACGGAGCGTTGCATGCGATAGAGCGTTGCAGTCGATGGTTTTCGTCGAGTTGATGGCTAGGAGCTAGATTCTGGTTCGTATTTCGTGGTAAGGCCGTTCCGCAAGTCTGAGGTGGGGGAGGGAAGACGGATTGTCGTCTCAAACAGCGTGGAGAGAGCGAAAGTATTTGTAGAAGAAGAGGAAGAGTAACCAAACTAGCGTACTTGTCTGAATTGACAAGTGTCCGGTGAATTATTCTGAACGTGACTTGGTAGCTTGAGTAGTTTCCTAGAATACTTCGCAAGTTTGAAGGTGGAAAATGAACTTCGGGTCAACGTTTCGCAGTTTCACGAAGTAAAATTCCGATAAAAATTAACTTCAAGATACTTATTGAGTCGCTGAAGCAGGAAATACATGAAATATACCGTTCCGATAAAAGTAAAAGGCAAAAAGAGCATGTTGGATGATTGTGATGTGATTATTTATTAAAAGTATGCTAAGCGAGATCTGTTTATGGCGGAGCAGATTGACCGTCAGGGAGTAGACTCAGTAGAGTACGTACTAGCTTATCAGAAAATGCGATAATTAATTTAGAGTACAGTAAACCTAGAAGCCCAAAACACATTGATTGCAGATTCTTGAAACATGAACCCGGCTTTCAACTCGACTTCCACACCCAGGAGACCCCCAAGTAAATCAGGTGCAACATTAGTCCCTCATGAGCTCTCAAATAAAGTTCATATACAATACCGATAGGGAAATAACTCGTAAAATTTCAGTTTCAATAGAAGAACTCCTTTGTGCTTGATATAGTCCTAGATATCGCTTTCAGATGGATCTGTCACAATATTGGCACTACCAAAACTCGTCGTCAGATGAACCAAAGAAGCAATGCTTAAAAACTTTTCAACGGTATTAGAGACTTACGAACTTCTTATGGAAGGTACGATATGAAGTTTTCGCACGGGAAACCTCTAGGACAGAACGGGTGCCTATTTCGTAAGGAACGAAGAGGCTGCTTCCTGTATACTCGCGCAGTCAGCGACCAACTGTGAAGTCAAATTAATTCTCATCCATACTGTACTGAATGTGATCAATCACTTTATCTATGTTCTTCATCGCGACCACATTTCTGTCGGGTCCTCTGGAAGGCTATCTTGAGGTCGTTCAATGGTCCGCTATACAATTTCAAGGTACACCAAAACATTTTTCTTCTGAATTTAATAAGAGGCTAAGTCTCTCCACGGTATCACTCGCTACTTTGGACACATCAAGTTCGGTAGTCTGCTATATAGTCAAGTGAATAGGTCTAGAGCTTTCTGAGTCTGAACTTCCGTAGCATTGCTCCTAGTAACAACATTGAGCGGAACCTGCATACCCAGGGGTTTTCCGCAATCAAATCGGAGTAGGAGGACGACTACTGCAGCAGATAACACAGAAGTTGAAATGTCGGACGTATATATTCAAAGGTGGAAATGCCATTCACTCGAGTGTATCTTCTCGTCGCCTAGGTTCACCAGATACACATAAGACATCCTCCGAGACGTCCTCCGAGAACGAGTTTTTCTAGTTGACTGACAGCGATGATTCTTACCTAAGCGGTAATGAGGCAGAGGAATCTACTGACTGGAACGAAACCTCTCCTCGTTCGCATCCATCTGCTCCATCATATATCATTTCACCCAAGAGCTGCCTAGGGTGGCATTTGCTTACCTCCTGATTCTTTTCGAATGGGGAATCCGTAAGTGTTCTCGCACTCTTCCTAAAGCATGTGGGCAACGGAAGTCATACTCGATTCATCGAACCGTCTTATTCAGATCCAAAGTGGGTTCACAGTGGCAAACTTACCAAAAATCCCCTGCAGAAAAAACCCCTCTCAGGCTCAGACTTCTTGAGAAACCAAGTGTTTGGTCGCGACTGTTTGATCGTCCCCCACCTTCATACAGTATTATCCACATGAGTTCATTGCTGTTCCGGATATCGCTTGTAGACATCCGCTTACCCCGACGAGTTCTCACCAAAACATCCCACTCTCGCCTCGTTCTTCATCATGGTCAATGTTCGGATGAAACGAAGTATTTGTTTGACTCGTAGCTATTCCGGGATCGTGATTGTGTAAGATGCACACCGGTTCTGTTGTTTCGCGACTCGGGTGAGCCAGTCTGATCATGTCCATGACTCGCGCCATGCAGAGCTTGCCAAGTGGCTGAAGCAACTTGGCATCGTACCGAAGCTTTGGCTTGGACTCTTGACGAAGACAAGCAACGCCACGTCCGGAGAAATAAGAGCCTCATCGCAGGGGCTGGATAATTTAAATGTTGAGATACTACGGGAGGATCGATAATACTGTGGTTATGTATGGTTTTGTTGATGTCTAGAAGTAATCTTCATGCTTCCGACTGACAAAGGGAGCGCATCTCAGGGCAAGTACCCATAGTATCATACCTACATCTAGCGTATCCACTAAGATTCGAAGACCGTGCCACTGGGAACGGAACTAGAGTCCCCATTGTTTTCCCCATTAACCCCGTGGGTTTGAAGTGTATATCAATCACTGGTCGGATTGGTTTGCCGTAAATCCAAGACCTGCTCATCTCTGGTAACTCGAGTAGAGCGGAACGGGCTTCACGCCGATATCCACATTACGTAGCTTGATATTCACGGCCCGATTTTATATGGAGTATTGATGGAGCCTCAAAAAGCTCCTCGTAAAGTAGGCAGATAAAGTTGTGGATATCTTGGATGGATGGTAAAGAGTTCCTTGCACCCTACGGAGTGAGGGTTCGCACGGTTCTTATCAGGCTCTTGTCGAGAGGCTTTGTCTGGGTGGACGTGGCCGTCTGACAGGCGAACTCTGGAGCCTCCAGTTGCTAATCACTCACCGCATATTTGCCGAGAATGGTACTGGTGGGGCCCCAAGGGAAGAGGAGAACTTGATATGTTCCAGGATGTGATTGTGACGCTATTTAGGGTATGTCCTTTGGTGCCGCATCATAGTGATTTGAAGGATGGTGCGAAGAATCTCTTTAAGAGCCGCCTCCCTTCCTCACTTCAGACGATGCTCCTTTGTCCGATTTTCAGTATACTCTCTACGTCGTAACAGTATCACCATGACTCTCCGTGGTAGCAAGCTTTCTGTTGCTCAGTTGGCGCTGGTTGTTGCACCCAGCTTCATTCTCTTTGGCTACAATCAGGCTGGAGTCGGAGGACTTCTATCCGTAAGTCGATTCCCAAGTTATACGCCAAATACAATTGCTGATATCTTCAGTTGCCGGATTGGGTCAAAACATTTCCTGAGATCGATACCAAGAACACGACTGGCGCTGAGAAGTCTCATAATGCCACAATTCAAGGAACGGTGGTCGCTACCTTTGTCCTCGGCGCTCTTGTCGGATCACTTGCTTGCATGAAGATTGGAAACATTCTCGGTCGTCGTAAGAGTATCTTTCTCGCCGCCGTACTTACTCTTATTGGCGAGACTTTATGCACTTCATCATTTGGACTCGCTCAATTCGTCGTGGGCCGAACTATCATTGGACTTGGTATTGGAATTCTTTCCGCCACTGTTCCAGTATGGCAAGCAGAGTGTAGTTCCGCTGCCAATCGCGGAAAGCACGTCGTACTTGATGGGTTGTTCATGACGTGAGTTTTCCGTAATTAACCCGACCGAATTCTTGCTGACACAGCTTAGCTTGGGATTCACACTCGAATCCTGGATCAATCTAGGAGCATCGCAAATCAAAACCGGACCGAATATCTCTGCATCGTGGAGAATGCCGTTGGGAATTCCTCTTGCACTCTCGCTTTTGTTAATGGCCACCATAAATTTCATGCCAGAATCCCCACGATGGCTCATCAGCGTGAATCGCGTCGAAGAAGCCCGTACGGTTCTTGCCAACCTGAAGGACCTCTCGGAAACGGACCCAGTCATCACAGCCGAAGTCGAAGGTATCCAGTACTCCCTTGAGGAATCCACTGTTAAGAAGGCCAGCATTGCTGATATGTTCACCATGGGGCCTGAGAAGCTATTCTACCGCTTTTGTCTCTGTATCCTGCTGCAATTCTATCAACAGATGTCTGGAAGCAACCTCAGTAAGTTTCATTAATCTTGGAGTCTCATCAATGATTTATTGAGACAAGTCCAATTCTGTGCCTAAAACATCTTCGAGAGAAAGAAACTGAATTTCGTTGCGTAACAGTTTCTGTATACGCGCCGATCATTTTCGAACAGGATCTTGGCCTCGATGGACAAACTGCAAGGATCTTGTCTGGTGGCACTTTGACCTGGAAGTTCCTATCTAGTTTCGTAGCCTTTTTCACCATCGATCGCTTCGGACGACGAGCACTGTTCATGTTCAGTGGTGTCGGGTAGGCAACTCCTATTCCCCCGACGACCTTGAAGCTAACAAAACATAGCATGGGTAGCTGTATGTTAGCTCTGGCCATTGCCACTTCATACCCAAAATCGAACAAAAGTTCTGGGATTGCTAGCGTATTCTTCATCTTTGCCGTGAGTACTGTATCGCAATCTTGCTTACATGCGCTGACTCATTTATACAGTTCAACTTCTTTGTCCCCATTGGTTTCCTGGGAGCCAACTTCTTATACTGCGCTGAAGTTGCGCCTGTCAAACTTCGTGTCAGTATGGCAGCGATTTCTACCGCCAATCATTGGCTCTGGTAATTATCACCATCCTCACGTATTTCATACCTCTAACATGAGCCCAGGAACTTCGTAGTCGTAATGGCCACCCCCGTTGCCATCGCCAGTATCGGAAACTACTATTTCGTTATTTTCTGTGTCGTTAGTTTCTGCATTCCGCTCTCTGTCTACTTTTTCTACCCAGAAACCATGGGACAGAGTCTCGAGCAGATCGACGCTGTGTTCCGCGACAACAAGACACCACTCGCGATTGTAAGGGCTAGTAAACTTCTGGCGAAGGGTGATGTGCAAGCTATTTATAGGGAAAAGCAGGATGAGAAGAGAGTGGAGAACGTTATGGCTGAGGAAAGTGGCAAGGAGAGTGTTTGAACTTGGACTTACGGTGTTTTGAGTGAAAAGGATTTGAGCTGGGCTATACAATGAATACCGCACTGCACGTTTCCTTGATATCAAGTTATCCAATTATATTCAGTGTCTTGTCTTACAGGTGACTTCGAGCCAAATAATATTACATGGTGAAAAGTTTACAAAAGTCTGTCAAGTGACTTTAATCATTCTCATGATCTGACAGTTGCATCTTCCATCATCTCGAGCGTAAAACACTATCCTAAATAGAATCTTGAGTTGACGACTCTACTCATCTATCCATCGATTACAGGAAGAAGTGGCCAATCGAAGCAGACTAGTGCCATAGGAGAGTTTGAAGTCACGAAAGCATTTCAGAACTTCGCTTGATTACTATAGTAATGTCGCGAAAACCATGCGAGACTTTGACCTGAAAATACATTGACGTCACGGAAATGATTCAGGACTTTGATTGTACGTGTAAAGAAATATCAGCTTCACCAGAATGAGCCACTTTTCTCTGACCACGATAGAGCCCCACAATTGATGCTAGCTGGTATCTGTAACCTAGACTATTTTTACCATTACCAGATAAATATAATCTAAACTTTTACGAATGGTCAGTCTTCTTCTTTATATAATTGTAATGTCAAGTATGCAATTGATTGTAATAGAAGTGGCTCGCAAGAAGGTAGGGTTACACGACCTTCTTGTAAAATAAAACTTATTGACTCTCGAACGAAATCGAGTCTACTCCTAACTCCCTAGTATCGTCTTTGATTACAAAAAATTTATGTCTACTAGTTTTTATTCTTGCTAGGTATTACTACTTCTCCGATCATTGAGTCTTAATAACACGTGCATCCGAAAGCCTAGCTAGAGTCTCCAATTTGTCATCGCTGAAAAATTCTTGGGTAAGGGGACATAAATCGACCTTCTATTAGCCAATTGCAGATAATGGTCAATCGCAAGTAACAGATGCCAATGACTCGGAAGAGTCCGAGAAATGCATCATGTTAGCGAGTCATACTGTCATAAACATAAAATCCCATACATCAACGCTTCTTCGGGCAGGGTTGACGCTTGCGCAACTTCAAACGACCACAATGCCATTGGCCACTACTAGAAGGTTTATTGTGAAACTGTGCTATCTGAGAGCCTCAATGATCACTTGTCATTCAAAATGTCGATATCGCCCACAGTTTCTTTGGTTCGCTTATCAAAGATTCCAATAACAATTTACAGGTAGTGTGTGTAGAGGAAAAATGACCACTCCAGCTTTAGTGCCTGACCTGACAGGAAAATCGATATACACAACTCCATCGTCGCAAAGTCCGACAGCCCATCCTATTCATGATCAATTTACAAATCCAAAGTGTCGAATCTGCGAAGATGCAGCGACCAAAGATGAAGAATTCGAATCCAGTACGACTGCCATCAAATCACTATCACAAATCGGATCAAACGGTTCCCCTCCAGCCAATAAATCTAGCCCAGAAGAAATCGCACCAATAATTCCGCCAAGACCTTTTGGACGAAGAACATCGATTATTTCGGTAGAGGATGAAAAACCAGAGGTTCCACCGAGACCAGTTGGAAGAGAGATCCCATTGGTTTCGAAGGTTGAGAAAGAAGCTCCACCGCTCCCGATCCGACCTCCAAATCACTCGACGAGAACAGCACCGGAGCCGATTCCTGACGTCCCACAACGAGCAGCACCTACACCTTTCAAGCAACGGAATACCTTACCACCTCCGACCATTCCCGAGGAAACAAATGAGCAGATCAGAGATCCTCCTGTGAAGTACAGTAGACAGCCGGACAAGCTGATGGCATATCTTATACCTTTACCCAATCCGAACCTCAAAAAGCGGATGGGTAGGGAGGATGATTTACCACAGGTATGTCTGAGCTAGATCGATATTTCTCGGATGATGACCTGACATTTTCAGCGGTACTTATTGTATACCCCGCCTAAACCGCATTGCTTGAAGCCAGACGAAGGTGTCAAAGAGACTAAGAGACATAAGGGCAGACGGAAGCTTCAAGAACAGGTATGGTCGTACACAGAGCCCTCTTCCAAGCAAGCTTAGCTAATTTTGGCGTTGGATAGGTTGAGAAAGCGAAGAAATACGACGGGAAGACGTTTTCATGGAGAGGTTTGCACAGCAAAACAACCAAAGGCGTACTCTGGGCAGTACGCAGGATCAGAGCTACGGATCTTGTCTTCTTAGGTCGAATAAAAAATAAAGGTGAGCACATACCTCCGAAACATCAACCTGCGTTTCGGTAAGTTGGCTGGATCTCGGCTAATGTGAACACAGAAGTCGATGAGATCGTCCTGGTGTATCCTGACAACATAACACAGACCATTCCTGAAGTACGCAATGAGTTCATCGCTCAAGTCACACGCACGAAGAAACGAGCTGCCAAAGAATCCGTCATATCGACTTTGTTGTTACCAGTAGCGCTCGTAATCGATACTATCGCTGTGGTCATTTGGCCTTTCGGTGGCTTATTAGAAATCGACGCTGTATGGTGCTACGCTGCGACTAAAGGGTGGCACACATCTCGTAGAATCACCAAGCGTCTCGGAACGCGCCAGTCGAGATTCAACGAGTACGGTGGCAAGGAACGGGATTTGTTCTTGAGATATCACCAAGACGCGGATATGGAGGTCCTTCAGAGATATGTGGCTGAGGCTTGTCATAAGATGAATCCGGCTATGTTTGATAGTGTGGGTGTACCGCCGACTGAGACTGAGGTGGCGAAAGCGATCGGGTGGAGACCAGTTTTGAGAGGGAAGACAGGGGAATTGAGGAAGGAGGGAGATGGGGAGGGTTTCATGTGGGCGGATGAGGAGTGGCAAAGGGCAGTCTTTGCTGATGACTTGAAGGCTGTGGCTGAGAAGGGTGCGAGGAGCTGGGAAGGATGGGGGAGGAGATTTGAGAAAAAGCCTGATAAAGCTTTGAAGAAGTGAAATTCTGGAAAATAGTCCACGTGGTGGGGAAAGCGGAAATGGGAGGGCTATATTCGCAATAGTTCCACAGATGCAAAAACACAGGAGTAGGGTGCGAAACTGGAACCTAGAGTCTAGTTGCAGACTGAGAGAATCGAATGAGAGTTATAAACTTCTACTTCATTGCACCACGTGACAGCTGTCTACGCGACGCATACGCCTCAAGAGCAAGAGGTTGCCATTACTGGCCATTAAAACGGGCAAACTTCTTCTTATCAATTCCCACCCAGCAGATATGTGTTCTTTTTCCGACATCTTCAATGAGATGGCCATTCACCTCCGATCTTCATCCAACTCGGCTATTTTAATACTTCATGATGCCAGTCAAAACCATCTCTGTCACATACAACCATAGACTGGTGAGAACTGGGCATCCCGTCCGCTCTGCCATACACAAGCACCAGATCGGCAGATTAATAGTTGGGTGGGTGACCACCAGCGAATACCTGCTGTTTTATGTTTTTGCTTTTCTTTTTGCTTTCTCTTTAGTATTGTCTCGGAATCTTTGACAGTCGAGGCATGTATGAGGGCTCTTTGTGTAGAGGAATAAGCTTTAGTTCTTTTTACAAACCTTGGACGAGACATTTTAACGCAAAGAAAAGGAGGTTGTAAAAGTGGCAAGGATCTTGAGAATGATCCACATTTTATAGTGAATCGAATAATACCCCACTGCAAAACGATTATGAATCTTCTATGATTGACATGAATTTATACACTGACGCACGTCGTCTCATGATTGGAGGATGGAGATCGGTATTATTCGTCTGTTCAACATTTTGTAACCACTAACAAGTCTGCCGGGCGATGACCGTCTATCAGCCATTCGTTGTACTTGAACTCGCTTAGTAGAAAGATCAATGTTTACATTTTCCCAATTGCGATAAGTCAAGTTACCTCTAGATCTGGTGCAAGGTCATAATAAATTACTTTCCAATCACCTACTTAGTTCTGATGATGAGACTGTCATGGACATTAAGACCAAATTTACTCTGTTCCGTTTCACAATCACACAAGGTGTTGACCGCGAGAAAAGATACTGTCTGCTTAGGAAAAGAGTATAGTGTAAGACTGTGCAATATTAGGATTTGACAACAAGAAACATAAAATACTAACATCAACCCAGAAATTCTAGGCGCTATACCGCCTGGACAGCTCCATAACGAGTTCTACCTCCTCAGTCCTGCAATATATACTTGATGGCTGATCAAAAGGACACTTACAGAATTACTGTATCGACACGGAAGAGGATGGAGATAAATACGATGTCTGCCGTGTGGGGGTAAGGCGCCGAAACTACTTTAATCCTATACTTTATAGGAAGACTATGGCCAAGTTGCGAAGGCTGAAAATGAGGACGAAGTTGCATCGACAGAATAAGTAAGGCAGTTACACCTGTTTCCCAACGTGTACAAATTAGCTTACTTTCCGTAAAATCAGTGACCCAGATTATATTGACGATCGTAGTTTGAGCTTGGCGTGCCTTCACTATGCAGAGCTTCCCTGCTGGAAAGATGCACTTGGTTAAATCACGACATCCAATCGACCCGCAGTAAGCACAAGTAGCCACCCACATGATCGGAGCATTCTGACTGCGCCACCACGCAAAACGTCTACCAGTATCAATATAGCTTTTTACGGACGCCTTATGAGCTGCTGAATTGCTCTCAAAAACGATTGCCTGATTGACGCGACCTGTCATTGGCTCCACGGCCAACTTAGTATGGTAAATTGTCGCTTCGCACTATACTGCACTCTTTGTGCCACTGGGGTTGCAATTAATCGCTCTTAATGGGGAGACATACGAGGTGCAGTGGGGCGGTGTTTGGAAAGGTTTTGGAAAGGGATGGCTGTATCATTCCTGAGTCAATCGAACTGTCGAGAAATGCGATGATAAGTTGGCCTTGCCGCATGGACTACTTTATACACCATTAGACCGATTAATCCATCCCCTATCCATTTAAATCCATACAACTTCTTTATCCCCAAGTTCACATGAAATTCTCGTAAGCCTAACTGAATCACCCAACAATCTTAAGAATGAGCATCTCAAGTTCCAAGAGCCTGTCAAAGGTTAAGGAGATGCTCAGAACGGTTCCGGACAAAAAGACGCGCTATTTCCAGGATGTTCCGGAAGTGCAGAAGTCTGAAGTACCAATCGCTTCTTACAAAGCTTCTGATCTGACCGGGGAACTCGTACCAATTGCTGTCGTTCCAGAGATAAAGAAAGGGACTTCTAGTACGTCTTACCCGCCTTCATCTCGCCTCTATACTATAGTCAATAAATTGAAGCACTAAAGCTGACCATGATCCCACTCAGTGTTTCCTAGGTATGTTAGCTTTATTTTCTCGTATTCTTCCATCTCGTAATCATGGCTAACTCTTCATTGCTCCACAGCGAGACAGTCGTTTACAAAGAATCATATCGTGACATGGTCGTGTCCAACCTATATGAAGAAAACCTCCTCAGACCACTGCCCCTTTTCTTCATAGCCATAGGCTTCACATCAGTCAAAATCAGCAAAGGAATCACCAAAACTGGTCTCTCGGACGCTGAGAATTCTATAATTCCTTTGACGCTGCACTACGGGCCCGATAAGACAGGCCCGATATTAGGTTTCGTGGAATCCATCGAGAGGAATACGAAAGCAACTATCCTTAATACAGTGTATGATCCTACCGCAGAGTTCAAGACTACGATCTTAGATATTGGAGCACGTAAGCAGCCTGTTCCTTGTTCACAGATTCGTCGTAACATAGAATACAACCCACCCAGCTTTTCAAGCTCGTTTTCGGTACCCACTTGAAAGCGCGAGCTTATCATTATTTCTCTTAGATATCACCAAACAGTATTGCGGCTTCACATTCTCAATTCCATCTCAATTAGATCCTACCGTGCGTGATATGCAGGTCTTTCGCTGGAAGCAATGTACGCACCACCCTGCAGTTCTTTCACTCTGTAGCGACCGCGTGCTGCCAGATCATGATTGGTGCTTGCTCGGCCGCGAGAACGAACGGGGGATGTGTCTATTCAGAATCGGGTCTGAAAAGGACGTGACGACTGCGACAAATGTGGAAGAAAGCAAAGGCAAGTTCTGGAATTTTGGCAAGTCCAAAAAGCCCAAAGTCGACGATGGAGAGGTTCTGGCGGTTTTCGTGGCGGGCAAGTCGCACAGCTGGAAAAATCCCGTCAAGGTTAGTTTATCTTTAGAAGCAAGCAAACCTTGCTTCCTAGACAATTCTCAGCAGATATCTCTAATTTAGTCTAACCTTCATCTTCAAACACTCATCAAGAATGCACACTGACTCAAACTCTGTACTTCAAGGTCGCGGCGAGAATCAGGTGGTGCGATAACGAGGTGTGGAGTGAGCAGTTGAAGCTGGCAGCTTTTCTGGCTATCATGACCTTTGGGGAGAAAAGGTGTGTTTTCTTAAAAATCTTCTTGGTAGCTTGTTACTTCGAGCACCTGCTAAAAATGAGTAGTAGGAGAGTTGGGACCGGCGGCGGATTGTAGGTTGCGTTCTCGCCTGTTGAGTGTGTGAATAATTTCGCCTGATATAACTGCTTCAGTGTTGGTTCTGTACTGCCGGAAGGGAAGAAGCTTGAGATCACGGGTTTGTATGACTTTTGAACATGTAAAATCGACAAATTCTTCCTGAAATTGCTACAAATAGAGCTTATATCAAATCTAGAGACAGATCTTTAGTCTACTAAACAATTGATATTTGCTCCCCACGGGAGACCTCGTGTTGCTATTATCTGCTGAATTTTGATCGAGAATGAATGTTGTGAGCACCCACCCACGATTTCGTCCTCTTCTTTCTTTCTGTTTTTTGTCACGTGTGGGTGCCCCATGGGCCACAGTTATACCCATTGGAGACTTCCAAACTAAGCGTATATAGTCAGGTCGAGTGTCTCAACCCATCTTGTAGCCTTAGATTAGAAAGAGGTGCGTGTACAGCTCCTTTCTTATTCCCTCTATCCCAAGACAAATTGTTATTCGTTGCTGGTTTCAATTGATGGCTACAATCACCGCGACACACGTGATCAAAAATCACAGCGTTTTGTAGACATTACCACATGTAAAAAAAATTACAGACATGTGTCGTATCTATAATCAAAATCAACGAACTCCTTCAAGGTGTTAAGCTTAACCTATTCTCACTATTCGAGATGTACTGTCCTGTTTGTCCTGATAAGGCGATAGCGAGGTAAACAAACTTTCAGCTCGAGGCTAGTGCACGGTATGGCGCGGCGTCTTCTGGAACAGGGGAGCCGCAGATATACTTTCCTCCATATACTGACCAGATCGCGACAACGTGCGAACCATACAATCGACATCCGAACAAGCATAATGAATCACGATCACCAAGAAACCTTCTCGGACTTATTATGTTGACTTCCCAAGTCGTTGAGGCTGAAATGTATGGCAAGTCAAACGATTTGCCAGCTATTTCAGTAAGCGAAGACGACGAGAGCGACGTCGAACAAGCACACGACACTCTACTTCCAGAACACGAGACCTTCGAGGATGATGAATCATTTGCGCAACTTCGTGTTCAAAGGACGAAGTGGTGGAAGATCTACCTCGTGCATTTTCTCTTTATGTGGAATTCGAGGACTTTTGAATACGTTTCAGTGAGTGCTCTGGTGTGACTATCTGGGAGATAATGCTGAAAATTCCAAAGATAATTCTAGTTGCCTCTGCATTTCCGGAAGGTCTTACAGCAACTTCAATACGGTATTTTTAGTGAATACTCAGATGACGTGCATCTGCTGACGTAGAAAGGGGCATGGCATCCACGCTCTCGACTATCCTCTTTGCTTCCTCAGTGGGATCATGGATTGACAAATCTCTGAATAGAGTTGCACCACTACGAACTATGATCATGATAAATCACGCTTCAATAGTCACCATCTATCTGATGTGGATGCTCTGGCCTGCCGTTGCTGAGGTCGACTCAAAAATAATGAAAAACGGCCTATTCGCTTTGATCATTCTTCTCGATGTAGTCGAAACTCTGAGTACAGCGGGTAGTCTACTCTCTATCACACGGGACTGGGTTCCAGCGCTGGTCACTTCGGATATTGGATCAGATTACAGCTTGACCCATGTAAACGCTGTCATGACAAGAGTGAACCTGTCCTGCAAGGTTGCATCTCCCATGTTGCTACCAATCATAGTTTCTGCTTTCTCAAGAGCTACTTGGATTATGATAGTCATGTTGACTACTCTTTCAGTATGGATTCTTGAGATGTACGTGCTACGTGATATATCAAAGGAGCATCCTTCGCTCGTTTCTCCCAGAAATCTGGAGGCAACGCCACATGATTTAGTTGAAAACTTTGGAGCCGGCTCCACAAGGCAGATGACTACTCTGGATATGGCTGGACGAGTGCTCTATCATCATCCAGCTCATCGTCTGCGGCAATTCTTCTCGATACCCCTCTGGCCCGCATCTCTTTGCATGGCATTTCTCTATCTCTCGGTTCTCGTATACTCAGCTCCACTCCTTACGTATCTCCTTCAAAGCGGAATGTCTTTACGAACTGTGACAAATGCAAGAGTGTCTGGAAGTCTGATGGGTTTCGCGGCGACATTCACGACTCCACTTGCCAGCGAATATCTCATCAAGAAAATCGGAGGAAAGGGGAAGGTGCCTAGGATACTGAGTTCTTGGGGCATTGTTGGGCGGTTCATATCGCTGGTGAGTCTGATTCGAACCTGTAAAATGCTTTTTACTGACTAGAAAGGTGCCTGTTGTACTTGTCCTGCAAAGGCTCTCTCCTAGCTCGGCCGGAATGGCAGCCGCAGATTCTACCAAAGCTGTGTCGCAAGCGAGTCTTGCCACTATATTATGCCTATTCGGATTTTTGTCACTCTCCAGACTCTTCATGTGGACGTACGTACTCATGATGCAGGAACTTGAACAGAGTGAGGTCCCCGCCTCACATCGCTCGACTTTCTCAGGTACGGGTCAGGCTATTAGTTCATGCTTTGAGCTATTAAATTGGTTCGCGACCGTAGCATGGGGGAAACCGGAACAGTTCAAAGGTCTTGCTTCAGCGAGTCTGTGTGTGGTTGGGGCTAGCGCGGTGTGGTTTTGGATATGGGCTCGAAGGAGCTGAGTTGCATATTTGCTCTGAGGAGGAAAGGTCGAGTTTAAAATCACACAAATAAGCAAGATTCGTAACTGTCTGGTACTCCGCTTTCACATCCTTGCGACCTGGCAAGTCCAGTGCTCCATTTCAGTTGAAAATCGGGCAAGCTCCAGCTTACCTTTCACGAAATTGATCATACTATTCACCTTGCTTTTACACTCCAACCCCTCCTTATCGCCCTCTCAACATTCCTCCAAACCTCACCCTCAAGCAGCCCACTCCCCTCATTCGTAACCCCAAATAACCTCACAGGCTTTCCCATCCACCACTTCCTCCTGCCATTTAGTTCTTGCGTATCTCTCTCAAAGCCCGCAAACCCGAATCTCGCTTTCTTAGCTTTCAAATCTCCGATATTCATACGTGCTACGCGAGGTTTGCCGATGAAGTTCATAGTGGTGATGTCGAGTTCAGCGGTAGGGGGAAGATTTTTACTGTAGCGGAGGAGGAGAGAGTGTGAGGATTGCGCGTAGTGCGGAAGACGCAGGTGGATGTAGGTTACGAAGGGGGAGGAGATGTATGCAACCACTGTCACTGGGATAATTCCAGACAGAAATACTGGAAAGATGTTAGATAATGAAATTTTAGGTTATGATACTTGTGATATTTAGTAAAGGATGATAAGAAAGGAGGGCGAGACGAACCAGCAGCTGCAACCCAATTTGAGTCCGGGGCGAAGAAATGCGTGGGTGCCATTACGGCACAGAAGAATACGCAAATAAACACCGTGGTTACTTTCAAGCAGCCTAGGAATACTGTACGGCCGGTCCCGGCGTGATATATAAGTAGACGCTCAGGGAATCCTAATATCAATTAGTATGGGACTTGAGTGTAGAACTACAAATGTAAAGCTGGAACTAACGAGTTTTCCGGACTCCAGGTTTTGGGGTCGGGACAACAGTGCTTCTCGGTCGACATTGAAGAACTGTATGTCTAATCAAAGGCAATGACTTGTGCTGAGGAAATCTGAGAAGACTTCGGAGGCTTTGAGGTCTGATACGCTGAAAAAACATCATGATGGCTTCCAGTCAACGCCAAAAGGGTGGGCACGTGATGCGATCAGCTGAGGGGGGTTCCCCTAGAAGTGCTCACAGAGCTGTGGCAGCAGTCCTAGAAATCAAATAGTGAATCAAGGATATCAGAAATCCCATAGCTTTTCAATGAATGCCCTTCGATAACTTCAATTGTTACTTGAAATGCAGATGAGCGTTTGAAGAGTCCGCTTATTTTAAGGAAAATGCGTTTTGCCAAGCCTTGATATCACACTAGACTGATGCCGCTTAGCGTCTTTGGGAACTGACTATTATCCTCGTTTACGTCCGGTTCACTGTGTTGATTTTCATTATTTGGATATTCAAGGATCAAGAATATTCTTTTAGGACTGTTGTTTGCAATTTTCATAGCTTTTTGGAAATTACTTTAGTGGGTTTGCTATGGTTTCTAGACGACTCTGAAATATTTGGAGAATATTGTATTCAGTTGAATCGGCAATAAATAATTGGAAGCTTTTACGAGCTGCATCGTTATGAAGATGTAGCGAATATTGGAATCGAAGCCCGAAGAGCTATACATATATTTACAGGTGAGAATGCCTTAGATCTTGCCGATGTTGAAGTCGATTATCGACTCATGATACATTCAAGCTATCGAAATTTGCCAATGGGCTATATTCGGGATCCCCGATACACTTTCGCTTTATCTCTTTCTGGAATTGAGCTCTAATAACCTCAATTTCCATTTCTTGTATTATCAGTGATGAGGAGAGACGAGTTTTGTTCGATGGCTAGAATTTGTTCTCTGGAATAAGGAAGTCACATGACGTAATATTGACGCAGTTTGGTAAAAGTAAAAGTGATCGAGATAATAAAATGAACAGATAATTCAAGATGAAAGATTGGTGTTTACGCAGTACATTTACAATCAGGAACACAACGGCAAGGCTTGAGTATGATGATGATGATGAAGGATTGGGATTCACTCAGCACATCTACAGGCACGAGCATTACCACAAAGCTTGGGTATAATGATGGAAGCTTCATATTGTCTGGCGGGCACAATAGTAATGGGCTTAAAAGTTACCTACCGAATCTGAGTCAAATATTTCTCAGGAGTATAGAACCAACTCCTTGCTTTCAAAAGTGTACAGTACATCCTATTTTCACTTTCCATCTCCTATTCTTACACCTTGCAGCACGTGTCAATCTTGCACCAGCGACCAAACCCACTCGTCCGTTGCTGCGCCCAATCTTGGACCCAGACCATACTTTTGCAAAAGGCGCTGGCGCTCTTTGGAAGGTGATGGTTGACTATGCAAGCACTAAGATCACTCGGACGAAGACGAAGAGGAAGAGGAAGAGAATGCTAGAGAAGGAAAACGAGGTATGTGCTTTCTGATTCATACTAATTGAGCCATCCTCAGAAAGAAAATTGATTGAAACAACTTGCCGAACTGTACTTCAAAGGAGAGAATGCTGACTGGCTTTCTTTCTGTTTCAGCTGACTGAAACCAAAAATGATCGGCTTTCCCCAGTGGTAGGAACCAAAAAAAAGAGAGCAACGTGCGACCCTTCAGGTGGTGAGACCAATTGGCAGGTGTTCGATGAATTATCTTGCTGGGTTGTTGAGGAGTGGATGGAGGATTGCGACGCTAGTGCTGCTGCAACGAGGAACAAGAGAGACCCAGACTGTGTTTCGGTGGCTTCTATCGCTGGAGGATTCCGGGAACGACCACGACTTGATGTTGGGGTTTGGAAAAAGAGACCAAGATATAAGAAGCCTCGACTAGCTTCTGTCTCTCCCGAAAGGCAAGAACGCATTCTCTCACCTCGTCACCAACCAACAGAACATCTCGAGCATTTTGATACTGGCTTGAATACCGACATGTTCAAGGCTTTCAAAATGTCCAAGAGCGAGCCACCGAAAGGGAAGCTCAAGCTTGTGGAGAAATTGATCTCTGCTCTGCATTCGAAGAAAACAAAACCAATGCACGAGAAGGAAGAGCCGAAGACGGAGAAATCAGAGAAACAACAGCAGCGACATGTCAGATTTGAAAAAGTGCCGAGTCCTCGACGCAGATTGAGACGGTGCAAGTCGAAGGTAGTGGTGAAGCGAGCAAACGCAGCGGAAAGTGTAAACCAAACAACGACCATCATCCACCAAGACAGAAACGAACGATCGAGCTACACGAGTGCCGATAACGCAAGTCCGAGCAACCAAGATGATCAGAAGCTAGAAAGCTGGGGATCTGATACCAAATCTGTCCTGAGCAGTCGAGTATCGGAAGTCAACATGGGCAGTATTATAGTCCAGCCAGCTCCTTACTCTATGGATACAATCAGCAGTCCAGAGGTGGTACCTCAGATGTCGTCCCGGCACTTCAGCCCAAGTGCTCCGAAAGCAATTCCTTCGTGGCAGTCAAGGACTCGATCACAGTCTCGAGCCTCGGCCGATCTAGGACCTGGTACCAGTGCGTCGAAGATATCGAGTACTTTAACTCCATCTTGGCGGTCTCTCGGAACGCTCCCACCGAATCTTACTCCCAAATTTCCACTGACAGATAAGTTGGATGAGATCAAGTCCAATTTCGACATTAATCGACAGAGACGAAAAATTGAGCGGGATATAAATGTGCCTTCTCCGGTATCAAGGAAAGCCGTTCCTCCCATCAGGAATGAAATAGACCAGCGAATTGCTCCACCGGTAGTGAAGGATTTAAGAGCGAGGAGGACGGAGCGGTCGAGGGGTTCAGTGGCGGAAAGATACCATAGAGATGAGAGAGCAAGACTTTGGTCTTCGTAGCAGATCAGAGGGCAGTACAGGAGTAAAGGATATCGGATCTGAGCATCGATTCTTCAAGATGACAAAGATGATAGATGGGATGAAGCAAAATATCGTTAGGATGCAAGAGATATAAGCCAGAGAAGGACAGTATACTATCCAAAAAATGGCTCGAGAATTTCATAGCGCGGAGAAATACCCAGGTAGACAGGATGGACATTCACGACAGGGAAGATATTCATCATGATGATGATGATGACTTACTCAACGCATGCATGATATTAGCACTGGCTTCGTGGGCTGTTGTTCTACGCTGTATGATCCAGTCCTCGGTCTTATTAAACAGTAAAATACATGGAGTTGGTAGGTCGAGAATCAAAATGGCTTTGCATAAGACTTCATGAGTAGTAAAAACAGTAATGATTGTGGATATCTAGACGAGTGATCAAATTCAGTACGTATCAGTAGGCATTTGAAGTCGGGGCGCGGGGTGGAGGGATTATCGATGCCAAGCAAATGTACATCGCGTGGGAAGAATCGCGGTCTACACGCGAATTTTGAATTTCCCATTAACGCGTCTTCTCCGGCATCTCGACACCCGTCCTCATTTCAACCAAAGCTAGATATGCCGTTGGCATACCGAATCTATCTTTCTGCATTTCAACTTCTCCGTCTGTCTTTAGATCACCATCCGGATTATTCCCATTCTATTGTACACTAACCCAACAACACGATGGCCAAGGTAAAGGAGGAATCAGGGACGCCTGCGCGGGCACCGCCTTCTCTCCAGAAGCAGAATTCGAGTGCTGGATCTCAACGAACGATCCAGAGTTTCTTCGGCAAGAAAGCAGCGAGCAGTACGCCGACTCCCACTTCCTCGACGACCAACGGCGTGCTAAAAGTCAATGACAACTCTAACTCCGCCAACGCCATGGCAAAAACCACCCTGCCACCCAAGAAGCCCGCATTTCGAAAACCTGCGGTCAAGAATATGACTCCGGTACCAAGTAGTGATGCTGTGGCGCCGTCGAGCTCGCAGGAGAATGAGAATGGGGGAATTCCAAAGGAGGTAGAGGATACTTGTTTGCTATCGCCGTCGACACCTGCTAAGAGAGCCCTGCAGACCAATGCAACTTCCTTGGTACTGGGCAGCAGTCCTTCACGCAAGGTAGCAGATGACTTCCATGGCTCCAAACAGGTACTAAACCATTTAATAGGCAAAAAAGGTTGTTAGCTACGCCGAATCGGACGACGAAGATGATGAAGATGCCTACGACCCTGCTGGAAGCAACACGAGAAGGAGAGCAGCTGCTCCTAAAGCCAAAATTGAGGAAGACGATGAGGACGACGATGTGTTTATTGGCGGACTAGATGGCGCAGCGGACGATGATGATGGTAAGCCAGCCACAAATTGTACACGACCAGGACTAACATCTCGCAGAAGATATCGATGATTTTGTTGTCGACGACGATTCAGACGCTCTGGTGAAGCCTTCGAAGAAAAGAAAAAGACCTACATCTTCTGCGAATCCTCGAAAACGTTCCGGCGGGAAGATAGCTTCCCCCACACCTGCATCCGTCGAGGAAGAATATGACGAGGATCTAGACATGGAGATACCAGAGACTTCGACTGCACAGCAGTGGAAATATGATCCAGAGAACACCGCACTCTTATTGGACAAGTCAGCAAGTACAATCCAGACTCCGGTATCGAATAAGAAGAAGCAGAAAGAGAAGGCTTGCACACGCGACCCTGAGCTCAGATATCCTTGGTTAGCCAAGCTGCAAGACATCGATCGGAATCCAATTGGGCACCCAGAATACGATCCAAGAACCGTGTATATACCTCCAGGAGCATGGACGAAGTTTTCGCCCTTTGAGCAGCAATACTGGGAGATTAAACAGAAGTTTTGGGACACCATTGTCTTCTTCAAGAAGGGAAAGTTTTACGAGTTGTACGAGAACGATGCGACTATAGGTCATCAACTGTTCGATCTCAAACTCACGGATAGAGTTAATATGCGAATGGTGGGTGTTCCAGAGATGTCACTAGACCATTGGGCAAATCAGTTCGTCGCCAAAGGATTCAAGATTGCTCGTGTTGATCAATGCGAGTCTGCTCTG
The DNA here is from genome assembly GCA_900074885.1 of Rhynchosporium graminicola. Taxonomy (NCBI): domain Eukaryota; kingdom Fungi; phylum Ascomycota; class Leotiomycetes; order Helotiales; family Ploettnerulaceae; genus Rhynchosporium; species Rhynchosporium graminicola. The sequence goes on from FJUW01000051.1 coordinate 88,879, forward strand.
GGCAAGGAAATGCGTGAAGCAGAGGGCAACAGCAGCGGGCCAAAGAAAGCAGTCAAAAAAGCCGACAAGATCATTCGCCGTGAACTAGCTTGTGTTCTGACAGGAGGAACCTTGGTTGAAGGAAGCATGCTCCAGGATGATATGGCTACGTTCTGTGTTGCTATCAAGGAGCAAATAATCGATGATCTGCCAAATTATGGAGTCGCTTTCGTCGACACCGCTACCGGACAGTTCTTTCTTTCGGAATTCGTGGACGATGTTGATTTGACCAAATTCGAGACTTTGATTGCCCAAATTCGGCCTCAAGAACTCCTGTTGGAGAAATCCCGTCTCTCTACTAAAGCACTAAGGATCTTGAAAAACAATACCAATCCTACGACCATCTGGAACCATTTGAAGCTGGGCAGCGAATTCTGGACTGCTGATGTCACCCGGCGAGAACTGGGTTGCAGTGGTTATTTCGTGTCTGAGGAAGCCGACGGAAAAGAGGTCTGGCCAGAAAAGCTTGAAGCTGCTAGAAATAGCGAAGTCCTTATGTCCGCTATGGGTGCCCTTACCCAATATCTCAGGACACTCAAATTGGAACGCAACCTTCTGAGCCAAGGCAATTTCACCCAATACAGTCCGATTCAAAAAGGCACCACCTTGGTGCTAGATGGACAAACACTCATCAACCTCGAGATCTTCGCCAATAGTTTTGACGGAAGCCATGATGGAACCCTATTTACCCTGCTCAACCGATGTGTAACACCTTTTGGCAAACGCATGTTCCGACAATGGGTCTGCCATCCTCTGGCCAACGCTGACAAGATCAACGAACGATTAGATGCAGTAGACATGCTCAATAAGGATCGCTCGTTGAGTGATCAATTCGTTGCTTCGATGACACGAATGCCAGATCTGGAGAGGTTGATTTCTCGAATTCACGCCGGATCTTGCAGACCAGATGATTTTGTCAGGGTTATTGATGGCTTCGAACAAATTGAGTACACAATGAGCCTCTTGCAAGCTTTCCGTGGCGGTGATGGAATTGTTGATCGCCTCATTGCTGCAATGCCAGATCTCACTGAACCACTCAAGTTTTGGAAGACGGCATTTGATCACGTCAAGGCGAAAGAATCCAAGCTACTTGTTCCGGAGCGAGGCGTCGAAGAGGTTTTCGACAACAGTCAAGACAATATCGAGGACATTGAGAGTCAACTCGAAGAGCTATTGAAGCGCACGCGAAAAGATCTCGGCGGCAACACGGCTAAGATCAATTTCAAGGCCATCGGGAAGGAGATCTATCAGATAGAAGTCCCGGAGAAAATAAAGGTTCCGAAAGACTGGAACATGATGTCTTCAGCATCTGGTCTCAAACGCTACTACTTTCCAGAGTTGAAAACTCTGATCCGCCAATTGCAAGAGGCTCAAGAGACTCATGGCCAGATTGTGAAGCAAGTCGCAGGTAGACTGTATGCCCGGTTTGACGAAGATTACAACTTGTGGCTTCCAGCGGTCAAAGTTGTCTCACAGCTCGATTGCCTGATAAGTCTTGCTGCGGCATCAGCAGCACTTGGAGAACCAAGTTGCAGACCGAACTTTGTCGATTCTGAACGAAGTGTGATCGATTTCGAAGAACTTCGTCATCCGTGCATGCTACCAAATGTCACAGATTTTATTCCAAACGATGTCAAACTCGGTGGTGATTCAGCTAATATCAACTTGTTGACCGGTGCAAATGCAGCTGGAAAGTCCACAATGTTGAGAATGGTACGCATATCCCCATCTCTCTTCTCCATATCTGGTCCAGCTAATAATGTGTACAGACCTGCGTCGCCGTCATCATGGCCCAAATAGGCTGCTACGTCCCCTGCGTATCAGCAACCATGACACCCGTCGATAGAATCATGTCCCGCCTCGGCGCAAACGACAACATCTTCGCCGCACAATCAACATTCTTCGTCGAGCTCTCAGAAACTAAAAAGATCCTCTCCGAAGCGACACCCCGCTCCCTCGTCATCCTCGACGAACTGGGTCGCGGCACTTCCTCCTACGACGGTGTAGCAGTCGCGCAATCCGTACTCCATCACGTGGCTACGCATATTGGCTGCACCGGTTTCTTCGCTACGCATTACCACTCCTTAGCCACAGAGTTCCAATCTCATCCTGAAATCGCCCCGAAGAGAATGCAGATTCATGTTGATGAAGATAACCGCCGTGTTACGTTTCTGTATAAACTTGAAGATGGAGTCGCGGAGGGTAGTTTTGGTATGCATTGTGCGAGTATGTGCGGAATTCCCGCAAAGGTCGTTGATAGAGCCGAGGTGGCGGCTAGGGAGTGGGAACATACTAGTAGGCTGAAGGAGAGTCTGGAGAAGGCGAGGAGTGGGTGTTATATTCCGCTAGGAGTGCAGAGTGATGTTGCTTGGGTTTTGAGAAAGGCTATGGGGGGCGATGTGGAGGATGGGGTTGAGGGGAGGGGTTTAGAGGTTCTGATGAAGGCCATTGCGAGATTGTGATGCAGTGTATGAAGGAAGAGAGCAGCGATCTGTGTGCCATGTTGTAAGTGAGTGAATGGATGTATGAGCATTCCGAACGATACTTTGCGACCTTGTTTGCTTCTTATCACGGATTAATTTTCTTGCCTTGCCGTTTGGTGGTATCAGGCTGGCTTGCGAACGGTTGGCTCTTCTTCTCACTCTCGAATGACTCACTCAGTAGGATCGGGAGGAAGGAAGGAGAAGAGACTTAGATTTATACCTATTTCTATATCTGTAATTTTTCCTCAACATACAATTGAGCAGTCAGAACAAGCAGGAGTTGATTTTCTGTGATTAAGCATTATGAACTTCCTTCTCTGTGAACTACTTGCTGGCGTGCGAATAGACAAAGCGTCTGATATATATAAATAAACCTACATGTACATAGATAGATTCATTGAGTCGGAATGTGTCAAGAAATGAAGGCAGACCGGGTGGGTGTCACCAACACGCGCCGAAACTCAGCTAGGAGATAATTTCAGAAGAGGAATATGAAAATGGGAAAAGCGCAGAACGAACTAGCGATGAGGAGGAGATTGAGATTGAGACTTCCTTTGAATTTGATAGAGGGGAGAGGGATGTTTGGTCTGTCGGAAATATTGGTATGTGTGTGATGATTGGTTTGAAAGAGGTATCGCCTGTTACGTGGAATGTGGGACGCGGGTGGAGTTGCTGATGATGATGATGATGATGACGATGGTTATTTGCGTTCAGGGTTTTAACCCAAGGCTTCCCAGATGCTGGAATGCTGGGAAGGCGGTATTTGGATATGATACATATTTGCTTTTACTTCAGAGTCGGGGTGTGGGGGTGTAATGTGAAGAGAGACGGGTTACCTGAAGGTGAGAGGGGGAGGGACGGAAAGACATGATGTCTGGTTGGATGGTTGCTTCAAGAGGCTGAGGAGTGGGTGAGGTTATTAGGATCGAGATGTGTGTAGAAAGAAGTGTTGATTCGGACTAGAATTGGAATTGCATGGTCGGCATGTGTGCTGGTATTTATTTTCATCTAGACAGGCTCATGGTCCTGTCTCTACTCTTCTTCACCTCTGAATTTTCGTTTGCTTCCCTTACTCTTCATTTCCTTTCTAGTTTTGCTTCCTCTCTGTCTGCCAATGCTCTACTCTTCTCCAAACAGTCCAATCCCACCTCAATTGATGTAGATCTTCACTTCAACTTCATTGCTCCAGCCAGCTTGGACATCCATCTCCTCCCACGCAGTCTCGATATCGATCTCCAAAACATGTTTATCGACCTCACTGGCTGTCACAGTGTGCAGTGGGATGACTTTTCCTTGTATGGCGATTAGGGTGTTGTCTTTCCAAGAGAGGGTTGGGAGGGTGGATATGTAGATTCCTAGGCGGGGAGATTCATTAGCAAGGCTTCGATAGGAGAATTGGTGTTAGAGGGGAAAATAGTGGGAGATTTAGAAACTTGGTTGGTAGAAAAAGAATGACGAAAATGTTCAGGGAGTAATGTAGGGGTGCATCCGAAAGGAAAGTAAGGTGGGAATTGGGGAGACGAGGTTAAGCACATGCATACCCAGGACACCCAAAGCCTTGATGTTAGTATCAACAACCACCTTCCCATTCTCCAACTTCTCAATCTTATTCCCTACCACAGCAGCTGCACCAGCCATCTTCCCCAAAAGACCTAGATTAGCAATCCACATCGTCTCTTTCTTCCCTTCATCATAGAACCCACGAAGTGGATACGCCGACATGATTTCATAGCCGCGCACTCCGAGAGAGACTGGCACGAGGCTGTTGGTGTCGACAACTTGCATGGGTTTGGTGATGAGACCGCTAGAATGTGCACGGATGATGTAGTATTGAGCTTCGATGACGCCGGGGAATTTGGAGAGCGGGAGGAGTTCTGTGAGGAGACGTTGGGAGACGTTGAATATGCCGATTATGCCGGTGCCTGTGCTTGCTGCACCTGCGAGGTATCAATTTCGTTTCGGACGAGGGAAATCTCTAAGATTCGGGCTGAGAATCTGAATCTTGAGTTTGACTTACCGTGGTATGTACCAACGAGAAGGAGATGATCGTCATCATATCCATTATACTGATCCAAACTCTTCCCAACAACACTTGGTCTAAAGATCACCGTCTTCCCTCTGGGCGTTGGTCCGCTCATCTGAGCGATAAGATCTAGATCATGCTCACCCGGCACATCAGTGATGTAAATTGGACCACCACTTACACACCTAGCCGCGGCATGGAACCCTGAGTATTCATGTACCGTTTGGAACATATCCCAATCAGGAATGAGGTTCAGATGCTGTGTGAACAGTGCATTATGTGCATTTACGAAAATGTGCCATGGGTGACTAGTAGGGATTTCAGGAAAGAAATCGTCAGAGTTGCGAACGAGGATCGGAGGGCGGTTGGTGGGCATTTGAGAGTGGAAGAGTATTTGGGGCGTTTGGGACATGCAAGATATGGCTTTTACGTTGAAGTGGCGGAGGGTCGATATGTTCCACGCGTCGAGGTAGGCAGGGATAAGATCACGCCGAGCAACGGCGGAGGTAAATGTATCGAGCATAAACTGGGCACTAAAAGTAGAAGTTAGGAGATATGTAATGGTGAACAGGGATGTTTGTACTCAGTCTTGACTGCGTCTACGCCGCAAGAGGAAAGGAAACTGTAGAAATCATCGTAGAACTTTGCAACATCTTCTTTCGCCACAACCGTCACCTGTGTTGCGATAAGTCAGTACCGGTCTGGCATTGAAGCGAAGTAGCTTTGACTAACCTTCCCACCCAGGGGAAGATTTCGTCTTTGCGAGTCTTCTCTGACAACGTCGACAGTCTTGTATGTTTGCGCAATCCATCCATCAGGAGACAGACCTCCCCAATAACCTAGAATAGCATGCCAAACTGCGATGTGCTGGATACTGGGGTGTCTCTCGCGGATGAGATCGACTGTGTGCTTTAGACCCTTAGGGAAGGCTTCTCTTTCGGCTTCAAACTCGTTCCACTTCGAGAGTATCAGCATTGAAATCCCAACGTTGGAAGCATGTTGCCTCTAATAACATATCTTCGGATCGAGCTTCCTGCCAATGAGACAAATCAGGAGAAATTCTACGTACGCCATGCTGGAACTGGCCATGCCCGAGATAGTCAATTGACTGCCAATTGTCATCAATAATAAAATTCGTCACATTAATATTGTTTTCCGCAAGTGTCGTGACGGCTTTTAGGACTTTCTCTTCCGTGAGTCGTTGACCAAGAGCATTCCATGTACCTAGACATGTATGTTAGTAGCTTCCGAGTATATGTGAAAGTTTACTTGCAGTATGTCAATCCATCATACCAGTTCTCAGCCCACATTTTAGTCTGCTCATCTTCTTCTTTCAAGGTTTTAACCTCTTTTGACTGCTCACCACTTGTAGCCTGAGCTGCTGAGACGATGGTTCGTGCATGATACATGACAGCGGCATTGGCTGTCTCAAAATCGTCACCCAGACCAACGAGGACCGTTGCTGTTTTGCTATCTGCACTGTCATTGCGAATCTGGTCCAACTTAGTTAGCACGATAAAAATGCCATGGTGGCTAAACATACGTGCAGGATCACATTTCCATCACCATCACTAGTGAACATCGTCATAACATCTTCGACTCCAGTGATTGCCAGGAGGACGAGATGCTTTCCGGTATTGCTGAGGAATGAGCACATCACTGCTTCTTTATCCAGTCCAAATACAGATTTACCCTGACGAGGAGCTAGCCATGGAGACCAGATTCGGATGAGAGCAAACCATCTTTAGGCGATTAGCCACTTAGTTACTGACATTGGCAAAAGTCGTATTGAACTTGGAGTGTAATATAGGGTAGATCATAGAATGTATTAAAAAAGGAGCTTACCTTGAAAACTTCCCCACACCCCAAGGCAGACCAAATTTGATATCTTTGATCGTAGACTTTTCTCCGACAGCTCCCTCAACTGGAGCTTCAACAGTCCACAACGTAGTTCCAGGACACTCGCTTCGGTGATTTTTCGACTTCAGAATCTGATTCAATCCCGTGACGTAGTCTCCCAAATCACTTGAGATGGTATCTTGACTTGTCATTGTTTTTAACATGATAACGCCATCAGTCATCCCTTGATGATCCTTGACCCATTTCCATGATTCTGTTGGTCCGGAACGAAACTTGATGGTAAAGTTCGTCGGAAGATGGATAGCGAGCGGTGTAGTAAAGTAGAGTCTCGCTTTAGCAGTTCCAGGAGCAGTACTTGATGCTTGCAAATCACTAGGAAATGCGGCTGCTTTTATGACTGGTTCCATAGGCACTTCTTGCCATTCTTTCCCAGCCGAATGCCACAATGAAACTTGCCACGATTGAGAAGCCCGACTTTTATCAACCTCGAGCAATGCGGTGAAGACTTTCGTAACATGCTTCTCGATCTGTGTGACCTGACCTAAAGCTGGGTAGGTCGAGATATACGCCAACATACTTGGATGGTCTAAAGCCGGATGAGTCTTTTGTTTGGGGATATATTGGGCTTGGAAGACTTCATTGCCGTCAGCAGCACTAATGAAAGTTGTCATCGTGTTGAATTGACGAGATGTAAAGGTCGCGATGAGATTATCGTATGGGGAGAAAAGTATCGAGAAAGATGAACTTTATGGAAGGAAACGTACAGGTGAAGAGAGTTCTTCAAAAAGATGAAAATCCACGAGAATTACAAATTCACAATCAAGAGGCCTTACACGTTGCCAGCGAGTAAGTGCAGCTGCAGGTGGAATAAACTATTTCCCCCGCGTGGACCCATTTGTATGGATAATCACGTGTTTGACGCTCCACTCTAGCGAGCGGGCCATGGCTCCGACGCGATTAACATTTTTCGAGACGTGGAATTCATCGTTCGAGGGTTGGAAACGGCTTCATTTTCACATTAAGCAATTGTCGACCACCCGTGTTGGTCATTTCAACCAGAAATATACTCTTCGGCTGAGCTATACAACACATGTGCTGATAAGTAAATACCTGCCATAATGGCATCACCCTCCTTATATCGAAGGTCTGCCAGACCTGATCTCTATGTTTGCGCCAGCTGCTCTCTTCGAGCTTCAAGGTCGCTATCCACGACTGGCCGGAGATGGATTGGTATGAAGTATCTTGCGAAAGTGGCGAATGCGGAAGCAGATTGGGCCGTGCAAGCGGCTGAAATAAGATCTGGCAAGAGGAAGAGCATGCTCACAATTTTGGAAGAGAGAGGGCTGGTCAACAAAATTACCGGGTATGGTACCTTCTACACATTGAAGGGCTCAACTCTAACTTTCGAAGGGACCGTGATGCTCTCGACAAATACATGACGGAGAAACGAGTCGGCGCATATGTTGGAGTAGATCCCACGGCTGCTTCACTGCATGTTGGCCATTTGTTGCCCTTCATGTCGATATTCTGGATGTATGTGCATGGATATCATACGGTTTCGCTTCTCGGTGGAGCAACAGCCAAGATTGGCGACCCAACAGATCGATTGACAACGAGGGAGCAGGAACCAGGTGCGGTGCGGACGGCGAACATGGCGAGGATGCACTTTCAACTGAAGAACCTATGGGGAAATGTCGAGCAATACGGGAGGAAATACGGCTACGAATGGGAGTGGGCATGGCATCGAGAGCTGATAAACAATAACGCCTGGTGGAATAAGTTACCAATGTTGGAGGTATTGCAAGTTCTCGGACCAGGAATGCGCTTAGGCACTATGTTGTCTCGAGAAACGGTGAAGAACAAAATGAGCAAAGGAGATGGAATGTCATATTCCGAGTTTTCTTATCCCCTCATGCAGGCCTGGGATTGGTGGTACATGTTCCACACCAAGGGAATAAATATGCAAATCGGAGGTTCGGATCAGTTCGGCAACATCACCGCTGGACTCAATGCTGTTAAATACATCAAGGCAAACCATTCGAACCCTGTCGTTCGAGAGGAAGCTGCCGCCATTGGAGAGCCTTGGGGCTTTACCACTCCTCTGCTCACAACAGCATCTGGACAGAAGTTTGGCAAAAGTGCCGGAAATGCGATCTGGTTGGACATTGAGGAGATGAGTGCCTACGACTTATATGGCTTCTTCCTCCGTACACCAGACTCGGATGTGAGCAAGTATTTGAAACTATTTACATTCATGCCCGTCGAGCATATTGATAATCTGGTTAACGAGCATATGAAGTCACCATCCCAACGACTAGCTCAGCACAAACTCGCGGAGGAATTCCTAGAGCTTGTTCATGGTCCTCAAGAGGCCAAACAAGCACATAAGCAACACCTTCTTCTCCATGTAGGCAGTAGCTCAAGCAAAACTGCTAACGCAAGTGCGAATGTAAGTGAAGATGGCGCCGAAGGCGGAATTTTCAAACAAAGACCTCGAGTCAACGTAATACTACCTCGTCACGTCCTCTATCAGAAGAGTATAGGCAAGGTTCTTCATGCAGCAGGGATCGCGGGTTCAGCTTCTCAGGGTCATCGTCTCGCCTCTGCAGGTGGAGCTTATATCGGTGGCCCACCACATAATAAGAAAGAAGCTATGAATGATGGATTCGTGTCTTGGAGTCCTATTAAGAACTGGTTGCCCGAAGATACGAGGCTGTATATCATTCATGGCGATCTGCTATTGCTTCGTAGAGGCAGGAGTCAAATTAGGATTGTGCAGATTGTGTCTGACGAAGAGTTTGTCAAGTCAAATCGAACGTATCCTGGCATGGACGAGGATTGGAGGGATGGTGTGCTGAGTTCTATGGCTGCTAAGAACGAAGTTAGTACGCTTGAGAAACAACATATTGATGATATCTTCGGAAAGGATGGGATTCTTCAGAGTGATAAGGTAGAAGGGGTAGTGTCGAAGGCTGAAAATGGTGCGCATGAGTGAACAAAGAGGACGGCGCGACGCGAAGAAACACGAAGGGGCTACCAAAGGGTAGGATGAAAGGGGTCCACAGGACTCTGTATGACTGGAGTTGGGATCGCCCGATGAGTGGGAATGTTGCACGATTTGGTCTGCCTGATCCCAGGACGTCGACCGATGCTAGGTTTTGGAAGAGACTCAGTACGCCGCTCTGTGTCACAATTACTGTAAATTGTATAAACATAACATATACCGCTTGCTCATTCCACACAAAGTGTCTGCAGATCACGGAAGGGGCAGCCGTGTCATCAGTGTGCTCTGCTTCCCTTTTCTGAATGCTGAAGTTGGGGCACGACTAGTGCTGTGGTACAATATGGTTGATTGCCTTAGTTTGGACGTTTGGGCTAGTAATTATTCTCCTAAATCTTCCTTCTTCTTTAGATCAAGCAATTACAGTCATTCTCCTTTTGGACCTCGAGTGTCTCTCATATGTGTGTGCTAGTAGACCATTAGCATTAGGCGGATTGTTATCGGATCTTTTTGTTATGAAAGAGTTTTGCCACACACTACTCACATGTAAGTTTGCTTAGTTGTCTTCAAATCTGACTCGGGGAAGTCAAACTTTAGTACTTCGAAAAGGCTGTGTCGTGTCTTGGCTGGGAAAGGCAGATCTGCATCAATACAAGCATAGCTCATGTTCTTCTCCGTGACGATTGAACTAGAAGATCGGTTCCTTCAACACAAGTCACAATTTCGTCTGTTCTTTGTCTATGGAGACTGCCAGAATGAGTTGCCCGAAAAATTCTCTTCAAGTAGACATGAGATGAAAGATAAATGGACTTCTTGGCTCTCTCGAATAACTCCGTTCCTGCGCTGCCATACTGAGATTCTTCAAACAATACTCTGCTCCGCTTCAATAGCCCAGTCAATTAGACGTTTGACATACAATGCTTCGGTAGAGTCACGACACCAACAGACAAAATACCTGTGCGGCTAAGGATCTACCTTGTAATGTCATCCTAACAATTCTCCTTCTTCGGAAAGAAAAAATATTCTCAAGGATACCAGGAGATCGTCCTAACTCAGTTTGTGGCTAAGATCAATCCTCAAACTGCGGGAGTGTAATCCGAGGGCTTATCTCAGCACGCCTCGCTACGTAATTTAGGATGTGCTGCAGGGTAAACACTGATCACTGGGCGTCTCACAACATCAGACGAATGCCATCCGATTTGCGCATTATGTTGTCTGACAAGCACTCTCCCGGTAGTGTTACCGAGAAGGTTGCATCAAGCACGCGGATTTTGTTTGAGGTTAAGGCTGGCTATCTACTCTATTCACAAACCGTTTCTCGGCAGCTAATCTAAAATCTAGATCCCAGATAGAGAGATGTAGTCGCGTATAAGAAGTATGCTATCTCTCGATCTTCAAGTTTTGGTTCCTTAGGCTGTTTTTCGGTCTGAACTTGTCATTTTTTGATTCTCACTACGTTCATTCATTCTCTATCCACTCACTCAACCGGCCACCACACTCCTTGTCGAGGAACATCCTTCATCATGCAATTCTCCAACTTCTCCCTCCTCGTCGCTCTGTCGTTTGTTAGCTCGGTCGTATTTGCATCGCCAATCGAGCCAAGAGATGGCATATCCTGCAAGATAGCCGTCGCTACAACTCAATCAACTTGTATGGGCAATGTTCCAATAGACGCTAACGGATTGAGAGATGAGAAAGCTTTGGCGGAATGGTAATTACCGTCCACCACAATCATCACTTTCAAAGGGGATGGTTTTACTGACGTTTTCCTCGCAGCTTTAAAGTAGCTTCAGCAGGATACAACAGCTGTCCTGATGCAGAAAAGCGTGGTGTCATGACCTGCGAAGCAAAAGTCGTAGATCTTCAAACAGCATGTATCAAAGGAATCGCCACAAGACTAGACGGAACCATGGACTCAGCCAAGATCATGAGCTGGTAAGCACAAAAGAAGAGAAAAAAGAAACAATTGGTATAAATAGTGGAGCTAACAATATACTCTCAGTACTTCCGCCTCGTCAGAAGGTTTCCACAGCTGTATCAGCGCAAAGAAGAGAGATGTATTCGTTTGTGCGGATACGGTTACAGCTGTGCAATTGAATTGTTTAGAGGCTGCGGGAACGGATTCAAAGAAAGTCTCGCAATGGTATGTTTTGATTCCCGATGCTAGTTTCGTGGGCGTTACTGATACCCCGAGTAGTTCGTCGGATGCTTATAATGGTTTTGTTCGCTGTGTCTGAAAGAACGTAGGAAGTAGATTATAAAGCAAAAATTACGTCTCACATTCGAACGCTCAAAAATCCGTGAATTTTCTCTGTGTTTGACATGGGTATCTATATCCAGGGGATTTTTGCATTCCGCATATTTACACATGCGCGCGTACTAGGCCCGACCCTGCATCACGGAGAATCAAGAAGTAATACTGCTTCATGTCTATAGCTGGCCAAGAGAAATCAGCGGGTGTTCTTTTTCAAGCAGCTTCCTTCTTCCAGGAATGATTCCCCTGCCGAAGATTTAGCTCTGGCTCGATTGCAAGTATTGTTTCATTATTAACCTGTATCATCCAATCATCATACCTCTCCCATCATTTGCTATCTGGCCGCTTCAACGTCTTCTCGGATGGCTCTTCCCCGTACATCTACATACTGACTCATACTCCACTATCAGTGTTGTAAATATTGATATGTGAGTCCCAGACTGAGATGGATAGGATGGAAATGGTAGCGAGGGACCATCATGACGTCTCAGACGGAGGGTAGTTTATTGACTGAAAGTCTTGTAGAAATTTGATCAAATGGCTGTTGTCGTAGACTCAGTAACTTCAAACAAAGATAAAGCTCTGAAAAAGGATGAATACAAGATGATTAGATACCGTCCCAGAGGTAGAGATGAGCTCGCGACAAGCAGAAATTCGAGAGGAATTTGCCTTCATGCAAATATGGCGCTGTGGCACATTTTCGGTCATTTCAAGGTCGCAAGTGGATTTCAGGGTTACAAAAACATCACAACACATTGCTCAATTTAGCCCTTCAATGTTCAAGGAGTTGCGAAATTTTTTGAAGCCTATGATGACATGGTAAAGGACCCGCGTCGGAGGGCGGGGTTTGGAATCATGATGTATCATCGGTTCGAGGAGTGGGAGTCTTTCAAGTAAAGCGCTGTGGACGAAGATGCGGAGCTGTGAATAGGTAAGATACTATGGCTCCTAGTTATTGTGAGGCTTTACTGACATGTATTTTCCAGCTAAGAGCAATCCCTTGAGCGAGTTTTGTATCGAAGTCGTCAAGACTTTACAAAACAAAGTCAGAAGCGACGTAGAAACGAACTATACCGGTAAGTGTTTCTCTAGAAAGCGCTTTCGGGTACAATTATAAATATGAGCAGCTAATCGTAAGTTCTTGAATAACACTCCCGATGATGGTCGCTGGAACTTCCCAATCACTTTGGAAGACCCATTCGTCGGTAACCAAAATTCTTAATGTCGAATCTCGGACAACAGACCAGAGCAAGTCTGCGTATAAATTGTTTCACACTCTACACCATCTGAGGAAGAACCGTCGTGGTCTGCCACAGCGATTATTGAGACAAAGCCGGCAGATATGTACTGGAGTCCTACTACAATCTTCTCGCAAGACACAGCTTCACCTGCCAATATCTTCAACGACTTGATTTTGATGGCCAGCACTCAAAGCACGATAATTATCACTAAGAATGCCACTTTTACTCCAAGAGACAAACACGAATTCCCTGGCATACTTTTTGGACATCCAGGCCGTGCTTTCTTTCGCCGACCTATCAGCTTAGGCTCGCCAGAGAAGCCGAAGTACGGTCGTCCACGGAAGGCTTTTGCTTCAAGGGTGTTAATACTGGAAAGTTTGATTCTGGCCGCGCTAGTCTGGATGATACCGTCATAGATGGGCAAGGCTCTAAATATCAGACCACGGCGAACGAACGTGACAGTGCCAAAGACCTTGGTAGTCTGGACACAGAGCGGCCTTGTAAAACCTTGAGCTTGGAGGAGTTTCGGTATGGGCAGATGAACTTTTGGCGAAGTACCCTGGTTCTGATGAAGAAGCGAAGATAAGAAAGAGGATGATACTGTGATAGGTGATGATTGAGGATGATGTGTTGGGCTGTTGAAGAGTCACTTCGGAAATGGCAAAGACGAGATACTTTTGAGCTCTCCACTGTATAAGGTCCGTGGTTCTAGGTCGATACTCTGGAAATAGGATGCTTTTCAATCGCGAGACCAGGAGCCCTCTTTCTGGTGTGATGTGCAGGAACATGATTTTGCCTGAGCTGCCACATTTATTTTCATCAAAAGAAGGAAACTGGTGGAGGACTTCGTAAAGAAAATAGGCGAAGTGACAGATCAAGTACAACATATTTGCATTGTGAGACCTGTGCTTTGGACCCCAAGTTATGTAAATGGAGCAAGACTTCTACTTTGTCAAATCTAAACTATTCCGAGTCTCTGATATTCCACACCAGAAAACGGCAGCTGATCAGGGTAGTAATATGATCTCGACAAGAAGTGCTAGAATGGTTTGTTAACTTCAGGTTTTTTTTTCCGGGTCGAACTAACACTTCCATGAGTTGACAAAAAGTTCTGAATTGAAGTTCTAGAATTATTGCCTGATGTTTACAGACAATACTCATACCGCGAGGATCCATTACTGCCACGATCAGCCACTTGTTTCTGACACCTATAAATCAGATAAGTCTAAAACCGGCAACAGGAGCACACTTAAATGCGATCGGTGCATAACAAGGGCAGTAGATACTATATTGTAAGTATACGATTATCTCATTCCAAGCATAAAAAACTGTATGTTCAGGAAGACGATCCTTGCCTGAATTTGGCCGATAAGAAAAGTGGAGAGAGTAAATACTCATGTTACACGTGCGAATTTAAAAAGAGAATCAAACTTCCAGGGAGGTAGAATAGTGGCAGAGCCTAATCACCTCACATCTTGACGCCCTATTTTATTTATATCGTAGGGTTCAATCCTACCAGATCCAATAACATGTTTTTGTCTGAATGCTTATAATGTCACGTGTGACGGGAAAATCCCACTTTAGCAACTCCTAACTCGCTACTGCAGCATGCGGGAAGTCACCCGCTCGCTCCTTCCATCGCGCGTTAACGACATCCGTCCTCAGCCCTATTAGAAAACTCAATCGTCTACAATCAGTCATCAAATGGAGCGCAATGCCACCTGAGCCAGCTGCTAGAGGATCGAAGAAGGCTCAGAAGATAAGACAAGCATGCGACTGCTGTCATGCGCGAAAGATTCGTTGCTCAGGAGACACTCCTTGTAAAAATTGTGTTGTCACCGAGCTACAATGCACTTATTTAGCCGTCCCTAAGAAGAAAGGTCCAAAGGGACGACGAATTCACAAAGATGCAAAGCCATTACCGCTACAGACACCCAAGATCTTCGAACAGAATGATCCATCCAGAACTGTCCCGCTTCAGGATTCAGCCCATCCGCCACCAGGAACGGGCACAGAACCAACCGGATTTTCGCTATTTAATATCCTGAATCCTACGCCCTTCGTTCAGTCTCCTAACAATGAGCCTTCTGCTGCATCCTCCAGTCCGGTTGACGACATCTTATCGGGTTTTCGAGCCTCTCCTCTGTTAACAGCTGATCTGGTCAAAACATGCCTGGATGCCTTTTTTACTCATAAATATCCCATTATGCCCATTATGGATCCAGATGCTACTTATGCCATGCTCCCCCGCTTGCATGAGAGTCCAGAACAGTATGGATTGGTTGCAGCTCTTTGTGCACTCATCGTTTTCCAACCAGAGATCATTGACGCTCCTGGATCTGGCATGTATTGGCCAAGCGCACAGGATCTTATCAACGAAGCGGTCCGAGCGAGAGCATTTTGTGACTTTGTCGAACAGCCATCGCTTGTGACCATCCACACCTCGTTCCTTCTGTTTGCGGCGATGTTTTGTTTACAGAAGGACAATTCAGCATGGTTCTATATCAGGGAATCGATGACCTGCCTTCAAATCTTGCGACTCCACGAAGAGACCACTTACCTCGGGTTAGATGCCGAGTATTCCAAATATTGTAGGAGGACCTTCTGGTTGCTGTTCATCACGGAGAGAGCCTACGCTCTACAGCGGCATCGACCTCTCACCTTGCAATTGACGATCGACCTACCAACCGTTAATCCAGGACCCGAGGCTACCATTCTGGCCGGTTTTCTCGACCTAGTATCTCTTTTCCAACATTTTGACGAATCCTTCATGTCGGTGTGGAATATGGCTGGTAGCGACTCCTCTCCCCAGGCCTTGGTCCAACTACAGGAAGCACTGAAGACTACTAGCCCCGCCACTTCCGATAGAACCGAGATCCAGCAAGCCGACCTCCAGGTCAGTCGTCAGTGGTTAAGAGTACTGGTCTGGCAACTATGCGTGAGCAAGGGATTTCTGTCGAGCCAGTTCTCGACTGAGAGCATGTCGTTTCAGTACCCTATCTCGATTGCTCGCGACGTAGTCCTCGTTGCACGCGGACTCCCGCTTAAGGCTTTCGAAGCAAACGGAGTTGGAATATTAGAGAAAGTTTTCGATATTGGCTGCAGTCTATCAGATGTCCTGCTTCTGAATCCGCATGCCATCAACAGTTCACCAATGGAGATTGGACCTCAAGACTATTTACTGGAAATGGTCAGGCTCCTCGGAACTACACCAGGTGGGTACAAGTATCTGAAGATGTTGACCTTGAAGGCGGATGGGATCTTGAAGCTAAAACTCTGGGGAAGCCTCTCTGACACTGACACACCTGATCGAATCGAGGAAGTCTTCGATGACGAGCAGGAAGTTACACCTGGACCGGATGATATGCAGTTTCTTAATGCTGATGTAGCCGTGGCCAATAGTGACATTGCCATGGAGGATCAATATGTTGCAGAGGGCTTTGAAACGCCAGGATACCACCCTACTATGGTTATAGGCGATCAAAGCCTCGTGCTCTCCATGCCCAGACCTGGATGGGAAGCGTTTTGGCCACCAAAAACCCCGGATTTCGAGTAAGGCTGGGTCGTATCCGTGATAATTCTTTGGAATAACTGAATTACATACCCTTTAATATTTCAGCGGGAAATCTATAAGGTCCTCGGATGGTTATGTATATTTTGGCTTCAGGAATCACACTTTATCAAAGCCGATAAACAGCCGGAACATGGGCCCCTCCATTCTATCCATCACACTGTCACGATTTCACGATACATCTCAAGAGCTTCTGAGGTGGAATACTTGCTGCGAAGAACGGCCCACCTCCGCAATTCATGTTTACAGGGGTGGACAGGGTCAGACGGACACAAACAAAACAGCCGAATCAACAAATAGGATGAATTTGTGATGCGGTATCGCCCCGCGCTATTCTCCTTTCAGCAAAGCTCGATCTGCTAATCTGAGCACGTGATGCGGAGTTCTTCTACGCTGGAATTCTCGTCTTTAGTGACAGTCCGCCTTCGAAACTAAGAATGGAGCATCAAAGTTGCTTCGCTGTCTCGCAGATCCAGCGTTGAAAGTAGCAATGGTAGAACTCCCATTGGATGGGGTTGGATGGTCCTCGTCGGTATTTAGCCGGTGGGAGTAAAGCGCTGCACTCCTCCATTCTCTTGGCAATATTCCTGCGTCCGAGGATTACGATGATAAGTTTTGCGTTCGTCTTTCCCTCGTCGTGAGGCTTTCTGCACTTCAAGTGAAACTTTGCTGTCTTGATCTTCGTTCTTGGCATAGAAGCCGAGGATTTATCTCATCCCTTCTCGAACAACATACAGGACACGAGAATTTTGTCGACCAAATTTGTTATCTCGTAGTCCCTCGAATCTTCGAAGAGGTTGATTGTCAGTATGGCATTCAGCCGCTTCCGTCCAACATCACACTTTATTCCCCCAAACTCATGGTCGAATGATCCTTGCGGCGCTGTTTACATCCCAGAGACGAAAGAATACAGAATCTGTTACCAATGGAATCCAGGAACGACTCAAGGCGGTAACTCGGCTTGGGGAATGGCAAGAAGTAAAGATTTGGTCACGTGGCAAGACTGCTCTCCTGCTTTAAGGAACGGATCAACATATGACCGTCTGGGTGTGTTTTCTGGTTCTATCGTATCGAGAATAATCGATGGCAGGCGGGTTCTGTTTCTCTTCTACACAAGCGTTTCAGCGGTCCCAATACATTGGTCATTGCCATATCTGGATGGATGCGAATCTCAGTCCGTGGCTTTGTCAGCAGATTTTGGAAACTCATGGCAGCGATATGAAAACAATCCTCTCATAACAATACCTCCGAATATGGAGAGGACGACAGGATGGCGGGATCCCTTCGTGTCAAAATGGGAACCTGTGTCACGGCTACTGGGTGTGGATCTAACAACTGATTACATGATGATTGCCTCTGGCGAGAAAGGACGCGGTCCTCAGCTTCTTTTGTATCAATCGAACGATCTCCTGGACTGGCAACCGACCGGGACATTTCTCAGTATGGAAGCGAACGCCAGATTCTCGCCGACCAGTCGGCAGGTTTGCGGTATGAATTTCGAGTGTGCTAGCTTTTTCAGTATTGGCACCAGGCACTACATCATCGTAGGGATTGAAGAGGACAAGGTTAGCAAGAAACACGACTGCCATACCCTACTATGGCTCTCTGGGATACTCACTCTTGATAAAGGAAAGCCTCGATTCAATATCACTAGTCATGGGCTCCTCGATAACGGAATTGCATACGCGGCTCACATTTTCCGAGACGAAGCTGGACGAATCCTCCAGCTAGGTTGGGCAAACGAGGCTACGAGTCGTCAAACCCTGGAAAAGCAGGGCTGGGCTGGTCTTTTGACGCATCCAAAGGAGTTGTTTGAGATTGCGAGGCCGATCTCACAGATTGAAGGAGACATGGATCGATGGAACGTCGATGAAAAGTCAAGGACGATGACAACACTCGGCATGCGACCTGCGCCTCAAGTCGCAGCTCTGCGCCGCGAGGCTTCAAGTCTATCACTTGAGAATCTGCAATCTTTACGATGTACCAATTTCGAAATTGATGCTACATTTCGACAATTATCCGGAAATGAGAGATTTATCTTTAATGTTCGTGAATCGCCTAGCTCAGCCGAAGTCACAAAAATCATATTTGACCTTGGGAACAACCGTATCGCAGTCGATCGCAGCAGATCATCCATCGAAAAACTCGGCGAGACTGATCCAGATGCCGGCAGATTCCATATTCTTCCAGGCGAAGATCTCGAAGTGCGGATCTTCGTCGATAATTCCATCTTGGAGGTATTCGCCAATGATAGATTTGCTTTGACGTCTAGAGTCTATCCAATTTTAGAGAACTCTGTGGGAGCGTCTTGTGACTTTGGGGATTTTGATCATGAGAATATCGAGGTTCAATTATGGGAAGGCTTGAGAAATGCTTGGCCAACGCGTGGAGGTCGGAAAGCTTATGTGGGTGAGGTCTCTTCGGTTGCGATACTGGGAGATGAGAAACTTGGATGCACTGCGAGCGAATTGGAGTTGGTGTATACTTGATAGTCAGCAATGTAAAATCATTTGTATATGAAAGGATGTGAGGATCCGCAATACATTCCATCTTCCATACTTTCTTTCAAGGCTACTTTGGATTGCAGGGCGATTGTCTTCAGCGGCCACCATCAATTCGTGTACGTCGTATGGCAGACACAATGGCCAATAATAGTTACCCGTTGGCAGATATCGCTGGAAACACGAAGCTAACAGGACTTTCTTGAACTTGTGTTCTCGTGTAGGATGAGATCAATGTACGACACGGGTCGGCTATCCAAGCCAGCAATGTGACGTGAGGTGAAGTTTACATGGGATAAAAGGGTTAAGTTGAATTGAGTCAAGCACCTGAATCAGGTACCTGAATCAACTCATCTCAGAGCTCGAGTGATTTGACTTAACTCGCTGACCCAAGTATAAGGCCGTTCTGAATCAGACTTGTGTGCCGATTTACAGCCGTTACGATACCGGAAGCAAAGAGCGAGAGGTTATAAGCAAGATATGGGGAGGTAGACGGAGCAAGAGGGGGGACAGTCGCTAGGTGGAGACTTGACAAATCCAGTTTCCGGCTTCAATCCCTTCGAAGCTCGAATAGCCTCTTTTTGTGTACCTGAGGCAGAATCCCCACTCCCACCTACTTGCAGAGGTTATTCGAAAGTTTAACGACTCTATTAAGGAACGAACCTATCGAGGCTTCTCCAATTTATGTGGACTTTCCAAAATGACTTATCTTTAGCCAATTAGAAGCCAGATGGTTCACAATTCCAGACCATATATTGAACTCATACACATTTTAGTAGATGGTCAGCAGCGTCGGACTCTCTCTTAGTAATACCTACTTGCTTTGGGTAAAGGGAGCTACCAGGGGTCTCAATTGGCTCGTAGACTAGGTAGGTGAACAGAGTATTCGAAAGGGTATAAAAAGAATATAAGTGAGTTAGTTAACAGATACACTACTATTATTATTCTAATTTCTTTACATGATTATATCGTTTATCAGTTACATAAAGGCTTTCTAATTTTTGGTACGATCTATACTTGACTCAACTGACTCTAACTCGTAATCTAAGTCCGATTTAGTCGTACTCGGACTCAGCTCGAAAATAGCCGACTCTACTCGGCTCAACTCAACTCAGCCGACACAGAATCGCTACGTTTTTTTTCTTCCTTTTATGTTTATTTTATTATACTGTTTCTGGAGAATACGAGAGTGTCGAAGGTATCGCGAATATGCGAGCTGCTATATGTTCTCAGTCTATAAAGTTACGATATCGTGTCGTAGTCTTCGGGATTTACGCCTTATCAGACATGATCTCTAGCCAGAAATATCGATTGCCTATCTCGTCGTTTCAAATCTTCTATACTTCGCTATTTTCATTCTAAGATTTGTGTTTGTGTACAGTATCTCCTGCTAGACGCATCGTAGGTTAGGAGAGTTTCTTTACGGAAGGACACAAGGGGCGAATGCCAGTATACACGAATAGATGGCAAAATACTTTAATTCTACCATTGATATACTCTATTATTATACATGGAAAAAAAAATTCCCGAGACACATATGGAGCGCTTATCTACCTACTCCAGTGTAACTAGGTGACATCCATCCGCAAGCAGTAACGTCTGATGTTGAAGAATTCTGCTTGTTTTATGAATCATCAACTTACGAGAGGGAGACAAACCAGGAAGGCTTGTTTCGATCTTGGAGTGTTTCGGCCCGGACAAAGGTAATAATCGGTCGGGAACGGGGTCTCCCGTAATACGCGTGAATATATTCGCGTGGATCTTTCATCAAGGCCGTCTTATAAAGCATTGTCGTATGCATGAGGAGATCCACCCAGACCAAGAAAGAACATTAGTCCAGAGGCCTCCCGCCCCGAAAAATTCAGACGGAAGTAGCACAGCTGGTCCTACAAGGCTACCATAAATTATTCCACACAAATCCTATGGAACCCTGACAATTTCTCAAAACCTAGCGACCACCCTCCGTATTTTGCGTCATGCAAGTCGGATGCGATCGCTTTGGATCGATACGATATGTATCAATCAAGATGAGATCGGGAAGAGTAGCGAAGAAGTGACTAAGATGGGCTCTCTATATAGCAATGTATGGCGTGTCATTGTTTGGCTTGGTGACAAGACATAGAAGAGTCTCCTAGCACTCATGACCCTGAGAGATATTGCACGAGATTCCGACCATGTCGAGAAAGACGGATTTTCTCGTTCATTGTCAAAGGCAAGACGAAGAACATAGAAGAAATTCCTAGTGCTTGGCGCGATGAAATTCTAAGATGGGTGACGATTCGAAAACTCCTCGATCGCCCGTGGTTTGGTCGCCTTTGGGTCTTACAGGAAATTGGCCACGCAAGGACCGCGATAATTGTCGTCGGGAAAGAAGGCTGCCATGGAGAGTCTTTGGCATCGCAGTCTGTTGGATTCCGATGATGACCGAGGGTAGAGCACCGTGGGCGGATATCTTCGATACAGCACGCATTCATTAAATAAACTCCCTTTTGCAGAAGAGTTTGGGGAGATCGTTTGAGCAACTGTTGTGCTCTACAAAGCATTCAGTGTGCCATGATCCAAAAGATCGCATATATGCCCTCCTGAGCCTCTTGCGCGAGAATGATCCCATCAAGGAGGCGATTGAGCCAGATTTTTCAAAGTCTGTGGAGCAAGTCTACCGAGGCGTGACACTCCGTCAAATACAGCTTTCGGGCCAGTTGCGACCGTTAGCATCATAAGTATGCACGTTCGTGCATCCTGAGACAACATGAAAACTCCCGTCATGGGTACCAGATTTTTCCATTCCGAAGAACCTGGGAAAGACTATCAACAGCCACGCGTCAGGTCTTTCGAGATACGAGGCTAGCTTAACGATTGATCTAGGGATTCTGAACATCAAAGGCTGCATAGCTGGTACGATCAGCGAGCTCTTAACACCAACCGCGACATCAGCAAGGCTTTCGGAGATCCTGGCGATGTGCTACCAATGGAGAGTGCTGAATCTCCCGCATATATTGCTGGGGGATACTCAATGACTGCGTTCATCACCACCTTATCTTTGGCACAATCTCAGACTTGAATGATTTCAAAAGACCTTCCGAGTATGGTAGGTTAAGAAGGGTCTACGGCTGAGAAGTGGTCCTCGGCGAGATAGACGACAATATCGAGGACTGGTATAGTACAAGGCATCTCAAGTCCCACCTAACTGGACGAGCTCTTTTCCGAACTAAAGAGGGACATATTGGTTTGTGTGCAGCAGCTGCTGAAGTTGGAAACTCGATTGTGATCGCTCATGGATGGAGAAGCTTTGTACGGTCCACTTCCGCCTGGCTGGACGGTCGAATCCTGCAGGATATTTGATCACGAGAGAGTGCCATTATTCAAGGACCCGAATGGACAAACAACTCCCCAAGATCCCTGTCTCAATACAATCGGGACGTCCCACGAAGCGTCGCAGGCCCCGTCCCTATTTCACAGTCATAAACGTCGTTGATCTCAAGTCAACCAGAGACGACCAGACAGCGACAACATGGTTACGAGGCTCGGGGAAAGGATCTGTCTCGAGAAGAGACCATCGAACTTTGTGGCTCCGATCAAGACGCTCAGAGGTCTGACATTACAAGACATCACGCTGATCTAAATTGTATATTGCTTTCAATCATCTTCTGTAATGATAAGGTCAGCTTCTGTCAACCTTCTTCATTGACAGCATTTTATCTCGGCAGGGCGATTGGAGACACCTGGGGAATCTTATCCTTGTCGGCTTCCGAAAAGGGCGGCTCCAGCGATTAATGTCTTTGAGACCTGTTGTCAAGGAAGAAATCCCGCCAACCGAGCAAAAAAATAAGGCCTCTATGCTTACAAATGATGCCTCAGCGGGTCTGTTCATTCAAGAAGCGTTGTATACGCCTGCTGGAGCTGAAGTTTCCGGGACTTTCATGGCGGACAGCGGCAAAGCTTCCCGGTTTATTTTGCCCCATAATTATAGAGTTTTCAGCGCTCGGAAAACCTTCCTGCGTGCAGTGGAAAATTATGGAAGCATTGCTTTCAGAAGATACATGAAGATGCTTTTTTGAGCTGAATATAAGATGGTAATTCTGGCTTCCAATTTGACCAATAACCTTCCCGGTTGCCTTTCCACGACTCATGCGCAACAATTTGTTCCTCTCTATTGATTTACCAGCAAGTCTCTTTAATTCAGGGTTGCTCCCTTACCTCTCAAACAATCTACTGAGTGTCCTATCACTATCTAGTTGACACTACTACACAATATATCTTCAAGATGATATCTTTGTCCTGGTTTCGGCCGCCTAAATATGTCCAGGCTTCAATCCTCATTTCTATCGGGGGTGCCTTATTCGGGTCTGTTTTTCTTTCGAAACCTCCCAGAACTAGACTCACACAATTCAAGGCTTGACACAGGTACAATCGGGCCAATAACTACCATGGATCAATTTGAAAAGACCATTGGTCACCTGTCTTCTACAGTACATGGTTTGACGGTCTCCATGATCCTCATCCCAGCAGCTATTAGTTCTTTCTTTGGTGGACATCTCGCCAATTCTGTTGGAAGACCCAGAGGAATTGCTATTGGTTCAGCTATCTTTGGTATTGGTGCTAGTATTGAAGCAGCCAGTGTAAGACTGGGTATGCTACTTGCTGGAAGAGCAATCAAAGGTATTGGGGAAGGATTGTTTTTGAGCAATCTGGTTGTGTATGTCCATCCCACTATCGCATCTCATGATGTTACCAGGAAATTTATTGACGAACAAACAGCTATATCACTGAAATATCTCCTCCGCAATCCAGAGGCACCCTGGCATCTATTCCCCAATTCCTGACTACAGTCGGGGTTTGTGGCGGTTACTTTATCTGCTACGGCACTGTGAACATCCCTTCTTCAGCGTCCTGGCGCTTTCCATTCGCTTTCCAAGCTGGTCTGGCATTCGCCTTCACTATCAGTACCCTGTTCTGCCTTCCAGAATCCCCACGCTGGCTCACAGCTAGAGGTCGGCACGAAGAAGCCCTCGTCATCTGGGATAAACTCGGAATCGATTCTAAAGAGCGAGAGAAGATTGAAGCGGCACAGGATGACGCCCTACCTTCTCAGGTGAAGATGAAAGACATCCTAGCTGTCTTTGGCAAGGGTGCAAGACGTCAAACCGGTCTCGGTGTTTTTCTCATGGGTGCACAGCAGGCAAGCGGTATAGACGGGGTTCTGGTAAGTGTTCTCCCATATCTTATCTCCGTTCCGAACATGACCGAGCATGATTAGTGCTGCGCATTCCTCCGAAGTTGAATGTGCTCCTCATGTCTCATCAACTTTTTATATTGTTTTGATCATACAATACTGAATTCGACTCCCTCATCTAGTACTACGCACCGCTTCTCTTTGCATCAGCCGGGCTCTCGTCAGCTACCGCTTCCTTCCTCGCGAGCGGTATTTCGGCGCTTCTCATCCTCCTCGTCACATTTCCAGCTTTCCTTCTTGCTGATCGATGGGGCCGAGCAACATCTACCATCGTCGGTGGCAGTATTCAAGCATGCTGTATGCTCGTTATTGGATCACTATACGCAAGTGGAAGCGTGCATGCCGATAAAGGGACCGCTCGATGGGTGGTAGTTGTATTGATTTATGTCTTTGCTATGGTCTTTTCGGGGACTTGGGGAGTGTGTTTCAGAGTCTATGTTTCCGAAATTCAAAGCCCTGAGACGAGAGCAGGGGCAAGTAGTTTGGCATTAAGTGCTAATTGGGTAAGTTTTCTCTCATCAAACAGTCACCCAGTATTTGCTGCTATAGATCACTCTAATTCAACGGCGAAGCTGACAAGAGTCCAGGTTGTCAATTGGATCATAGCCTTCACCACGCCAATCTTCCTTGCGAACTCCTCTTTTGGTGTCTACTTCCTCTTTGGGGGAGCGACACTACTCACTGTCATTGTATGTATCTTCTGGATGCCTGAGACTCGTGGAAAGAGTTTGGAAGACATCAATTCTGAGTTTAGAGGACTTCATAAACATAAAGAAGAGCAAATTGAAGGTGGGGACGGAGTTACGCTTCATCATTCGCCTGGCCACACGGTGGCCGTGAAGAATTGAAGAGAAGATAACAGACTTGTTCCAAGTCGAGGTTATCAACGAACCTTGGATGATCAGAATTTTTTTTCAGGGTTAGTGCTCAAGGAGAGTTTTTTTCTATGAGTTTGGCTGCAGTGGACTGCGCTCTACACTGATGTTGAGGATTTTTTTTAGCGAGCCAAGGCTTCGATATCTCCCTTGTACATCTTTTGTACCTTGAGATTGGCGCTCGAGCCTCACACCGATCGTAGGGCCTTGCGATTTATCACTCACGCCGTCTGAACTTTTCTACCATGATTTTGTTTCTGCAGAAGGTGAATCCTGGGTTGGAAAACCAGCAACATAGTCCTACGCTACGAAATTTCCTGGTAATGGGGCGGTGTTAATGGCGCGAGATATACGGTTCATATTTGGTGTGTGAGGATGATAGAGCGATTCCACCACAAATGCAAAAAGCTATGTTCGAGACTTCTAAGCGCGAGGGTGGGGAAATGAATATTGAACGAGTTATGATTGGGCATTGTCCGTCTTTGAGCAAATTTGCCGGGGACGTGAAGTGGTTGAGAAGAATTGCGGGAGAAGACCCTTAAGTAAAGCTATCACCATGCGGTAGATTCAAGAAATTATTCTGGTAATCAATTCGTACTTGACCTGAAGCAGTTGATCACTTTATGATGAAAGTAAAGATAATGATTATATTCAGTCTCAAGGATTACTACTATCTCTCAACCCCAACGTTTTCTTTGGCAATACTAGTCACCATCTGCCAAAGCAACCGTATCTACGGGAAGATCCCTCCATCTAAACTCCCTCGCCAGATCGTGAGAGTGTGGTATACCGTTGTCCCGCAGCCTGGACATCATGAAAATTATAGGCAAGCAGTTGTAGCGGCTACTTCCTCCATTATGACGATTAGCAAAGCTGTTTGAGATGATATCCAAGAAGAAAGCCTTGAAGTTGATGACATGAGAATTGAACAGTGTGTTTAAGAATTATAAAAGGGTTGAGTCTCGCCACTGCCATGTTGTAGCAGCCAAAGAAGTTAGGCGGAGTAAACCCTGTCTCAGATGATTGCGCGTTTTGTTTATAAGCCTATCATCCTTGACTCGACTTTTAAATTCTAACATATGAATACTCCTTTAACATGATAGGGTGATTATGTTGTTGATCGCCGCTGCCTCGCTTGAGCCAGTTCGATCCACTTGCCTTTCGAAGTAAACACAGGGCAACTATTTCCTTCAGATGAAATCCTAGACCAAAATTAAAATTTCGAACCTTCGGAAGAAGATGGCTCAGTATTTCTCATTATTTCTCATTCACCAGGCCGCACATGAGCTTGGGTCACGTCGGGAGGATATATACTTAGGTGTTCTTGTTTGGTAGCAATGATTTCAGGTAATATTTTTCATAAAACTGAAGATTCCTACTCGCTGTCGACACAAGAAATTCCACACGTCTTACTTAAGCCGGCGATCACATGCTGTAAGCGCTATAGTAAAGAGGCGGCCCCCATCACATTTCAACCCACCCCTTTCTCTAACACCGTTTATCATCTCAAAGCCAAGACTGCCCAAACATTTTCCTCCAGGCCACAGTCATCACATCAAACTCCTACAGACTCAGCCTTCTAGACGATGTCCTTCCTTAGGCTGGCAAGCGCTCTCAAGAATATCACTCAAAAGTCGTCACATCCCTCAGACCTCATCTACAACATACAACTAGCTCGAGCAAAGCAACAGCAGCTAAACCGCAAAGAGCTTAGCGATGGAAAAGTAGGAGTGGTGGAATTGGCGGGGCCTCAGGAGCTGAATGATAATCACCAAGCTGTGCAGAGTCAGGTTATCAGAAATGAAGTCGAGGCTCAGGGGAACCGCAACAAAGAACGGCTAGAAGAGAAACCAGGAACTGGTGATATAGGCACAAGACCTTCGTGATCTGCCGAGTCAATGGCGATAGATTGTTGGCGACGGGTACTGCTGTTTTTCTAGCGAGCGAGCATGGCTTTTGGCGTCGGATTATTCTCTACTCAAATTCTGGGAGATTCCATTTGAGGCTGTGGGTGCTCTCGAACAAATTCACTTCCTTTCACCTATAGATTCTTGACTTGGTCGGGACGATTTGAAGCGAAGATTTGCTGAAAGCAGTTACAGCTTTTCCAATCAAATACCTCTCCTTGGAATGAAAAAAAGGCGTCTGTGGCGCAATGCCTCATGACTTGACGAAATGATCAAGACTCTGTTTGTCTTTGATTCCCTCTTCCTCTAAACGTGCAGTCTCCTTCACTTCTCCGTCCACACGCTCGAACTTCACCAATGTCGGAACATTGTGAAGATTCCAGTCTGTCCGAAAAGCGTTTTGGGCTTTCCATCTGGAAAGATAGGTCAGCACAGTCACCTTGTCTCGTTTGGGATAACCTACTCAGGTCTTTGCCCAACTTCAATATACACCATCTCTGGAGCTTCGCGTGAGGCAAATGCAGCGTTGAGGATTGGCAGTGCTGTTCGTACATCTGGACACCATGATTTCCCGGTTTCGGGATGGTTGGAAGATATAAAGGTAACAAAGAGAGGGCGACCTGGACCTGATACATTGAGTTCGCGTACCGTTGCTGGTGCGATAATGCGTCCTAAGAGAGGCATGTTTCCAAAGATTGCAGATTTTCACAGCAATCGAGTCTCTCGAATAGACCAAGCATAGAACGCAAGATCCGAAATTTTGAATTATCGATGTCACTGTCTTCGGACAGTTGCGTGAGCAGCACTTCATGGCAAAAATTCAGGATGTGGGGTACTGAAAGACGGGCAAGTCATGTGCTGACCGTATCTCCACTTCGTCCGTGAAGCCTGGGATTGATATCCGGGATCGCGTCATCGGAATTGAAGTTATACCATCTTGGTCGAATTGCAACGGCGTCTTTCCGAACAACGCTTTGTGTCGGTATGCTCTAGAATAGGTCACAGGCTGTGACTTATTAACCATTCTTGTCTAAATTTGGGGCGGCCTAACTTTGAAACACAGAGCTTTGTCTGGGATACCCTACACATCTAGGCCTATACTTGGTCGACGCTACCAAATCAACTTCTGGACGTAGTAATGAGGTCCATACAGGAGTTCAGAGCTGCTGCGACAGCTTTCGGCAACGTGCCGCTTCTACTATGTTCAGGCGGTAATGTCATCAATCTCGAGCAGGGTTATATTCCCGTTCATGTCGACTTTACAGTCGAGGATAAAGCCGCGAAAGGTTTACGAAAACGGAAGGATACAGATATAGTAGAGCCTCCAGTGTAATTCTCAGCACTTGACATGGTCAAGGAACAACAATGCCTGTTGCTGCAAGGCGTTAGTGGAAGTGGGAAATCGACCTTGGCGAAGCACTTGCCATTCAAATTGGCTACAAAGCCTTTTGATGTAGGATTTGATGCCACGCCTTGCTATTTTGACGTAGACGGTACAGAAGGTCTCAGGAATGCCCTCCGTCACGAAATGCCGAAGCTCATCAAGCACTTCCGAGCCACGACTTTTGCCTTGATGCTCATCATTGACTCAATCGAGAGGTTGGGCAATGAAGCAGATATAGTCCTGGCTGAGCTTTTAAATTACATCGATCCAGATCAAGATATAAAGATCCTTCTACTTGGAGATTCCACCATTACGACCCACTGGTCTCTGCCATCTGGAATCATCCGTCACAATCTTCGACCACTCTCATTAACACAGAGGCAGCACGCGGTACACCATCTGATAAAAATGACCCATCACAAGATCATGTCGGGCTAGGGACCGCTGCTGAGACGCCTGTCAACTTTGCTCTCGCCTTGCAAGCCAATTCCTTAGGTGAGACCAACGAAGATTTATTGGATGCCTGGCTGGCCACAGTTGCACCTGAGACGGACAAAGCACAGAAACTTGCGGCTTGGGCATTTCACGTATGTAGTGGAAACTCTGCTGACGATACGATTTCCACAAACATCCATTTACCTCAGCATTCCTCCTCAAAAGCTGTCCAAAATCTGCTCGATGCTCGATATCTCGTGGACGTACCGCTTCAAGTCGCAATTGGCTTGTTCCATTCCACCACAACAAAATCAGAATCAATTGTCCGTAGCCTAATAGCTCGTCTGGGTAACAAAAGCCGAATGCTCTTGCTCCAAGGACTTCTCAGTGGATCTAAGACTCAAGTTCAGTTGGGTGCTTTGCTTGCGGCCGACTTCCTAGCAGACGCAAGTGATCCACGCAGCAACATCTCAAATCATATGCTCGATATAGTTCAAGAAGCAACATTGCCCATCATATATAGAGAGAAAGCAGGCCGCATTTTGTCTGGTCTTGGTGATCCTCGGGACTTAGCAGGCTTGACTTCAATTCCTGGAGGAGAATTTCAATTTGGATCTGACGACCATCCAAACTCAGAACCAGTGACCACAATCTCGGTCGAAGGCTTTCGTATTGGTATCTATCCAGTGACCAATCGAGACTACTCACTATTCATCAAAGACACAAAGCGTGGTTGGCACTCTCTCGATGGATTTGAATCAGAAACACAGAGCTTACCAGCTACTGACCTTAGTTGGCACGATGCAAGAGCTTATTGCGAGTGGCTGACTCGTCGTTGGCGATCGATGGGGAAAATAAACCAAGAACAGCATGTAAGACTCCCCACAGAGCCAGAGTGGGAACGTGCAGCACGAGGAGATGAACGAGTGGGCGGACATGAGCAGACTATATATCCTTGGGGCACTGAATGGAAGCCTGACGCAGCAAATTACGAAGAGACTGCTTTCAATAAGAGAATATCAGTGGGTCTATTCCCAGCAGGGACCTCACTATATGGATGCCACGATATGACCGGTCAGATATGGGAATGGTGTTCTACACTCTGGGGAGAGGACATGGCCAAGCCATCCTTTCAATATCCTTGGCAAAGTGATGATGGACGAGAGAATATGAATGCTCCTGGATCCGTTCGCAGGGTGCTTCGTGGAGGATGTTTCTCTAGTGGGAAATCGAAAGCTACTTGCACGTATCGGGGTAGTCTTGAGCCAGGCGGCTTCTGGAGAGGCTTTGGCTTTCGCATTGTCGTTGCACCAATTCGGTCTTGAATCCAATATCAATTATTCTGAAATTAGTTGGTCACTATCGAGCGATATGTGTATAAATTAGCCAATATTGAGCACACCCTTGCAATCAACATTCAGCCCCTGAATACCTGTCCGAGCCGCGAAGACTTCTGTTGGATGCACTAGGTAAAGCCAAGGTGGATTGTGCTGGAGTTGCTTTAAGCATTGTGCGTACGCTCTTTGTCTATCACACTCCTCAATAGCATTACTTGCTAGCTTGATGAGTGTGTCTGTCTCCTCATCTTGATAGCCTTGCCACCAAACAGCCTTGGTCATGCTTGAGATTTTGTCATCGAGTACTCTAAACGTGCTGTGAGGCGAAGAATCGAATAGAGCCATATCGCCAATATTCTTATCGAGTCCTACTTGACGAGCGTAGGATGCACGATCAGGTTCAACTTGGACTTCAACAACAAATCCAACCGCCTCCAGCGACGCAACCACGAAAGCTGTAATGGCTTCGGCACGTTCAGGCATGTACGTCGGGGTCCTCACCACGATCGTCTTTTCTGTCGTCGAGAACCCACTCAAAAGTTGTCGAGCTTTCGCCGGATCATAAGGAATTGGCGAGAGTCCTGCGTCTTGAGAACCGAGATGGTCAGGACTAACAATCGTAGTGGCAGGAACAGCGAGGCCATGAAATACCTCCCGAGCAAGAGCTTCTGTATCAACTGCGTGATTGACTGCTAGGCGTGCTTCGGGCGCGACAAAGACGCCCCTCTGGCAGTTTAGGTAGAAGATGATCGACAAAGTATTGGTCGCTTTGCCCCATTGTACATCTGGGGTAAAGTCAAGCGCACGTCCCACACGTTCCAGATTCAACGAAGCATCGACCTCACCTAGAAGTACCTGACTGAGTCTTTTTTCAGCACTCGGCTCAGCTGTAGCGATAATTCGCTGCGGGTGATTGATGAGACCAATATGTTTTGGTTCCACTTCAACTTCAATACGCTCTATCACGGCTCTTCCCGCTTCTCTATCAAACTCCACAACTCGATGAGGTCCTGTTCCCTGTATTGGCTCGTCATTGGGTGCTAGTCGGCAGACATAGAATTCGGTGAAGATATCCAGAATTGCAGCTATTGGTTCTGGATTCCAGATTTCAATTGTTCGACTGTCTCTAGCCGCAATCTTTGTATCTGCGAGATATCGTTGATAGCTCCATTTCATGCCAAACGTATCTCTCGAACCGAGGATAGCGTCGATGAAATCTATTATATGACTCGCCAAGCATTCTTCGCCGTCATGGAACCTTGCATGGTCTCGAACGTGGAAGGTCCAGAGACGACCATCAGGAGAGTGCTCCCAGCTCTTAAAAAGAGCTGGACTCACTAATCCACCGGGCTTCCATCTGAGAAGAGGCTCGAAGACTAGATTTTTGAGGGTCAGAATGCTGGTGTCATCTGTGACTTGAGTTGGTTTGCGGAAGTCGACCTTTTCGAGGCTGAGATGAAATTCATTGGGCGCCATTTTGCTTGATGTTGGAAAAGTACCGTAATTAGGTCGATCTGCTGATTACTAGCACAGACAGTATTTCCATTCGACACAATGTTTGTTGTTAGCTTTCCATTATTGTTCAAGATCCGCGGCTAGATATCGCGAAACGCTTTAGCTGAAAGTTTTTCTGGAACTGTGTTTCTGGATAGCACGCCATTGGGTCCCTTCGGGCAATTTCGGCAAGATTGGGCAACTCTCTTTCTCCCATGCATCGAACAAATTATACAATGTGATTAAGCGAGATCCACTCCCTCCACCTTTTCTCCACGATATCGTCTTTCCAGCCCATCCTTGATGATGTTGGACCCTAAGTACTAAGTATTATCTAATTGCGTGATGGGAATTGAGGAGACTTCTAATTCTATGCCGGGATCTGAATGACCGATCTTGGCTGCAGAATAACCGTATCCTTGGATCTTAACTGTGACATGAAGTCAATCAATCACATCTTAAATCCTATGATAAGAGTACGGCTAAAGATCACCAATAATTTGCATCAAGATGTCGAGGTCCAAATATATCCAGACGCCGAGTGCAGGTATCTCTAAAGGAAGCATCAATCACGATTTGAAACAGCCAGAAGTAATATCTGAAGATAGTAGTGATCATGAACCTCAGACTACCTCTCGCTGGCGTCGCATTGTCGGATACGTCTGGGATTCAGCAGAAGGGACGCTAAGAAATAGGAAATATGTTCAGAAATCGATGCTTATCTGTTGTGAGCAATCCCTCCGAGGATGCAGACTTTGGATAGTAGACTGACGGCTTTTTACAGTACAACTATCTGTCTAGGGTATTTCATCAAATATCTTGACCAAACAAACGTCAGTATGTGCCTCCTGATACTCGGAATCTAAAACAAGAAATTCCGCGCTCATAGCTTCCAGGCAATGCTTTCGTGAGTGGTATGAAAGAAGACGTAAGCTGCACTCAAATCATACTCCTGTTTCTCGTGGCTGATACTACTTTGATAGCTGAGGCTCTACGGCAACGAACGAAATTGGCTGAACACCTGGTTCAGTCTCGGTGTCATGATCGGAAGTCTACCAGCCATGTTATTTCAACTCAGTTGGGCCAGACCATCTTACCTCATCCCAACCTGTGAAGTCTGCTGGTCAGTGCTAGTGATGTGTATGGCTGCTACGAATAATATCAAAGTCGTGAGTTCGATCACTTACTTTTCTTTGACCAGAATAAGATTCTGAGCTCGCGCATAGATGTATACACTTCGATTTTTCATAGGACTCTTCGAGGCGTGTGCTTGGCCAGGCTATATTGCTCTTCTTGGGGGTTGGTATGGACCGAAGGAACTCACCAAGAGAGTCGCTATTCTTTTGGAGATTGAGTCCATTGCTAGTATGTTTAGTGGGTATCTACAAGCTGGGATATATAAAAGTCTTAACGGCCGTCATGGTCTGGTACGTCTGTCTTCCATCTCTGTTGCAATAATGTTTCCTGCTAACACGAATCAACAGCCTGGCTGGAAGTGGCTGTTCATCATGGACGGAGTCATATCCATTCCCATCGCAGTCTGGGGCTACTTCGGCATTCCTGATCTCCCACATACGACCAAAGCATTCTATCTGAGTGCTGATGATCGCCAATATGGTATCGAGAGAATCGAAAAGGTTGGACGACAGCCTCCTGTTATACTTACAAAGAAAGTCATGAAGGATGTTTTCCTAGACTGGAAAATCTGGTCTTTTGTATTTCCATACGTGTAAGCTGTCAAAACTACATTATCACTTTCGTTACTAACGACCTTCTCAGGATGCTTGCAGCCTGTAATACAGCAACAAGCTATTTCAACCTCTGGCTCAAAGCAGTCGGCTACCACGTATACCACGTCAACACTCTCCCAACCGCCGGAAACGCACTAGCAATAGTAGTCACCTTAATCTGGGGTATTCTCAATGACTGAACCGGTCAGCGGTATTGGTTGATAGTCAGTTTATTACTATTAATGATGTTGTCAAACATCCTTCTTTCTGTGTGGGATCTTCCGAAAGCGGCACTCTTATTTGCGTATTATATTTCGTACGCTGGGGCTGCTACTACACCTGTTTTGATCGTGAGTGACGAAAAGCTTCTACGGGAGATTGAAATGGACTCTGATATTTTCGTGCAGGCGTGGGGCAACGAGTTAAATGCCGGCGATCCGAATCGGAGACAGCTTATCGTCGCGACTTCGAATATAGTCTCGTACGCATGGGTTTTATGGGTTCCTCGTAAGTTTGACTTTGATTTCCCCACTCCAACATAAGTTCCTTCAGGTCTGTACTGATTCTTTTCTTTCTATGTAGTTTTTCTTTTTCCAACTTATGATGCACCAAAATATAAGTATGGTTACCAGGTTCTGATCCTATTTGGCGGATTGGCTATCATGGGAACTACCCTGATGCCGTGGGTTTACAGAAGGAGTGCCAAGGGTGGAAGTACAGCCTGAAAACACATGAGATGAAGTTCCAGGAGCGAAAATTATGATTTCCGGAACTTCAGCTTCTTGTGTTTCAGGAGCAGATCAATGCGGCGATATCGAAAACTTTAAATAGATGATGCTTTTGACTTTTCAAGAACATATCGAAGAGTCTCAGAAAAGCCTCAAGGTACTGAGTGCAGTTGTACCTTCTAATTGTCTAGTCAAACCTATTCAACCTATCCATCTCCCACTAAATACTCGTTCAAGAATTAGTCCTCTCGCTAAATCACGCGACAGTCTTCTTCATAAACACCGCATTCAAGGGCCACAGCTTAGTACCTATCATCTGCTTGATATGCCCATCTATAAACTTCCAGGGCTTATACCCGCGCCTCTCATACCAATCTTGATTAGAAAACTGTGTAAAATTTAGTATTAATACCATTCAAGGAGACAGGAACTCGGGGCTCGATTACCGCAGGGTCCTCCATCTCCATCTCACGCCAAAGCGCGGTATTACTATGACTACTATTCGCCAGCGTATCCAAACTCAATACCTTAGCGTTAAGCGGCTCTTTCACAGCTTCACTCTCAATCTTATCCATTGCAGCACTACCAAGTCCGCCGCTTTGGATAGCACGAGAGATATAGAATGTCGTGATGCAATACAGTCCTTTTGATGCATCGGCTTGGTCTTCATTTGGGCTCTCGGAGTCGAGAGATATGTGCCCGACAGGCGTGAAAGTACGTGAGGTCGGCTGACGAGGCTTGGCGCCTAGTGTACGCGCTGTATCGTGGATGGGTGTGCTTTCTAGGGCATATTTGGTGGTGTGTTGGTTTAGTTTGGTTGCTTTGTCGGGGTCGTTGTCGGAAAGTACCTGCAAGAGTCAGCAGCATTCCTTTTGAAATATGCTGATTAACTTGTGTCGAAAAGTAAATAGGGAAAGGTTTCGAGATTATTTTTAGGCTCCACTACAAGCGGTTTCCGGGGATTGATGTTGGCTTGTTAGACACATTGTCATCGCCAGATAAGGAACGAAGCGTATCTGAACGAAGCATACTTTAAGATATCTCGCCATAACTCACAAAATGCAAGACTCGCAATGCGAAGACACAGAGACAAGGAATGAACTCACCACCCATTGGATAGCCATTTTCCCTTCCCTCTGTAAACCTCTCCATTTCTCAACATCTCCAGACTTCCATCCACAAGCAACTCGTTGCTGGAATAAACGTTCCACATGCTCTGTCGAGTCTGGATCCCAGGCAATAAGATCAATATTCGCTCGAACTCGTCCATAGGTTTTGGTAGGTGCGACAGCCGAAGGCTGCTCAACTGTGGATGACGGCATCAATTGTTCTCCTCGAAGTGGAGAGATTTTCAGGTCTGATTAGATTTGCAGATATCTTCATAGCGAGAGAAACATTTGTGAAAAAGGTTGGATGAAAAATCAGGCTCATCTTCTTGCTTGCCGAGGGGGCAAATGGACGGGGGTTCAGAGCACCGTGAGGCGGAAACACTACTAAGGTACATGAGGAACAAATGCTGACTCATTAGTCAGTCCTGGGTCGACAAACACGCCTTTCAAGGCGCGGTTCCGGGAATTGAATGCGGTGCAAGGCGAGCAACACGATTTCAACCAATATGTTAGTCGCTGGAACTCCTCATTTGAAGTCTTGAGATTCTTCTGCTTGGTTTAAGCGAAGTCAACAATAGACATCCGAAACTGAAGGCTGCATCCACAAAAAAGCTTGAAAGCGTCTCATCCTTGACCTCTGTCAGCCACGGCCACCATTTCCGACCAATTGAGAAAATCAGACGTCCAGCCACTCCGGATCTCACACCTTCAAGTCCATAGTCTCAAATTCATTCTCGCACTACATACAACGAAGTGCACCGTTTTCAGGAAGTGCGTTCAAAGTCACGTGATGACATCTTAGTCAATTCTAGCACAGTGCTCAGACCTCGGCCCAACGCGAAACATGTCAGAGTGGCTTGCTCTAACCTCCTTACCAAACACCGGCGATTTCGCGGTGCAGTCGCCATCCGTGATACATATAAGTACTCGCGTGATGCTGCCCAAATAGAAAGACAAGCATGTCGTCCTTCAGGCCAAAGCAATTGAGCGAGAAGGCGATTCTCAATATCAAGACATATTATCCTCGTCCATTGGCAATTCGGCCGCGCTCGCGTCACTTCCTTATCGCTATACTGCTGCTGTGCCTCTACCTATATTTCCCTTCGTATTCCACCTCTTCGATACCCTCCACACGACTTCCCAAAGGGCCAAGGCCGTATAAGATTCAGGCGACTTTCCAAAAAGAATCTGCAGATGCGAAGGCGATACGGGTGGAACGACAGGGCCAGGTGAAAGATGCCTTCCGACATGCCTGGAAAGGCTACAATCATTACGCATGGATGCACGACGAGGTCATGCCGGTATCTGGGAAGACTAAAGACAACTTTGTAGGATGGGCAGCAACGCTGGTAGACTCGCTAGACAGTTTATATATTATGGGATTGCAGGAGAAATTCGACGAGGCGCTGGAAGCCCTGAAGGAAATCGACTTTTCCAAACCAAAGGCGGACAAAGTCCCCGTCTTCGAAGTTACGATAAGGTATCTGGGAGGATTGCTGGGTGCATATGATGTTAGCAAGCATAAATACCCCATTCTATTACAGAAGGCGACGCAATTGGGAGACTTTCTTTCCAAGGCTTTCAAGTGGGTACTATCCGGCAATGCTTCTCTTTCAATACCATCTATAACATGGAATAAGCAGGCGAGGCTCGCACATGCGAGTCCAAGTGATTACACGCTTCCGTTTATCTAAGTTTGCAATAGTGTTTAGAAGTACAGTTTGATGCTGACTGCTTCACTTTCCCAGCACCGAGAATGGTCTTCCTGTACCGTATTATTGGTGGAAGAACGAAACATCTGGAGTGCTCCCTGGCCAGGACAATGTCATCATTGCACAGATTGCAAGTTTGAGTATGGAGTTCATTCGATTGAGCCAGGTCACAGGAAACAAAACCTACGCTGCTCAGATTCAGGTTATCACCGAACAACTTAAAACCACACAAGACAAGACCGCCTTGCCGGGGATGTGGCCTCTTCTAGCAGACTGCTCTGGTCCCCAACTTTCATTTTCGAATGAGAAATTCTCTCTTGGTGTTCTGGCAGGTAAGGTGTTTGTCTCTTGTCCCTGATAAGCGCGAATACTGAATGTGCTCAATTTCAAGACTCTGCATTCGAATACCTTCCAAAAACACATTTGCTTGACTATCGTACCTCTGACCAATATCTCAAAATGTATCAGTCAGCCCTGGCAACATTTAGCAAACGTCTCTTCTTCCGGCCATCTCTTCCTCAAAATCCGGATATTCTCATGTCTGGAAATATCGAAACTTCCATAGATCCGAACGTCATCGACGGACAATTTCAACATTTAGCCTGCTTTGTTGGCGGCATGGTAGCTCTAGGTTCCCGAATTAGTATCTCGGCAGAAGAGCTCGAAACCGCTGCAAAACTTACAAACGGCTGTGTCTGGGGCTACGATAACACGCCATCGGGGATTATGCCCGATTTTTCCCACATCAAGCCTTGCCAGGATCCCGCCCAATGCGTTTGGGAAGGTTCAGGCAACGGATTTGTAAGCGTCGATGATCCGTCCTATCAACTACGTCCCGAGGCTATTGAGTCTGTCTTCATCATGTACCGATTGACCGCTGACCCGATCTGGATGGAAAAAGGGTGGAAGATGTTTCAAGCGGTTCAGAAACACACCAAGACGAGCATTGCGAATGCACGTGTTGTGGATGTCATGGAGAAGTGGCCTAAGCATGAGGATTCTATGGAAAGTTATTGGCTGGCTGAGACGTTGAAGTATTTTTACTTGCTGTTTAGTAAACCAGACTTGGTTAGTTTGGATGAGTATGTTTTGAATACTGAGGCGCATCCTTTTAGATGGGCATAAGTCAATATTGACGTGATAATCAAATTTCAATGCGCATGCCATCTGGTACAAACTCTGTAAATCTGTTTGCAGCCTGGAAAATCGTAAGAAAGTGAGGCCTCAGCTGCCAATACCAAGCAACGCCATTCTCAAATATCAGCATAAACTTACGGTTGAAATGACACGGGCATCTTTTGGTAAGGGGTGGCGCTTAATGTAGAGATCCACAGGTTGAGAAAAGTGAGGCTTAGAAGGAAACGCCAGCCAGAAGCGCGACCGATTTCCGCTAACAAATGAGCATGGCGCAAAGTTGAAGGATTCCTACCGTGTATCCAATACAAGATTTGCAGAATTTCAGCTTTACATGAATTTCAAGTACCTTGCCGTGCTCTCTCTCACGCCTTATCGCTGAAGCAAAGATTCATGCCGGAACAATTGACTGCCCAAGGTTCTGGCAAGATTCAAGACGGAACGCTTACTTATCTAAATATTTCCAAGGTGAGCAAACTTCATGTTCAAAGGCATGAGTGATGAGCAGGAGAATACAGGATGATGCTTCCAGTAAATCGAAAATGCCAGCGGAAATTTTGCTCTTTGTCCTGATACCCAAGCGACTACGACGACAACACCTTTCCATCTCAGGTTCAGAATCGGCAGCAACTGAGGGTGGGTTTCAAGTGTTAAGTTTGATTACATAGCTCATACATACCCAGCGAGACCCCATCGATTTATGGAGGTGGAAGTTATTGGACGATGAGTGCTTCGATGAGTCTCTCGGAGATTGTAAATACCAGAAGTATTAAGTTTCGAGAGGAGGAGGAGCCGAAGGACCTTCTTCTATAGCGACCCTATCCATCAATCTCCATATCACTCAGCTCATACTTGAGAGCTTGTTTTTCTTCAGGATTCAGAATAGGAGGTATGAAGTAGTGTGCATGAGGACCACGCTGGAGCTTTAATTCGTAATGTTCTATCCCTTAAACAGCCTACATTGAGCTAAACAAAAAGCCGAATCCCACAAAAATCCGTCCAGACCCGACCGAACTATCCTCCAATGCCGTTAATCTAGCGTCAGATGCAGCCTTCTTATTAATCTCCCCAGCCCATGAATTGGCTCTTGGTGCAGGCATGCCTACTCTTCGATCTGTGAAATTATTGCTACAAGATGTCTGTGGAAAGGTTCCTATCTGCTCGATCTCAGCTTTGAGCTCGATCTGAGCTGGCAGGGAAGAATAGCGAGGAAGGGGAGTCGGCGAAGGAGGTAACGCAAACGATCGAAAACTCGGTCTCGAATCTGGAGATTGTGCATAGGGCTCGACCTTCTTTCAGACATTTGCACCAATGTTCAATTTGTCAGACATCCTCGAGCTCAGAGGTACAGAAGAACCAATGTATGTTTGACTGGATGGATATGCATGAACTGAATATCAGCGTAATCAGAGGATTGACAAGATCCCCATTGAAGCTTGAGCGCTAGTAAATATGAAAGATTCAGGTTTCGAAGATAAGTTTTGTCTCTCCTGTCCTGAGCCATTGGGGCTTCCTTCCGAAGCCTGAATCCCTTATGGCCACTGAAGTTCAAGCTTTGAAGCCATGTTATCAGTCTGCTGTCCTGAACCACTGGGGTTTCCTTTGGGAGCTTGAGCTTTGGGTGGCCATGAGATATACAGGCTTTAGAGCCTCGACCGATGACTCCCTCTTCCACATGCATCATCTTCCACGCTGGACTTTGACATGGATGAACCGTGCTTGTAACCGATAAGGCTGCTTTGAATAGTACATTAGTCATGTTGCAATACCATGAAAGAGAGAAATCAGCTTACAGATTACTTCAATGCACGAACAGGTATTTCAGAAATCGAGCTGGTTGGAACAGAGCTGGCCAGTTTCGTCTTCATCACTCCGAACTCAGGCCGCTTGCCGTAATAGTACTTCTCGACAATGAGTCTTGAAGCGATTACCCTACGCATGTCCTCGTAGATCTTACGGTACTCCTCACTTGGGCTGATCTGGTACCAGCCAGACCCGGAACCCCCAAGAGCCCAGATCTCTCATCGTGCGTGTAGCAGATTGAGATTTGGATGAGCCGTGCTTGTAACTGAAATGGCTGCTTGTAATCCTACTCCGAAATAGGATCTTGCTCAATATTTATAGAGCAAGTGGACACGTATTCAGGCAAAGGCTTAACAGGAATAACGCGTCGGGTTTCGTGCCAGATCCATCCTGAGATCGGAAAGCTTCCAGGATCAAAGATTTGGGTGATCTTCTCCGTCCTCCAACATGGCGCTGGATGAACTGCACGAAACCACAGCCCCTTTCTTTTGGAGCTTAGGATGGAGTGGAAAGAATTGACTTTGCTCCAGATTCGTGATTGTCCACAGCCGAGCCTCCAGCCTGCCTTGGTGAGATCAGTTACGTCTTTGGCGAGATCGTTACGTAGGTAATCTCACCGAGCCTTAGAAGGAGGATTGCAACTCGCCTCCAACAGAAGAGCCGGAGTGTCTTTATGGTCTCATCAAATTTAGTGCTTTTCGGTTAGTGACTGGAATAGCAATACAGGAACTCGAAACTCACAATCGTGGTCATTCATTCATTTGACCATCTGTTCCCATCGCACGGAACAACACCTCAACTGTCCCAGCTGTCTCGAAAGGAGAACCACGTCCCCATACCTGATTGATTCTTCAGAAGCTTCCAGCCAACGAACCAGCGATCTCCCACCCCTCCCCTGCACTTTACCGAAGGATCTCGGTTATGTCTCTAGCACTAAGTGCTGGTGAGAAGTTTCATCTCTCACCAGAAATCGGTGTTTAGAAGGCATTGAACAGCAACTGGACTGATCCCTCCATGTCAACAATAGCAGTAACTCGGCGCGCGTCAACCTTGAAAGCGGCGAAGGCATTGAACAGCAAACGAAGTGATCCCGATGCTGATCTCGGACTGTCTGCAGGATCATGAGATTAGGGAGCTGCGCATACGTCGTTGAAGTTGTAGAAAGAAATTAAAATGATTACATACGCTGAACACCACCAAACGCTCCCAAGATGGCCCTCGAGCCTGAGAGCGAGTCAACTAGTATTGTGATCACTGTCATCTCCTATCAAATATTTTTGATCGATAACATTTCAAATTGACCTGGCCACAGACAAGTGCTTGCATGCATATTCAAGGCCGCGAAGAAGTCCCAATAGTGTAGCGGGACATCTAGCATTGAAATCTTTGCAACTTGCTTCAAGTAGAGGATATCCCGCAAAATTCTTATACCGAGAAATCATCATCTCGTATTGCTTTCGTAGCAGCAGTCTGTGATATCCGCTTGCCGCCCTCTGGTCGGAGTCTTGCAATGCTGGTATCGTCGAGCAGGATGCTTGCCGTTAACCCGACACATTCGTCATGGTTATTGGAAGGGGATTCTTCCTTGTTGTCACTGTCTTGGAACAGTGACATGATACCGAGATCCCGGACCATAGATACTGAAGTCATGGGCTATGGTGCAGCATCGTCATCTTGACTTTCCGGATAGAGCACTTTACAGAAGTCTTGGCTAGTCGAGCGAAAGCTCTCATGATCATGAATATCAGTGTAAAGGGTCCAGCTGGATTTCAGTCAGCTCAGTTTTAACGCCAGGTCTCTTGCGGCAAGATCCCACTCACCGATGCTCAATAATTTCAACAGAGTCTGCGTGTGACATAAACTTCATGTTCGTTGCGCCAGCTCTGTCGCTTCCGCAGAATAAGTTGTGGCATAAACTCCATGCTCATCGTAGAGCGGCGCGACGAACATGAATGACCACAGTAGCGGTCTAGGCTCCCTGACTCTTCGAGAGCATTGCAAAATTACACTTAGGTGATCTAATCACCAAGCATCTCTCTATGTCCGCGAAAGCTGTGTGCGCTGCCACCATCAAGCTATAAAGCTTGTGCCAATCTGTATTGTTGAAGGGCTGGTATTTCCGGTGGCAAGGCAATGTTGTTACGTTCCGGTGTCGTGAGCTTTTGCAAAGGTACACTTGGGTAATCTGATCACGAATTGGCGGGTATGCAACAACAGCAAGGAGGTATGTAACAACCTGATGGCGAGCTTCTTAACCTCGTCAGTGATCTGCCCTGCCACAGTGGGAGCACTTTCCTAGCTCGGTTCTGGATCCTTGAAGATCTGGCATTTTTGGTGGCAGGGCGAGGTCCTTCAAGGCTTGTTGCATTTTGTAAGGCGATAGCCAAACCCTCCCAGAAGGATTTCAGTCGTGCACGAGATGTTTCTCGGAATTTGAGTTGCAGGGTCTCCATCAGACGAAGGGCATTGCAAAAGCACATTTAGGCAATCGAGCGAACTGGGTCTTGCAGAATGACACTC
This sequence comes from Rhynchosporium graminicola, assembly GCA_900074885.1. NCBI lineage: Eukaryota > Fungi > Ascomycota > Leotiomycetes > Helotiales > Ploettnerulaceae > Rhynchosporium > Rhynchosporium graminicola. Next base: position 131,253 of record FJUW01000051.1, read on the forward strand.
AGTAAGGCTAGTGAGCCGGAATAAAGGGGGGACTGTCGTACATACCGATGACGATGCAAAATCAGATCTCTCGTAGACCGATGTCGGTTGGATACGGATAAAGTGAAGATGACTTTACCGTGGTCCGGATCGTCGAGGATGCCGAGCCAGGTACAGAACAATCTAGAGAAATGAGTAAGTGATCGAAAGGATTTGTTTGTGACGTTTGTCTCCCAAAATTGTGTATTGACACTTACCTGCTTGAAATTTCACGTTGCGCACGCCGAAGCGACTGAGTTTGATGGGGCTACATTCTATCTACTGAATTCTACATCTATACAAACCACCGCTACCTTCAACTCAAGCGAGAGCTCTCGTCCGCGAGAAATCTGCAGAACCCGCAAATTCCACCAGAGAAAGGCATTCAAGAAGTGACTAATATTATTTCCTCGTCGACACTCTTGTTGACTATCATAATCTTGGCAGTTTTTCATCTCGTCTGTTGTCCTCGCCCGATTTAGCGAGTTTTGCCGAAGGGTGGTCTCAATTCGCTCATGTTCTTCTCAGTACAGAAGTCCGATCCATGACTTGACCTCAATGGTCGCCAGTCAATGTAAAACGGGTCCGGCTGATGCGAGAACTTCTGGTAAAAGTTAGGTGTGTACTTCAAATAGTGTCGTGGGAGATACCAAAGCCGTTCTATGAGGAGGGAACGTTTTGCAGGAAGAGACTGGAGGGAGTAAACTCACTGATAACTTCCGCATTTTGATACATCCAACAACCGCCTGGTCTGGTCTGAATTGTTTCCCACAGTAAGCATGACACTCGTCACCGAGGGGAGTGCCATTCTGTCCAACCCGACGAATTTAATGTCTCACAGAACCCCAACCCCGAGTACTCCGAAGAGGACTCCCATAGAAATTACACCCACACCGTACCGCAGAATACTGCGGGGGGGTCAATAAAATCTCCACGGGAACCCTAAACGAACTACCAGGAGGCGGAACCCCATGAAGCAATGAATACTCCGAGATGAACAGAGCAGCGACTCACTGCGACGAAAATCCGTGCAAAGCCAAACACGATTAACGCAGAGAGAGTATGGCCTGTGATATTCCAACGACAGTGTCAGCGTATGCTTTTATCAATTGTTGAATCTGTACTTACTCTTCGGCCTTGTCCTCCACCAAATGGGGGCGGAAGACTGGAGCTGGCTTCAGAACGAGCTATACTCAAGCCCATCATGTCTGGGCTGTAACCCCGAATGCCTCATGTCCCGTCATTCCACCACTGCACAGTTTCAAGAACATAAAATGGCTTAAAAAAACCCCGAGGACTGGTTCTGCTGATTGGGATCATACTGAAACGACATCATGGTAGTGGTGTGTGCGAGGCGCGAGATTGTTGGCAGGAATTAAAAGCTGTGCTGATTTCCGTAGATGAAATCTGAGCTGGGAATGTCGCTAGGTGGAAAAACACAAAACATCAACGAGTGGATCGCCACTTAACCAATTGCATATGCCAGTTTGCAGCAACTTGCTTCGAGTAGACGAGGTGCTGCATTCGTTGAAGAGTCAGCCTAGGAAATCAAAGCCAGCAAGGACGTTGGGTGAGAATATCAACATACCTGAGCCATGTCGAGCGCTTGTTCCCTCGCTGAGCTTTCACAACCAGACATCATACCAAGGTCGAAGAGTTGGGCACCTGACTTGTAAGAACTCCTCCTTGGTGAAATTGACACGGGGGATGCAATACTTATTGCGGAGGTTGTAGGGAGGAATTGCGTTGCTTTTCCGTGCTGCCTCCTGATCGAGAGCACATAGACACCGAGGTACTTCGGCGTCCATGTGCTCTCAATCAGTAGCATGACTTCGTTTTTCAAGATGCCAGAAATCTTGATGTCTCGAGTCATCATTGTGTTTGTAGTGAACGTTCCGAAGCTCATCTCCGAGTCTTTGAAAACTTTGCAACTTGCTTCGAGCAGAGGGAGTGAGGCTGATGTTGTGCATCGTAGCTACTTACAAAGTCAGCAGATGAGTGAAAAAAGGGCAAGGAACTCGTGCCTACCTCGAGCGCTGCAAGCTTGAATTGGATGACTGTTCGGACCAGCACAATAATGGGGTAGTCTGGCTTGGGATCCAAGCTCTATAATCTTGAGCTAGAAGATGCTCCAGACCACCACAGTCTAATGTGGTAGTCTGGCTTGGATCCCAAGCCATGTAAGCTTGAAATGGACGACGCACCGGAGCACCACAATAATGTGGTAGTCTGGCTTGGGATCCAAGCTCTGTAATCTTGAGCTAGAAGATGCTCCAGACCACCACAGTCTAATGTGGTAGTCTGGCTTGGATCCCAAGCCCCGTAAGCTCGAGCTGGTGAATCTTCGGACTATCACTATGCACATCTTACATTCATCTTTCTTTGAATACACCCAGTCGTGCTTCTTGCATAGATTCTCGTGCTTCCATCACTATAATAATGTGGTAGTCTGGCTTGGGATCCAAGCTCTATAATCTTGAGCTAGAAGATGCTCCAGACCACCACAGTCTAATGTGGTAGTCTGGCTTGGATCCCAAGCCCGTAAGCTTGAGCTGGACAGCGCTCCGGACTACCACAATAATGTGGTGGTCTGACTTGCCTACTTCCCGTCATCTGTGAAGATGTTAAGCCAGTAGCGATGAGAAATGACCGAGTCGCATCTCAATCGTTGTCTCGAGTATGAGGGCGGCGTCGCCAAATTCCTCCCCTTGGCTGCTGCCTTATTTACCAAGATATTTGCGGAGTATCTGAGCTCGACACCTTTTGCTGTCAGTAGAATTTACCAAATAATATTCCGAGAGCTGGGTTAGGGTATGCGCACTGATTCTCTTTGGAAAGTACTGGCCGATTTCCGAGATGGCACAAACCATGCCTCCATCGTAATGCTCCCAAACAGATGTAGTGGCTAGATGCTTCATCAAATCGAGAAGGCGGTCATCTCCAGTGGTCGTCAGCTCTAGCATGTTGATCTCTGGTATGAGGAGTTTTGTGTTGCCTAGAGTTATATCGACTGGCCTCTTGGGAATTTTGATCGATTCATCTGCATAAAAAGCCTGTTAGCCGACAACCAAAACAAGGTCAAGGAGAAAGAGAACAGCCGACCCAGAGATCGTCTTCCTCCAGGTGATATCTAAAGAAGAACTATCGCCGGAAGATGCTAGGACAGAGAACCAAAGATATTTCGTGGATTTGCGATAGAGCACTAGGAAATACAAACCTGCGAAGAGGCCGATGAATTACTCTCAATAAGTCACTTGTGGTAGCTGCCTGAAATTTTGTTGATTTCTAGCGTCTTGGTCTTCGATATGAGCAGATGCATCCAAGGATTGTGGTTTTTGATTTAGTTGACGAGTTCTCGTTACTGCGGCTTAGGCTAGAAATATAGGACAAACAATCAGCCCGGGCAATTCATTATAAACAAGACTTAAGAAAGCTTGCTTACCACGAAGCATCGTGCGAACTGTTGTTGTCATGTTCTTAGTCCTAGCTCTCGCTGCCATCTATAGACTGTTGCTGCAGCTGTTGCAAGAGTGCTCTTGACGCTTGCACAAGGAAAGGCAGCGTAGGCGTGTTTCGAAGGAGCCCGTCTGTCACAGCTTGGAGGAGCTCGTGAGCTGCTTCGAGTACAGGAGTATTCGTGGACTTGTTGTACGAAGAGTTCCAGTTACCCAAGAATGACACAGAAGTTTCTGTGTTGTATGAGGATATTTGAGGCAGTAGAAGACAAGGTAAATCTGTTATCGAGAAAATTCAGCACTTGTCAAGAAAGCACAACGTATAGAAGCTTACCAGGAGTGATCAAGGTACCTGTTGAGAAACACTTGCAGTTTTACGAAAGCTGAATTCGAAGACGAAAGTCTTGCTTTTCAGCTTCGAGCGCTACCATTCTCCAACTGCTTGACCAAAATCACAAGAGAAGCGACTTGGTATTAGCCAAAGGTAGGGAGGCATACAACTGTAATCCTACTTGGGGAAAAGAATCTGCAGTATATGATTCTGAATCTGTGTACGCAAATAGCATCTGCGAGGACAAGTAAGGTAGTAAAAGACCTAGAGGATAACCAAGCGACCTCGAGAGGTGAGAAGCGAGAAAGGCATCCGTAGATAGATATCGGCACGGCTACAGGGAGAAGTTTCAGATGAATATCGTGGGGTGTCTGAAGTACTCTCCAGCTCCAGAAATCCGTGAACAAGTAAATGGTGCTTTGAAGCAGTTGTAGGGGATTGAGATAGGAGCATTAGAAGAGTATAGAGAGAAGAGAGTGGAACAGATATCGTGGACAAGCATGTGGAATATTTCATGTGTTTGAGGAGGTTATTTAGAGTAGCCCCTTCACGATAAAAGAGGAAATTTGAAGACAGTAGAAGGAAATTAGCTTCGAATGTCAGGCAGAAAGAAACAAAGACCCGTCAGCTGACTCTATGACTGCTTCTCCTCGCCGCGATAGTGACCCGCAATCAAGAAGGCTAGCTCAAGAGCCTGCTTCTCATTGAGTCTCGGATCACAGAAACTGGTGTAGTTGAGAGAGAGATCGTCTTCGTTGAGGCCTTCGCTGCCACCCGTGCATTCAGTAACAGCTTCTCCGGTCAGCTCAAGATGAACACCTCCAAGGTAGCTTCCTTCTTCTTTATGGATGGCGAGGGTTTCTTGTAGTTCCGAGAGAATGTCTGTGAATTGGCGGGTTTTGATGCCGGTGGCTGTTGATCGTGTATTGCCGTGCATGGGATCGCATTGCCAGACGACGCTGCGGGAGTACTCGCTGCGTTCGACAGTCTTGATGTGAGTTGGGAGGAGGGATCGAACCTTTGATGCGCCGTAACGAGTGATGAGTGTGATTTTGCCGACTTCTACTGAAGGATTGAGAGTGCGGAGAAGGGCGAGGAGGTCGTAGGGAGAGGTTGTTGGACCGATTTTGACACCAATTGGATTGGAAATGCCTCGGAAGTACTCGATATGAGCTCCATCGATTTGTCTTGTACGATCTCCAACCCAGAGGAAATGTGCTGAAGTGTTGTAGTAAGACTTGCCATCGTCTGCAGTAGTACTAGGACCACGTGAGGAATTGGTAGACTTTGTGGGATTCTTGAGAAGTCTCGTGAGACGCTGTTCGTAGTCAAGCAGGAGACCTTCGTGACTTGTGAAAAGGTCTACAGTTTGGAGTTGGCCTGCTGTATCTGCGCCGACAGTTCGCATGAAGCGAAGGGAGTCTGTGATGGAGGAGACAATATTGGAATACTTTGCTTGCATGTCTGGATCTTGAACGTGGCCAAGACCCCAATCGAGAGGGCGATGGAGATCAGCAATGCCGGATGCGATTGAGCCTCGAATGAAGTTAAGAGTGCTTGCTGAATGGAAGTAGGCGCTGTAAGTGTTAGCTGGGAAGGCAGAATGCAGCAGGAAGAAGACATGAGGATGAGAAGAGGGTCGGGAATAAGAGATCGTATTTACCTGACAAGTCGCTCTGGATCAAGAGCTCTCTCCCCAATCTCAAACCCGTTCAAGATGTCTCCTCTGAAAGAGGGCGTCTGAACACCATTGACAAGTTCAGTGGGACTTGATCTCGGCTTGGCATACTGGCCAGCCATTCTCGCGATTCTGACAACAGGTTTATTAGATCCCCAAATGAGTACCAAACTCATCTGGAGCAGCAGCTTGATCTTGGACTCGATGGCATTCTCCTCGCAATAGTCGAAGAGTTCGGCGCAGTCACCACCCTGTAAGAGAAAAGCCTTGCCAAGGGCCACATCTCGTAGACTTGCCTTTAGTTTCTCGATTTCGTGAGGAGTGACGATAGGCGGAAGACGTGAGAGTTTTGAGAGAGACTTCTCGACCAGAGCACGATCGGGATAGACAGCTTCTTGTTTAATGGGTTTGCTGGTCCAGGAGCTGGGAGACCAAGTGGAATGGGAGGAAGAGGAAGCTGGAGGGGTCATGATCGACTCGGCGCCAGACTGAGTAGGGCGGCTATTGAGCTCTGCCATTGTATCTTTCTGGAGCAGAAGAATTGCTGAGTGCAATTGAAAGAATGTTTATGCTTGGATTGCAAACGTATTGTGAAGCAAGATGTTTGAAAGTGTTCAAGAATATCGATTCGAGAAACATGAATGAAATAATTGCGAAGTGATTCAGGCTCGAAAGATGAGCTTCTGTTCTGTGTTCAGAAGAGTCATTGTGGGAACACAAACAGCAGGGATATTTTCTAGCTCGAAGGGTGCTGCTTTAGTATTTCCGGATTATTTGAATACCTAGTGGATAGATGCACGCCGGTAGGCTACCGACTGGTTCAGCCCCCTAAGATCCGGTCTGAAGCTATCCCCCACTAAGAAGTCAATTTCGACGACATCTCTTTTTCACAGGCTTGAAATTCATCCCCTATCAAAAGTCTTAAGGTTATCTAGAGACGGCTGTCCGACTCCTATCATAATGGCAGAAGCACAACCTCCTACAATTGTCGAAGGCGCGACAACCGGCGATGTAGACGACGAGATCCCAGTTGCAGCCAAGTCAGCAGAGGACCGCAAAGCAGCAGCAGCTCTCTCCTCCCTCGATACGCCTAGAGATGATGAGTCGGCAGGAAAGGATGTAGATCAGGAAGCTGTAAGGAAGGCAATGGAGAGGTTAGGGGGATCAGGAGCTACAAATGGGACAGTTGCCAAGAAGGACGAGTCCAAGGTTATGAAGAAGACTGTGAAGGTCGATCCTGCGGACGTTACTTTACTGGTAAGTCAAACAGAAGTCTCTCTTCATATATTCCTATAAAACGATGTCTGTTAGAAGAAAAAGGTGCTTGCATGTCTCTATAGAAATTCCTAAAGAGCTTCTCATAATTCGCAAAGCCTTGTACACTAGTTCTTCTCCCTACACAATCAGAATAGCATTTTTAATTGCCATCTTTCTTCTTCGCACTAGTTGTTAAATCTTTTCAATTATTCTTCCATTATCAATTACTCACTCAACGATTCCTAGGTGGAAGAACTCGAACTCACCAAGCCAAAAGCCACCGACTTACTCAAACTACACGATGGGAACGCAGAGGCGGCTTTGAGGGCTTACATCGCACCAGCATAAAACACAAGGATGGCTTGAATGAAAGGTCGGCAGAGCTTGGAGAAAGATACTCAAAGGCATAAGACAAAGTTTTGCTTTCTGCATTCAATGGAATGGGACGGGCATAGCAATGGAGTTACGGAATAGAGGTTTGGGAATGTCAACGCTTGCTTGGAATAACGTTCGACCCTGGCTCGCAACGCATAGTATGGCATCAATTGGCACAATTACTGGAATTCGTGCCCGCCTGTTAAAGCCAGAATTCAGAAGTGTTTATGGATTTAAGTCTAATACACCGAACTCGTTGTCATCTCGCTGTTTCCTTCCACAACCCCTCGCACTGTGGCACCAAAGCCAGATCTAGCAACCACTCGAGGACTTCAAATTAAACATCCGTACCAGTATTGTCTCCTGCTAGCTACCTAGCTACTTATTCCCGGCTATCTACGAAATTCTGGATAGAAAGGATACAGATTAGTGTTTCTTCTCGTGTCCTGCCCCTCCACGCAAGCCAATTCTCCATTCTCGCTGTTCTTCCCATCACAGACCCTATCTCACAGTACACTATGATTTCATATCTGCTATCCTGAGCAAGTGCTCTCTTTCAATGTTACATCTGAATCATAAGAGCCAAGGACATGATAACCAAGGTACTTGTTTGGAGCTCTGCAGTCAACAAAGGGAGTTTACCTGCGTTAACTGATAAAGGGAGAGTTGCACTATATATAGTTAACTCTCTATGGAAATCGTAGCTCTAGAGACTTACTAAATATAACTATTCAGGGAGCCTAAAACTATGAAACTATCGCGATACCTATGATACTAATACTAATCAGTAGTTGACTTTACTATTAACTATAGATAATAAGGTTTCTAGAAGAGATATTCAAGGGAGATATTAGCTGAATTTTAGCTGAAGATCTTACTAAGTTTATACTAATAAGTACTCCTAGATACTCAGAAGTTTGAGAATCGATTTCTGCCTTACCTGCGGTAAAATAAAACTCTCTCTTTAGCGTTATCTACGCTCTTAGTATAGACCTCACGTGTTAATATAGCTACTTATCTTTTCTATTAAACGGAAGTTTCTAAGCTTCTATCCTCTTATCTATCTATTTAGTTATCTATTTATCTATCTCTAGCTCGCGGAACGATCTAAAGCCTTATTCTAGTAGTAAATTACTACTAAAATAATCCTCTTACCGTAGGATATTAAATTTAAGCTTAATCCGGACTACTAGGGACTTTCCGTGGATCTATCTAACGAAGAGCACTATAAGGAACTAGTACTAAATAACTATATTTACCTTATAATCAAGACCTATCGGGATAAGTATAGTAAATACCTAGAAAAGGCGCTATAGGATTAATTCCGCTAGGATTTTAATAGTTAGACTATAGATACCTTCAAAACTATAAATAGAAACTTACTAAAGGCTTTAAGGGAGATACTAATACTTAGACGCGTTCGGGTTAATCTAAATCGTGGAAATATCTCTCTAGCTTAGAGAATATATAACTACTTAACTGAAACTGCTATAGAACTATAGAATAAAGAGTATGAAAAGGAACAACTAGAAATTAGCAAATTACGACTAGAATACCTCTAAATTCGTATACTACTACTACTAAAAGACCTCTTATAACCTCTTATAGGCGGTTTTCTACTTTTTCTACCTCCTCTACCTCCAGATCTATTAAATGAACTATCATACCGACTATACCCTTACTTTCCACTCCCGGAGGGTAATAATAGCGCTAATACTGACCTTAGTAGACGCTTATTAATTGACCTGATGAAATACTACTATAACAACGATAATAAGTACAGAGGTAAGCTCTTTAATATCTTAGATATAAAGCTCTAGTACTTCCTGGATTAGTATACGAAGCTCGGAATTAATTAATTTAAACCTGCCTTTATAACTATACTAAAAGGTCGCGCCTAGCAATTCTACTACGATAAGATTACTAAGCGTGGATATAACTTTAAGCTTATAGTAACTATAATAAAATAGTACTTCTAAACTTAAGAAAACCTTTAAGAATATCTATACTACTAGCGTGAAATCTATATAGATAAAGTCATCCGTGATCCAAAGAACGCCGGAAAGAATCGCCTTAAATGCCTTAAAATCACTATTAATACTCTATAGAAGTATTAGCGTAGCCTTATAAAGGAGTACTAATATGAATATAACCTCCGAGATCAAGTTATCGCCGCTTATAGAGGAGTTCTAGAGTATGAATTAGTACTATTTAACCCGGCTTTAACTTTTAAAAGTGTTTACGCCTAACTACGAGCCTCTATCAGAACGAAAACCTCTAAGAAGTTAACTCTATCTGCTGCGTACCTTACCTTACCTCCGGAGTACTATAATAGCGAGAATAATTAGAATTAGGTAGATAGAAAGTACTATAACTCGTCAGAACGTAGAGGTAGATATAAAAGAAGAAATAGAGGTAGAGAGAGAGGTAAAGGCTATAGCAGCTTCCGACCTTTATCTAGCGGCAGATCGTATACGCTAAAGTATAACGTTTATAAGAAAGTAGACTATTAGTCTACGAAGTATACTCCTAAAGAGAGAAAATAAGCTTACCTAGAGTATAAGCGCTAGGGAGCGGCATATACTACCGAAGACCTTATACCTTAAACTTATACTACTTTCTTAACTGAATACGAAGGAATTGAAGGTCTTGCAGACCTTGAAAGTAAGGGAGATAGTAAATACTACTAGACTATAGAAAACTATAATTATAGTGATGAAAACGAATACTTCGTTACTGAATTCGGTCAGATTAACGCTCTCTAAGCTATAGAGACTCTTACTAATAATTCAGCTTACTATGCCTTTACTAAAGATAATAAATTCGGCGTCGAGCCTACCTCTTTATTACTATCCGAAACCTTTATATTTACTAATAGATATTCGAGTAGTTAATTTCAAGGTATTATACCGGATATAGGTGCTTCTAGCATATCCTCTGCTAGAAAGGCATAGTTTATTACTTTATAGAAAGAGTATCCGGGTATTAAATTAGATACCTTTTTACTGCTAAATTCTATTGTTTTCGGATCCGGAAGCTCTTAGATTAAAGGAATCGTCTATATGCTAACTCTAGTCAGAATCGTTACCTTTTATATCGTTATAGTAAATATACCCTTTCTTATATACTTATAAGATATAGATAGACTCGGAGTGAAGTTTAATAACTTACGAAACGTTTTATAGCAGGGAGATAAGGTTATACTAGTCGTACGCAAGTAGGGATATCTATAGATAATACTTAAGTCTAAAGATATATTAGTTTATTACCTTACGGAGAGCGAATTACGATAGATCTATAGACGCCTTAGATACTTATTAATATTACGACTTTAGAAAGTACTCGACCGTGCGAGCTATAAGGTCGATTCTGCTATACTAAAGAAGATCTAAGAGATCTGCTACTACTACTAATTATACGTAAAATCGCCTAGTAGATTCAAATTTACCTTAAAAGATAATATTAATTTTAATTACTTAGTTATCTTAGATATTATATATCTTTACGGAAAGCTAGTACTTCATATTATCGACGATACTATAGCTTTTAACGCTACTAAATAGCTAAAAGATATATTAGTAGATATAGTTTAGAGCGCTTTCCGCTATTACTAGATCGACGTCTACGTTAGACCTCCTGATAGAGTCGTCCATAATACTAGTACTAACTTCTTATCTACTAAGTTCTATTAAAATGCTAAATCTATATCAATCGAGGTCGTGGAAGTGCCCGTAGAAGCACATAACGCTATCGGCAAGGTAGAGAGGTATTATAGTATGCTGCGATAAGTATATAAGATTATTAAAGATAAACTAAAGGGCTAGGGAGTTTTAAGAGAAGTGATACTATAAATAGCTATTAAGGCAATTAATAATACAGTAGGTCTAAAAGGTCTTATACTAATACTTCTAGTCTTCGGTACTTATCTACGATTATCTAATAAGGATGCTCTATCTCTTACGATTACTTAATGAGCTCTCGCTATCTCTAAAGCTACGAAGGAACTACGCTAATTAGTCGCCGGAAGAAGCGTAGCAGACGCTCTAGCTATAAGAAATAGTCTAGATACCTCTGATACGCTTAGCTTACCTTTAAATTCAGAAGTGAGGGTCTAGAGTGTAATGGGTCTGTGCGCCTAGTGCCTCCCACTCCTGTATTTCAGAATTAGAGAGGAAGGAAGAACCTTCTCTCCTTAGTAATTAGTTTCTATATTAACCAGATTATTACTAGCGAACCTCTAGTAACTATTCTACTATTCTATTATACCTATTTACCTTAGCGTACTAAGTGATTATTATATTCTAATTACTTTTACTTAACGTTAGCCTAAATAGTTATAATAGCTTAAAGCGGAGAATCCTCTACTACGTTAACCCGACCTATACTCTAAGATAACTCTATTAGGGCCTAGATAATACCTAGCGATATACTAGTAGATAACCTTTTAGTTCTATAAGAGAAACTCCGATCGCTAAAGAAATAGAACGATATCTTAGATAACTTTATAGTTAAGTGCTAATAAATATTCAGCGAAGACCTTACTTAATACCCTCCGGAAGCTACTATAAGAGTACGACTCTACTAAGCTTATATATCCGAAGACTCTACCCTAAGTATAAAGAGAGATACTAGTCGATTAGTAGCTCCTAAAGAATTACTAATTCCTCGCCAGGATAAAGGTAAATATATAATTCCACTGGAATATAAGGGTAAGAGCTAAAGAGAGCTTACTAAGTACTTATAAGCTTATAACCGAGTCTTCGACTACGATACTAAAGAGTACCTAACTGATCTCGTTAAGATTAAATAAGTAGTAATACTACTCCGTAAGGAACCGGCGAATACTTAGGAAAGGTTCAGGAAGTATACTCTAGATACCCTTTATAAGATAACCTAGGAAAGTTATAAAGAGTTCCTAGCGAATCTCTAGCTACTCCTTATCTTACGAAAGGTAGCTAACTCATAGGCCTACGAGAACGCTTACTAAAAGCTAAGTTAACTAATTAGGGAGTTCGTAAATTACCTTAAAGAAAAAGAGAAACAACTCGAACCCTTTACTAAGCGCTAATTACGAGATATCTTATTTAATAAGATCCGCTCGGAGATTCGCTAGAAAATCGTCGAGAATAGCTAAGCTAATAGACTTCAGACCCGAGACTAAGTCATTTCTACTATTACTCTTTAAGAGACTTATACCCTATCTAGAGGTACTAATAGTAATAAAAGATAAAAGGAACCTAAAGAGCAGAAATATAAGGAGTTAAACGCGAAGAAAGATAACTTATATAAGTACTAGCGAAGAACCGACGATCGACGAGATAAGAGCCGATAAAGATAAGAAAAGAGGAAAGATCTAAATAGTATCCCTATTAGGGATCGGCCGATAAGATAGGATATCTCTAAGGTTTAGTACTACTCTTATAATAAATATAGATATATCTCTCCGAACTATCTAAAATCAAATACTAGTGATACTAAAGATAAACGCTAAGGAAAGCTATAACTCGCAGTATCTTCTACGTCTAGACTGAGTTTACTAGATAATAAGATAGAAATCTAAATAAAGATTCTATCCTAAGATAAGTAGAAATCGATAACTGCTCTTATTAATAGTAAAGTAAAAGATAACTTTATATTAAGACTAGTTACTAAAGAATACGAGCTTGAACTTACTAGCAAAAGACTAAGGACTTTCTAGATACTTTCATAGAATAAAGGCGTTATCTTTAGTACTATAATCGCCCAGGTAGAGATAGCCGATTCGATTAGATAGATTAGAGTTAATACTCTTCAGCTAAGAGTTATCGATATGCTAGGTATAGACCTGATATTAGGATAGCTATAGTTAGAGGATATAGATCCTTAGATAAGCTTTAAGAATAAGTAGTAAAGGTTCCCTTATAATTTAAAGGACTCCGATAACCTTAATATTATAGCACCTCGAGCTTTTACGACTCTTATTAACGAATAGAAATCTCCTGCATACGTTATAATACCTAACTTACGTACGATACGCTAGATAAATACCGGCGATACGCCTATTATTCCCTCTATATATAATAACTTTAAGGACGTATTCTCTAAGGAGAAAGGAAGTAAGCTACCCCTATTAGAGGGCTATTAACACGCTATCGAGTTAGAACTAGGATTAAAGATACCTTATTCTCTAATCTATAACTTCTCCGAGAAGGAACTAGAGGTTCTCCGGGAATACCTCGACTTATTAGAAGCGAAGGGTTAGATAAGGAAGAGCAAGAGTCCTATAGGTATACTTATTCTTTTTATACCTAAGAAAGATAGTAGCCTTCGATTATATATCGATTATTAAGCTCTAAATAAAATTATAATTAAGGATCGGTACCCTCTACTATTAATCAGCGAAACGCTAGATAAGCTCCGGGATACTAGAGTATTCACTAAACTAGACTTATAAAACGCCTACTACTATATCCGAATTCGCTAGGGTGATAAATAAAAGACTATATTTCGTACCTGATATAGGTATTATAAGTATTAAGTTATGCCGTTTAGACTATTAAACGCACTAGCGACCTTCCAGGTATTTATTAATAATACGCTAGCGGGCCTTATTAATATTACTTATATTATATATCTTAATAATATCTTAATCTATTCTGCTAACCTCTTATAATATAAATAACACGTCCGCCAAGTACTCGAGAGACTTCGATATATAAACCTCTTTATTAAGTTATTAAAGTACTTCTTTAATACTAAAAGTATAGAGTTTCTAAGATATATTATCTCCTTAGCTAGCGTTTTAATAGATATAAGCCGGATAGATACTATTAGGGAATAGCTAGAGCCTGAAAGTATTAGAGATATATAAGTCTTTATTAGTTTTATAAACTTCTACTAGCGATTTATCGCAAGATTCTTAGCGATTACCCGACCTCTAATAAGTTTAATAAGTAGTAAGAAGAAAGGGTAACCTGCTCTTACTTTTAGATAGAGTACTATAGAAAGGGAGGCTTTTAACGCGTTAAAAGATATGTTTACTATAGCACCTTTTCTTATATACTTCGATCCACTGAAGCCGAGAAAGCTAGAGACTAATACTTCTAGGTTTACTATTATAGGAATTCTCTCTTAGCCCAGAGAGTAGCCGGCGAAAGAAGGGGAAAAGGCTATCTAGTACCCTATCGCGTTCTTTAGTAAAAAGCTAGAACCTACTGAATTGAATTATAAAGTATATAACTAAGAACTCCTTGTAATTATTAAGTGTTTTATATACTAGAGGTATTACCTTAAAAGTAGTATAGCTTTAGTTAAGGTATTAATAGACTATAGTAACCTCTATCACTTTATAACTATAATAGTATTAAGCTAGCGATAAGCTAGATAAGCTCTAGAGCTATCTAAGTATAACTTTATATTAAGTTATAGACAAGGGAAAAATAATCCCGCCGATAGACCGTCGAGAAGGCCTAACTATAAGCCGGCGAAAAATAAGGAAAATATTATACTCCCTACTTTATAAAATAAGCTACGAAATATAATTAAAGATAAGTTAATCTGCGTACCTAGTAAAGCTAGCGATACGATAGAGAGTAACCGGCGTCCGAACGATAGTATATCGTACCGGTTAACTTAGATTTTATAACTTACTAACGATACTTCTTCAAAAGGAGTATCGATCGAGGCTATAGATAAAACATATACGCCTAACTAGAAATATATACATATAAAGCTTAATAGTTAATAGAACTTATTTAGAGGTCTAGATACCCTCTTAAGAGGCGCTAGCGAGGAGCCGGGCGCTAGCTAGTATAGCTATAGATATACTATACTACGGTTTTTTATAGCGAGAATTATAAGAACCGAAATAGTAAACCCTGAATCGAACTTACTTCTCTTAACGCTTATAAAGCTATAGAAAAAGGACGCTTTTACTATTAAGAAGTTAGCTAGATTATAGAAAACCGGGGATATAGATTAGAGTATCGATAGCGAAGGACTACTTAGATACCGGCGAAAGGCTTACGTTCCGCTGGACGAAGCTATCTGTACTAAAATTATAAAAATATACTATAATAATCTAACTATAAGCTATTTTAGTTAAGATAAGACGCTAAAGCTTATCTAGCGAAAGTACTATTAGTAGAAGATAAAGCTAGATATTAAAGAATACGTTAAAAGTTATAATATTTATTAAAGGATAAAGGTAAGAAGAATAAAAATAGCCGGCGAGATATAAGCGCCTAGCTAGCTAAGTAAGCCGTTTGAGTCTATAACTATAGACTTTATTATAGATCTACTACCTTATAAAAGGAGCTCTATAGGAAGAATCTCCGATAGTTTACTAGTAATCGTTAATAGATATACTAAAGATATAGAGTATATTCCTTACTTAAAGATAATTAATACGCTAGGCTTAGCTTAGCTATTTATCGACTATTAGTTTAAGGACTACGGATTACCTGCGGTTATTATTACTGATAGAGGTTCTATTTTCACTTCTAAGTTCTAGTAAGAGGTATACTTCTACTTCCGAATAACAAGAGGTCTTTCGATAGCGTTTCACCCATAAACTAATAGGTAAACAGAACAATAAAACTAAGCTATAGAAGTATAGCTATAGTATTTCGTATACTATCTTTAAGACAATTAAGTAGACCTATTACTTATAGCGAAATTCGTATATATAAATATATATTATAAAGCTATTAGAATAACTCCAAATAAAGCTAGGTATAGAATTATGCTAGATAGTTGCCAGGGTATCGAGGACGATCCTATAAGAGGGGAGATACCTACTGCTAAAGAAAGAGCAGAAGAAATAGTTAAAAAACGCTAAGAGCTAGAGAATAGCTAGCGAAGAACTAAAGAAACCTAGGCGAAGTAGTATAATAAGAACTATTAACTAGTTAAATTTAAAGTAGATTAATAAGTCCTACTCTTAGTAAAGAATATTAAAACTATTCGATCGAGTAAGAAGCTAGACTACTAATTTCTAAGGCTATTCAAGATCAGCGAAAGAATTAGAAAGTAAGCATATCGATTGGATTTACCTACTAAGTATAGTCGGCTATATAACGTCTTCTATATCTCACTATTAGAACTATACTAGCAAAAGCCCGGCGAGTCATCGGAGGTTATCTAACCTGATCTTATTAATAGTAAAGAATCATAAGAGGTTAATTCCTTACTAAACCGGTAAGTAATTAGGAGGAGAGAACAATTCCTAGTAAGATAGAAGGGGTTTACTTCCGCTTATAATTCTTAGGAGCTAAAAGAAAACCTCTAGGGACTCCAGAAAGAAATCAAAGCTTTAAAAAATTAAAACGCTATAGAAAGACTAGCGAAACGCTAGCGAAAGTGAAATAATACTCGTAAAAGGATATATACCTTTCTGTTTTTTCTTATAAGGTTTTATAGTTTTAAAAGTATATTAGAGATTATAAATCTAATAGAAGTCTAAAGGGAAAAAGAAGTTTTATTATCTATACGGATCGCTAGTAAACTAGCTCTTACTAGATAAACTCTGATATATCGCTAAAGAAAGTTTACTTAGTAACCTCCTGATTAGTAGTATCTATATCCCTATCCGGGACTTCCTCTCTATTAACCTTTAGCTGCGTATCTAGTGAAGCTACCTATAGAAAGAATCCAGTATAAATAGTACGGAAGTCCTTCGCCGAAGATTAGTAAGGAACTCGCTAGAGAGATTAATTTATATTATATAGAGACTACGAATTTCCTCTAGAAGAGTAGTATTTATAATATCGATAGTAGCAGTGACTTTAGCTATAGAGCGTAGCGTATACCCAGATACCTTAGCGATCGCTGACGTAATACTAGAGGATAGCTCAGTATTAGAATTAATAACTAGCTTCTAAAGAGATTTAATAGCTATAGTATTACTAACTTTAAAAGTGTAATTAGCCCGCTTCTTCTCTATATTAAAGCGTACCTAAGTAATCTTTAATACTTCTCCGGAACTCTTACCTATTACTACTTTTAAAGCTACGTCTTATAGTTAGCTAAGAATACCTATTAGGATAGCTAGAACCTCGTCAGCTATTAGCTAAGTATTCGCTAGAGAGAGGAAATTTATACTTATATCCTCGTAAGATTTACCTTTCTTAATATAATCTATATACTTACTAGTAATAGAGTTAGGAGCTAAAGTGCACTTTAACTCAGGGAATAGAGTATACTCGCCGGCGTATCGCAGGTAAGTCTCCGGACGTAGTATCTCCTCGTTCACCTTAGCACGAGCCTTCGACTTTATCTGCATATTCTTTCGACTAGTATAGAGGGTCTTATCGTAATAGGCAGAAGGGCTACTATCTTAGCTCGGCTCGCCTTTAGTATCCTTATTATTATCTTCCGCTCGCTAGCGCTTAGTCGATAACCCGCTAGCGACTATAGTTTTTCCTTTATTAATAAAAGTAAAAGTATTACTAGAAGGAAAAGTATCTTTAAGCGAACTACTAGCGGCGCGCTTACGAAGGTTCTTAGGAGCTAAAAGGTCAAGTTAGCACTACCTGATACCTTATATTTATAACTTACGTATAGTTATTATTATTATCGTTAGTTATTTAAGAAGGGAGAGAAGAGAGAAAGTTAAGAGTTATATAGAGGAGTTACCTAGCGCTATACCCCGTATTCTAGCCTTACTAATAACAAAGAAGAATCAGAATAAAAGTAAATCCTGAAAGGAATACCTCGCTGGCGCCTTACTAAAGTATCGCCGGCTAGGGCATTTTAACGCTTTTACTTCTGGGACAGAAGTATTTAAGAGAGGAGATATTATAATAGGTCTATACGCCTAGTGCCTCCTACTCCTATATTTCAGAATTAAAGAGGAAGGAAGAACCTTCTCTCCTTAGTAATTAGTTTCTATATTAACCAGATCATTACTAGCGAACCTCTAGCGACTGTTCTACTATTCCATTATACCTATTTACCTCAGCGTACTAAGTGATCATTACATAGAGAGAGAAAGCTACTGATAATCGACCTAGATAGACTGGTCCCTTTAAGCTGATCTCTACGGAAGGAGAAATATGCGTCGTATAGCTAGACTTAGGGCTAAAGAGATTCCGATCTACTATTATTAAACCTTACTTCCGACCTTAATCCGAGCACGAAGATAATAGCGAATTACTACTATAAGATGATAGCGGAGATAAGGAGCACCCGGTTTAGGAAGAACTATTATAAGTAAGGAAAAGTACCCGCGGTCGGATTCTACGCTGCAGATTTACTATTAAAGCTAAGTTTTCAGCTGAAGCTAAAGCTAAAGACGATTACTTCGACGAGTATATACTAGCAGAAGTACTACTTGAAAAAGAGGTAAATATAGCTTTCTTAAGCTAGCTAGAAAAGGCCGATTTAGAGCTCTCGAAGAAGCTACGCTAGGAGGGAGTAATTACTACGCCTAGTAAACCTTTCTAAGCGTCAGATCAGTAAGAAATTAAAAGTCTACTAGTGCAAGGAGTGTTTGAATTCGTCTAATACGACTATAATAAGCACGCTGGTACTAGAATCTTCGACGCTCGATTCGTACGATCGATTAAGGGTAAATCAACGCTAGTACCCTTTAAAAAGTCACGAATCGTTATCTAAGCTTATAACAATAAAGGTAAATAAGAAATTCTTATTTAATTACTTATAATTCAACGTCTAAGCTAGAAGATTATTATATCACTTGCGCTGAGCCTTGAAAAGAGAGGAGCCTTAATTTACCTGAGAGATATCACCTAAGTATACACCTAGTTAAATTCTCTCCTTAAGCGCTTGATTCTAGCACGTATTCCGAAGGAATTACGTTATTTATATCCTCCTAGTACTCTTATAGTAGTATTAAAGGCTCTATACGGTATTCCGGAAGCTAGTACCTATTAGTGGGTTACTTACTACCTTCACTATATCAAGCGCCTCTATATAGAAACTTCGACCTACGACTCTTATTTATTAATTTCTACTAATAAGAAGTACTTCGGAATCGCTAGATTATAAACCGACGATACTTTTAGTATTACTATAAAGGAGTTTCTTAATCTTAAAGAATAACAACTTGCCGAAGCTAAGATCACTACTAAATCAAGGGAGATATTAACGCTTTACTACTAATTTAACTTTAATAGCTATTTAATCGTAAAGAGAGAGGACTACCTCTTTCTAGGATAGAAAGGTTAAGCGAAGAAGATCTAACTAGTGGATAAAACTACTGCCGATTATAGTCAGAAATACATGGAGTAATACGTAAGAGGGGTATATATTACTTCAATTTGCTAACCCGAAGCTTCCTTCGATTTGTCAGTAGTAGCCCAGCACTAAAACCCTACTAAAGATAACGTACGAGCTCTAAATAAGCGTCTATAGTAGTAAATAGATAACTTAGACTATAGTATCAAATATATCGATTTAGACCTCTCTACTGCTAAGATCTTCGTATTTATTAATAGATCTTTTACTAATAATAAAGATTTAAGTTCCCAACTTAGCTACTTAATTACTATTAGTAACGAATCTTTAATCGTCGAGAGAGATTAATTTATTATGCGCGGTAATTTGATCTATGCTAGTTCTACTAAATCTAAGAGAGTTACTCGATCGTCTCTTGCTTTAGAAGTATACGGAATAGTAGCAGGAGTTAATATAGTAATTATAATTAATACGACGATTACTAAGATTATAGCTTAGCTTGATTTACCTCTACTTCCCTTAATTATATATACCGATTTATACTCGTTATATAAGTGTTTAGTAAAGATTAGTACTACTAAGGAGAAGAGATTAATAATCGATATTATAGCTCTACGGCAGTTATACTAACGCCGGGAGATCATAGAGATTAGATAGATCGATAGTACGAATAATCCAGCTAACGCTCTCACTAAATCTATACTAAATCAGAGCCTTAAGCTATTCTTATCGATAAACTAGCTGATTATTAGAGTTAAGGGATAAGTACAGAGGGAGGTCTGAATTACTAAATTAACGAATTAACGAGGCTATACTAGTACGAGGGAAATAGAAGGTTATATATACGGAGTTTTATTTATAGGGAGATTAGACTATATTTTATTTACTTTACTATCGAGAAGAAAGTATTACTAGTGTTTAGAGCTCTATAGTTAATAAAGGGAGTTTACTTGTGTTAACTAATAAAGGGAGAGTTATACTATATATAGTCAACTCTCCATGGAAATCGTAGCTCCAGAGACTTACTGAATATAACTATTCAGGGAGCCTGAAACCATGAAACCATCGCGATACCTGTGATACCAACAGTACTTCTTCTTCCCACATAATCCTCCTCCCTGCAACCTCCCACTATGAAGCATGCGCGTTAACGTTTTACCAAAAATCGTTCTTTCCTCCTCTACCAGTGTTACACTGTACCGTGACACATCCTCGCTACCAGCGCCAGAGAGATCTCCTTGGGCACGGGATCTTGCATCCTTTGTACTCTGGACAAGGGTCTTTCAGCTTCGCATATATGTAGATCACTTGCAATTCGATTTTCAGCTGGTGCTGGACGGAAGTTGTGCCTGGTAAGAAGAGGAGAAGAGCCTCGAGAAGGTGGTACAGTGCAGGATAGCATGGTAAAGGATACAGAGCAGCAAGTCGATTTAGTAAATCTGGGTCTTCTTACGATGAAATATGGCGTTCTACAGATTGGTAAGACAATCTGATCTACGCCCATGAACAATTCCCGGTTGTGGCTGAAGGCAACTGATTGAATATGTTAAATCGCCAGGATGACTCCACAGCGTTTGGCACAATTGATGTTCGGGAAGTCGATGCAAAAGTTGTTATGCAGTGTCCTCGTGATACGGAGGAAGCTCAGATTGCAAAGTAGAAGATTTAATCCTTTCAAAGTACTTTCCTAGGTCATTGGAACGATACATGTTAAGGATAATTGGTCTTGAAGTGCTTGATCTATTCAACTTCAATTCAGATCTATGATTTACGCCGAATGAAGACAGAACGTAGGTCAGCTTCTGTATTGTACAGTAGAAGAATATGAAGAAGTAGATGCAAACAAGAGGCTAGAATAGATGAACTAGACCAGACGGTCTCTAAATTTTTGCTTTAGTACCGGAATTTTGTCACGTCCAGCCTGTTTCCTCTATGATTAAATCTCCCAAGTTCTCAAAAGTAAAACAAAGGTAAAAGCACTAGTTGCTGAAATCCTGAGGCTGATAAACTCCATCTGAAGAGGAGAAGCAAACAGTGCAAACTCATTCCTGTGAGCCCTAACCAGTAGCCTTGATGTCGTGTTTCAGGCATTCACTCGAAAGCGAGCCCCAAAAAGTTGATATCTCGCCTACGCGCCACCAAAAGACGAGCTCACTTCGAGTATCTCGGCAAAGTTGAAGTCAATAAACCGGGGTGGTAGCCCCGCTCGAGAGCATACACGTTCGCACAACGCGCTCTATTCCTTCTTCTCTTTCCGTCAACACGACCTCTCCAGTGTCTTCTTCTCTCATGTCTGATTCTTCCACAATCACGGGTACTTGAGGAGATTTTAGTTCTATATTCTCTGCTTTGTTGTGCTGTACAGCAAGCAAAGCGGAATTCTCAATTCTGGGTTTCAACTTCCAGAGAAATACTTTCATACCTTCAACCTCAACTTCATCTCCGCACCCTCTCCATCGACAAGATGGGAGTCCTTCGCCGTATCAACGAGTCAGTCTGCTCGGGATTCCGCAGCCTCATGAAACCGTGGAAGAAGCTCTACTTCAAGACCTTCGTCGAATACGACGCCGAAACCTGGAGAGCGCTGAGTATCTACATCTCGATAATGATCTCCTGCTTCATCCTCGTTGGCGTTTACGCAGAGTTCGTCTTCAGTGCTTCCGAACAACCTTACGACCCTAAGTTCACGTCTCCCATGCTGGTCACGCGCGTTTATGAGTCTCCGTCCGCTCTAGAGATCATGTGGAACTCAGTTGGCTTTGGTGCTGCTGCCGTAATGGCTTATATTGCTCGCATGTAAGCCTTCCTTTCCCTTTTCTTTCTACTTCCAATCTACCAAGCGCCTTTTGTGATCGATCGTTCGGCTACCTTCACACTGGGATCGCGTGTTAATACTTCTATGTTCAGGGTGAACAGGGGCTGGGTCCTGAAGAAATTCCATTTTGCTGACTATGTCATGACCTTCACTATGGTATGGAGTTCCTCTTCTGTTCCTAGCGCTGGCCATCTAACGTTTCCTTAGATCACTTTCTTCTGTCTCTTCTCCTTGATCAACATTGCCTGTAACTACAGAAACAATGACTTTCCCGCAGCAGAAGAGTCTAATGTCATGCTTCACGCAGCCGAGCTCGCTGAGCGAGTCGTGGGTGCAAAGCTTATGGTTGGAATTCAACAAAGCATGCTGATTACTCTCTGGGGCTCAAAGTTCTGTGTTTGGCTTTTCTTGCTCCGTCTTTAGTAAGTCGCTCTTCTTCGCCCAAATTTTTTAATACTCGATCAACTTCCCTTTGCTGAGAACTTGTTGCCCACATGGTAGTCATTCCGAGAGTAGCGAAAAGGGGAAAGACTGACAAATCTCGCAGTTCCAGTCTATCTCGGTATGAGATCGTGCTGTGGGTTGTTTTTGTGTATATGTGGATTGGC
This sequence comes from Rhynchosporium graminicola, assembly GCA_900074885.1. Lineage (NCBI taxonomy): Eukaryota > Fungi > Ascomycota > Leotiomycetes > Helotiales > Ploettnerulaceae > Rhynchosporium > Rhynchosporium graminicola. The sequence continues at coordinate 153,967 of FJUW01000051.1, forward strand.
TTTTTTGTTTGTCAAGTGAACTTTTTGTTTGGACCATGTACTCCCACCTCGCACTACTGGACCATTCCCGTACATCATCCTCAATGCGCCTCCTATCAGACCTACTTAATGGTCATGCTAGTCTTCAATATCTCTTCCGACGCCGCTCTGATCATCATGTCAATGCCATTAGTTTGCGCCGCGCAACTACCATTCAAGAGAAAGCTTCTCCTGGCTCTCATCTACGTTCTTGCAGGCTTCAAGATCGTTGCTTCTATCATGAACAAGTAAGCAAGAAAGGGGTCACTACTCACCCCCTCCAAGCTCAAAGTCTAACACCTCCAAAGGAGGTATCTCAAACTCGACTCACCTCAAACCACCACCACTTATCGTCTCTGGTACCTCCGCGAAGCCGGCCCGGCAGTAACCATCGCAGCAATCCTCTGTACCTGGCAACTCCTGCAGAGACTCTTCCGCTTCACCTCGTTCACCAATACTTCGTTTTCCATCAGCGACGATGGACCACTTACAGACGCCCACGGTTTTCGACAGCGCATCCTCAGCATCTTCTCTCGTCCGTCCGTCCATCGCGTTCAAAATCGGGGCATGGATAATTTCAACGCTCAAGTTGATCAAGCTACCTTCACTACTACAGACACCGAGCTCGAGGAACGGAATAAATGGGAGAACCGTGATACAAGACGTGATACTGGATTTAGTATCTTGAGCTTTGGACAGGATGATGTGGCAAGACCCGCTATTATTTACAGAAGCATGCATAACATTGCATAGGTAGGATATCTCAATGCAGAGGGAATTGACAGTGGCTCTTTCTGTATCTGGATTTGGGTTTGTTTTTTTGTTTTTAAGGGAGCACGGTTGCGTATGGGAATGAGTCGGGAGCCTTGACTCTCTGATATTGAAATTGAAAGTGCTCAAATAATCTCATGACTTTACTAAGGTGACATCGTGAAGTCGTGACAGAGAATGAGGACAATAGTAGATTAATAGATGATGCTGTTCCGAAGTCGCAGACCGGCCACTATTTACCGAAGCATGCATAACATTGCCTGGGGCATTTTCAATAGGGAAGGAAGTAAGGTATTTTCTCTCATGGCTCTTTCTATATTCGGTAGGAGTTTATAATTAGGTGTTTTCTTTTTTCACAAGGAAGGAGCGGTTATTTGAATAGCTCGTATTTGTCAATAAGTCGGAAGCTTTGTCCTTCCCATGAATTGAATGGAAAAGTCATAATTTTCCCATGTGACCTTTCAAAGTCATAGAAAACATAAAGAATATTAACGAGAGCTATTCCGGAGTCAAATATTGGCGTTCATTTACCGAAGCCTGCAAAAGATTCCCTAGGTTGGTATTCTCAACGCGGAATGAAGTACATTAATTATCACATGGCTCTTTCTGTATTTAATAGTGAAATAGGGAAGGTACGATTATTTCATTAGGCCTGGGAATCACGGAATACGGAAGGCACGATGGGCTTTTTGCTATCTCGGAAGGAGCCATCTGCTCCTGCTTGATACTGAAATTAAAGTTAATAATATTTAGGGGGTATTTGCTTACTATAATGACCCGAGAAGTCACCGATTCACTAACGTGGCATTTTGATAGCTATAGAAATTATACAAGATATAGATAAGATTAACATATATAGTCGGGTTTGTTTTTCGTGGGAAGAACCGATCGTATGATTTTTCCGGAAGTACGAATTCAGAAGGCACGAGTATTCCGTCCATGATGTTGAGAATTAGAAGTTATTAGATAATCTAATGACTTTACTTGTATGATATTATGAAAGTCATTGAACGTCTATAAGACATTAATAAGGTCAACGAAGGAAGTTGATCTGAAGTTCTTCCATAATCTGGGGACTTTACTAATGTAGAATTATAAAGTCGTGGGAAAAACATAGGACATTAACAAGATTAACAGGTAGGAGTTGATTTAAAATTATTACACTGTACACATATCAGAAAGAAAATCCGTGGTTTGTCAAACGATCAGTCTGGTAAGTGCATACCTGGATAAGTGTCTCGGAATATTCCTTGAAGGTAATTTCATCTGTTGTGCTCAGCTGGTCGCTGGTTATCGTGATAGCGCTGACGAATACGGAACCATAAGCCCGACTCATACTCTTTAAAACATTCCATGACAGAGACTCATTTTTCGCTCCTCCCGCTATTATGGCGATATTCTGAATATATAGTCATATCTAAAAACCACGTAAGCTGCGATCTATACTACAAAAGCTAGCTCTTTCGATTAATAAGCAAGACATCGAGTCGTATATGGAAGAGATTCGGGACGAGATATTCTAATACGTATAAATTATATTACTATCTCACTTAACTTAGAGACGCTATTAGTAATATAGCCTCTGTGGTTACTGAGGCTAGCAGCGATTCAAATCCCAGACTATTGCAGTGCGTCGTAATACCTTAAGACTAGAAAAGATCCTTGGAGCTCTTAACGAAAACCTCAGCATATTCTGGATGCCCTTGATCAATACCTTATCTAGTTTCAGGTAGAGATCACTACCGTTTCATACTTAACTGGACTAGATTGGCTAACGCATTTAAAAAGTCGCCGTAGAGCAGTCTAAACGATTTTATTGGATATTCGTAGTCTCTGAACGGTCCTGACCCTCGCTTCACTTGGTATCAAGCACCTGTCAAAGTCGGAGATACTCTGGGCCGTACTTTCCCGGTTCCTGCTGAATACTCATTCTCGGAACTGCAAGGTTGCAAAAAGCACTTGCTATGGAGAGGTGGTTGCCGGCAACTACGAGCTTTCGAACGCTAAGAATAGTAAACACATTCTAACTGGCGACGATTCCTTGACCCTCACACCTGGTATGAGTTTAGTTATGGCAATTATGGTAGAACAGCCGCGCATGTCTACCACCTGCCCTAACCCCCAATGTGGCTCTACGGTTACAGCGGCTGCTAAATGGGGTGGAAGGAAGTGGTACGCTCTAAATGAATTCCCATAGAAGCTGAAAGTAACTTAAACTAGTCTTGAATGTACCGTTTGGTTCGACGCAGCCGATAGGCAGCGCCAATTAAACGAATTTAACACCTATAGGAATAATATCAAGAAAGGAATGTCTCATCAAGGTTCGACAAAGCGTCAAAAAAGTAGTAAAGCAACCAACGAGGTTTTTCGAAAGGTTAGGTGTGTTCAACTACTTCGGCGAGATCAAGCATTTCCTCGCGGTCGCTGTCATAGCTGCAATCGTTTAAAGACAGTCGAGTGGCGTCAAGGCTCTGACGGCAGAAATCCTTTGCCTTCGCTGTGCCACACGTTCGTGTCTCTCTTCCACCCCAACCAGGCAAAGCATTGACTTCAGTAGGTAATCGCATGTTCAGTTGTCCATTTGGTTCGCCCAGCAGTATTTTATCGTATAATCAATTTGGCTATACCCATGCCAAGCGAGTGCCGTTGTGGAGGGATACTCTCTGTATGGCTTTAGGTGCCAGATGAGTGACAACGAGCATGGTAGTGAAAAGACTCATGATCGAATGTCAAATCAATAAATGCTATTCTTTCCAAGGGGGAATTCCATGTCCCGCAAGTCACAAATAACAAGAAGCATCTAAACGGATGCTCGTTTCAACATCTTGGCAATTTGGCTCGGATAAAAATGAAAGAGTTCCGAAACAAACGGAGTACGATTTGGAAGCCAAATGTATGCCATGGAGCTATTTTCTAAACGTTTCTCGACCAACGTTTCCAGCATCCATAATCTTACCTCGAGACGTATCGGCGCATCAGACAAATCTCGCATCTGGGAGTTCCTCATAACAAATAGTTTTAATATATTCCCATGGCGAATATCAAATTTCTTGTTCTTCGTAGCCTACTTGTCTCTCATTCTGCCCCGTCTTTCTTTTCCAGATAAGCGATTCCGTAAGAATCTTCAGGCAAAAGCTGAATACCTCTATCATATTTTCGCCGAACCTCATCGACCTGCAATCTTTAATTTTTCTAGATCTGCTGCCAAAACTCAGAGGCTTAAATTTCGACTTTGTGATGAAGTCTTTGTCGAGCCTCACGAAAGTGGACAGCCAAGAGTGCAGAGCAGCATCATTTCCGGTCTGCCGATTCTCAATTCATACCGCTTTTGATACAAGTCTACAACAATGAAGGATGAAAGCTGTCTCACAGGTCAGATTAGTCGTACATTGAGAACACTCTCTACCGTCTATCAGCCTAATTCCATCTGAAAAGCCAAAACGTATCTACTCCTATATAAGTCCAAGAAATCCTTCTTTTAAGGTTTCCCAAACCGATACAGATACCCGAGTCCCGAGGAGGACTTCCGCATGCTCGCAATACGGGTTCAGGTTTAATGTCCACACATACCTTAACGATCTGAGATATCTGCTCTGATGGGTCGTTGATGCGGATGGCCGGTGTCTCATTACAGCCACAAATACAGATTCTACAACAACTCCCGCCGCAGCGTAGAACGCAGTTAAGCTAAGGAAGGAAGAGAAGTATTCGGCTTGGAAAGCTATGATATATGGTTTGTAGCACTAGTTTGGGTAGTGTCATGGTAGACAAACGTCTATATCGAGAACGCCGACATTGTCAGGCTTTTGTGGCCCATTCTCTAAATGAAGGAGTTCGGGATCCTATGATTGATACGGCTAGGATGATGAATTCTCCCTTGGAAATCTAGATTATTGACATATTTCATCTATGCCTTTGCTCTCACACTCTGGACTGTAATTGATCAAGTGCTTCAATCAGACTTATGCTCTATAAGCCTTGCCATTCGATCGGACGACAATACTCTGGGGCTAGTGGGCTGCTGAAATGCAAGAAGGATGAAAATATGACAGATATGGAGCTACTATTGTCTGCTGTATTTCTTGATGACTTCATTACTAATAGACAGAGCTTTAGATGCTTCTCTCAACCCAAGTCCATTTCAACTTTCTTTCATATCTGCAAATCATTTTATTAGACACTCCTCTTCCTCATCTGAGTTATCTCAGAAGTCATAGACTTCGCACCTCAAGTCCACCTAATTCTGTGAGTGCAAAGAAGACGCGTAATCTCGGCCCGCCTCTTACAACCTCTTGCAAGCCTCTAGGAGTGGCAAATTGGTTGTCCAAATAGATAGAAAGGTCGCATCGTTTTTTTTATAACTTTATTCTCATTGGCTGGCTGGCGCTAACTGCGCCACCTTTCAATCATCCTCCTCATATTCAGAACAAAGCCCCTGCTCGAGAAAAAGTAAACAAAGCCACGAAGGATCAACAAGCCAGTGGTTTCTTGAGAAAGCTGCCTCCCCGAGCCTCCATCGCATGATCGCGTATCTGTCAACCTCTCCCATTACTCGAGGAACCAACCAGATCTCTGCTCACCAGCGATGATCAATGAGGCGAGACTCGTGCAGCCATTCTACTTCACCCTTCGTCCCATCTCCGATTGCATCAAGCCTTTGACAGATGAGATGCGGATGATCATTCGGTGTCGTGCATCTATGCCAAGAAAGTCTCTTATCGCCTTCTTGCTCTTCGGGAAGGTGTGACGATCCCGTCCACTTGGCATTGCTTGGTATCCAGGGGTAGAGATCAGCAGCCGAAGTCGCAGGACGCGGGGAGATCTGGAGAAGGGCGGCTGCGAATGGTACGTATCTCTGCGGATGAGTAGGAATCCCAGATAACAACGTTTTGTGGTAAGAGTAAAGAGTAAAGTTGATTTGAAGATATTCTTGGAAACATGCATGTCCACGGCCGCTTACCGAAGTTCCTCCGTCACTGACTCGCTAACCGCCTGTCAGATGTCAACAACGTCTATCTGCCCCTGGTAAATCAGCTACAACACGCCGATACATATACGGCACTCGTCTCATTTAGGAGCACGGTCCCGATGCTAATGGAGATACCGAATCCATAGAGCTCGAAATGCCGGATAGAAGGGAAATCTTACCATGACTAGAGACATCTCCGCGATGCTTGTCCAAAGCTTCGGCTGCGATGTAGCTGATAAGGAAGGCAGCTCGAAGATTACAGTGGAGTCTTATATGCGATACGCCGATATGATATGTGACATACTAAGATCTGCCGACCTCGTCTCGACAAGTCATGGAGGGTCGAATCAATCTGCAAGACACTCTTCGGCTCGACTTCGCCTATTATAGAGGTACAGCGGTTAGGTGTTGCCATAGAGCTAGCATGGGGTTAATGAAATTTACTGTGAATGGTGGTATTCTCAGAGCGCACCGAGGTTCAATTAATACTTCAGTAGTTCTGCTTTTACTAGCATTTACAGTAAATTCATTCAAGTCCCTGCTAGTGCTATGACAATATCCACCCCCTGCTGTGCCATCGTACAAATGTTGCATTCTCCCGTCTCCCGCCTCCGGAACAATCAGAACACGCCCGTTTGGCCTCAGAGTACTGTGGTACGGAGTCATGGACTGTCCATCCACAGGGCGGACCGCACACAGCCAAGAAGCATGTCCGTCTGCACGCACCATCCGCATCAAAGCTTAGCAGGCAGACATGGTGTTGTGGCTTTGAACTGCACATCACGAATAACCAAATCCGTCGAAGGGACCGCTCTAGCACCCAATCAGAACAGCAAAAACGTCTCTTTCCCTTCTAGACTCCTTCCTCATTCGCATCTTGGTGCTGCAATACGCTGTCGAGCTCTTAAAAAGGGTGGATGATAATACTCGCAGGAGCAGTTGTTTATGCGTAACTGCACCACACATGTCGACTGGTTGACGCCGAAGCCGTGTACCTGCCTTTCCTGGCCTCTTGGCCTTTTTGCACTTGTAGAATTCGCTGGGAGCTTCTTCATCTGGACTGGCTGATGGATCTGTAGTGATCATTTGGACGGTTCTAAGGACAATCTGCGAGATAGCGAGTCGAGGAAGTAGTAGATTGCAGAATAGGCGGGGGGTGGAGGTCAAGTATATAGCCTCTCCGGTAACCACCTTGTTGGCAAATCGTCCGCTTCATCATCAAGGTATTCGCATCTTGCTATCATCCAGCCAATCTCCGTCCTTCAGCCCTTCTTGTCGGTAAGTGATCCTAGACACCTACTTTGGATAAACTCAATTCATTCTCGGCTATTGAGCTGAGGTCTTGGAGGCAGTTCATCCAAAGTATGATGCTTGAAACATGCTAACAGAACTCTATCAGATCTCAGACTCCAGTCACCCTTCTCAAACAAGATGGCTCGCTTCGCTTTCCTCGCCTTGGCTGCCAGCATCCTTTCCACGGTCTCTGCCCATCCCACAAATGGACCCAGAGATACCAAGTTCGGATGTGGTGTTGTACCAACCCCTGAGTTTATCGCTGCTGCCCAGGCAATTGCTGCCGAAGAGGAGGCCCAGAAGGCTTCTCTGGGAGCATCCCTCGTCTCCGATGTTTCGGCTCTCGCTACTACTACCGTCAACGTGTACTTCCACGTTGTTTCTAAATCGAATGCTGTATCCGGCGGATACGTATCTGCTTCCCAGATTACTCAGCAACTCGCTGTCTTGAACAGCAACTATGGTGAGTAGATTGACTTCGCACCTGGATAGTGTCGAGATCTTTTAGGACTAAATTTTCAAAGCTGCTTCTGGATTCGCCTTCGTCAGCAAGGGAGTTGATTACACCATCAACACTAGCTGGGCTTCTGATGGAAATGAGATAGCCATGAAGAAGGCTCTCCGCAAGGGAACCTACAAGGATCTCAACATCTACTACCAATACGCTATCGGAGGTAACCTTGGATACTGTTACTTCCCAACCACTGCAGCCGCCGGATCCAACGACTTCTACGTGAGCAAGCCACGATTCTTTAACATGTGAATACGTGATACAGAGAACACAAGGCTAATTCTGCATGACTGAACAGTTGGACGGATGCTCCATCCTCTACAGCACTGCACCAGGCGGACCTTTGGCCAACTACAACCTCGGAAAGACCGCCACCCACGAGGTTGGTCACTGGATGGGTCTCTTCCACACCTTCCAGGGAAGCTCGTGCAGCGGATCCGGAGATTCTATCTCTGATACTCCTCAACAACTGTCCCCATCCAGCGGATGCCCAACTGGCCGTGACTCCTGCCCTAACGCTGCCGGTCTTGACCCCATTCACAACTACATGGACTACTCCTATGAGTAAGTTGACTCTTGGTTCTTGCAATCGATAATCGCATGCTAATGTGCTGTAGTACTTGCTATGAGAGCTTCACTCCTAACCAGGCTACCCGCATGAATTCCATGTGGAACACTTACCGTGCTAAGTTCTAGATGCATGTCATCGTGAGGCGGATGTTGCTGGATGTTTATCCGTCCCTTGGCGGTTCTTTCTGGTGACTCAGATTTGTGGATGAACTTGCATGGCGGGATATTGAGATGGAGTGGAGTGCATAGATGGTATTCATGAGAGATGAAAATGCAATGAAGTGGATGAAATAAGTTCTGATCGCATTCTTTGTGACGCTATTGCAGAGTGTGAAATGAACTTTGTAATTTTGCGATGGATTGAATATGGCACCACCTTTGTTTGTGCAAGAATGGTCGTCAGTTTATAGTTAAATGAATAGGCCGCGACGCGAGACTAGCGCGAAGATTGAGTTTATGTGAATACTATTTGCGTGGGCTGGTTCTGAATTTCTTGCGCCTCTCCACATACCCAAGCAGTCACATGCATGCTGCCTTTTCATCTGTTGTACTTTCGATCATTAATCATGCTTATCCTTTCAACATGTCTGAATGACAAGTTCATTTAGGGTCACGTGGATTGTAGAATGTCACACATGATATGCTTCATTCGTATTACAACGACATTTTTGAGTACAAGATACCCTACCCGCGGAAATCTTGCATTCAATCCTCTTCTAGCAAGGCTGGCCACTTCGTTCCTACGGCAAATTTCTGACCTCTGTCCACTTGCCAAAGTAAGATTTGCGGCCAGCCTGTCCCTCTTCTTGTCATGCATGAGCCCGACCTCTTCTTCATAGCTAATGTACAGCATGATGAGAGAGATTCCGTATCAATCAGAAAATTGTCAGACAATGAATCATTGAGATGTTGACGATTGACCCATATTTCAAGAACATGTCCCTAGCCTGAACGGTGGTAAGTCAACACAAAATCGGATTCTATTTTCATCGTCCAACTACCATTTACTAAAATGACTCTTTTGAGTTCCCCAGAAAGGATTTGGCTGGAATGATGTTCGATCTCCTGGAAGTTTCTCTCCGCCGATCAATGGTGCCAGGTGGTCGTCCACGATAGGAGATGGCACTTTCATTTCACCTGAATCAATTAGTCAAGTCCACCATCGGTTGATGTATTAAAAACATACCTCGTCGAATCTCCACGGCCGAAACCAAAGGTAGTAAGAGTAGCAATAACGGAAGCAATTGTCCAAAACTCCAATCCTTCTCTCCAGAATCAGACAGTGGTACCGATGGCTTTCCAAAAGCTTGGGATAGCAAGATCACTCGAATAGCAGCACCGATTCCGATAACTCCCAATACCAGCAGTCCCACGAGCTGCACGGCTCTCAACCATGTTCGGTTCTTCACATGCAGATACCAGACTCCAACAACAAAGAAGATAACCTGACCAGCCATCACACCAATAGTTCCTGCAATCGAAGGTCCGGCATTGGATGGCCACCCTGTGGATTCCACTTCCCATACACAAGCTATAGGTAGAGTTGGTTTCACGTCTCGCATGACAGACATGAGGATGAATATTCCAGACACTATCGACAGAACCAAGTTAACGAACATGAAGAATTGTCGAAGCCATCTGAGTACCCAATCACGCTTGAAATCATTCACTAGCGCAAGTAACGTTCCGACATGTGTTGCAGTGGAGAGAAGTGAGAGCATCCAGACGATGAAGAAGTGGTATGGGACCATAGTCTTCATCTTTGCTAGGGCGACACTCTGAATGCCGATGCCGGTGAGGACTTGTTGGTCGCTGAGAGATAGGAGAAGCTTTCGTATGACTTTTAATTCGGAACCACGACGAAACTCATGTAGGACGATGGTGAGACTCATGATCAGAGAGATACCAGCTGTGATGATGAAGGAGAGAAGAACCTGGGAGAGATTAGCTGCGAGCTTCCAACTTCATCATTAAAGACTTACTCCTGTTCCTGCAACACCAGCATCAGTCGCGGTCTCGCTGGGAATGACGGAGCAGTTGAACGCCATGATATGGAAAGGAATGTGGCTGTTGAGCAATTCCGACGACCAATGCAAAATCAACAAACGAAAATCGAGAAGCCAAGATTTCCAACACAAAAGCTAACTTCTCTGAAGGAAAGAGATGAAAATTGAAATCAAACGCGAGAGATCGCCGTCTCTTCTAAATCTGGATACCCTGGCTCTTTTGGTGGCGGAGCGGATATCCTTTCAGGGGTCTGAGCTATGCAAAGGTGAAGCGCCCACGTCGATTCGCGACACGCTGACAGCTGAAACACACTTGTTTGTGAATTAATTGATCTTGGCCACGTCAGTGGAGGGCGACAAAACGAGGATTCTTGTTTGTTTGAATGGATGAACTCCTGAGATGAAATGTGACAAGTTTCTACTCTAGCAAAAAGAGGGTGAGTCCAAGGCAGAGTCACGTGTGCTGATATACACGTGACACGAGCTATCATCATGCCTCCCGTGCGCATATCGTAGCGAGCGTCGGTCGGGCTTTGGCGCAGCAGATCCTCGTCTCACGAAAGATAGGCAAGCAGATCAGTAACTATTGACCAAGATCATCTTCCCCCCAGATGCCGATCTCTCCTGGGGCATAGACTCAGATCAATATACCCTCTGAAGGAGAACATCGAATGGCCCCGCAATGGTTGAATAAATGACCTGGATCATGAGCATGAGAATTGGCCTCCAGTCGATAATATACTCCCCCTCTGACCTAATGTCACAGGTAAGCAATTAAATCATTCGATCCTTTGTTACCTGTTAACAATTCCAGGCTACGTTCGTAGCGTCCTCAGGGTCATAGCCCTTCATTATATACCCCCCACGTGAATACCATTTCTTCATCCACAGTCTCTCATGCCTCTTCGAGGCGCTCGATGGTTACGTCGCGCTCATCCCCATTCATTCCAGCAGACTCAGCGCATCACTTAGTATGATTATTAACCGCTGCACGATAACATGTCTGCTGGTGTTTCTCCCATCTGCCTAGCGCCTATGGTCTCTCGGTTTCCAAGGTCAGTTTCATTAAATCTTGCATGCCATTATTTACGTATGTACGCCACTCTTACCATGAGGAACTCTGGGAGCCATAAAGCGGTGATTTGGAGGAGGAGCTGGTTACTGGATCTGTACTATGCCAACAGCGCCGTCCACAATTGGCTGCATAATTCGAGTCAGTACCCATGCGACCTAGATTTCCCTATTCACTCTCGGCGCTATTCATCAAGTATTTTTAGTCTCTTTCTACCTTCTCGCGTTCGCATTTAATCCAGGAAGTCAGCTGGTAGCAGACAAATATCTTCCTCCCAAGGACACTCACTTTTCAGGCTCATTAAAATCGGCAAGAGCAAGTAATGTTTTTGTTATCTGGCCTGGCTGGATCACTCATATCGGCATTCCGCCTATATTATTGAAGCAGTGAATCAACGTATTGCAGTCACTGAAGGCCAGTGTACGGATTGCCAAAGGAGATATGGAGATGAGGCGACTGAAATGGGGAGATAGGAGGAGACACAGAGAGTGTGATCCAGAAGCCGTGTTTCGAGTATCTTCAAAGACATCGAATGCCTTTGTAATATTCATGTATCTATGAATTCGGGATACGTGCTGATATTCGTCAGTGATACCCTCGGTGAGTCATTGCTAGCTGACACTGCTAGAATATTCCAACATGCCATATTTTCTACGGTTTCAATACTTTCCATCGTACCTCACTACGTCTCAGAAGACAATATCCGGGACGAATTTCTTTGGCGCCTTTGTTCTGGATACCGCCTTTGTTTCGAAGTACAATGTGCTAGAAATTTCGTTGGTCCTGATCGCTTGAGGTAGGAAACCCGATGTTTGGCCGATTAAGCGACAACAATCCTCTTTCTCCTCGCCAGACCCGTAATTATTTGATACCTGATTTTCTTGAAAGAGTTATTACATCAGCCCATTGTTGTTCATCCCGAACAATCGAACATTCTTTTGACTCGACGTATATTTTCTTATTGTTCCTTGTTCTTTGGTCAGAACAATGCCATTCACATATCTATAATAATTAATCGAGCTGCGCTCTTCCTGCTTTTTATTCCCCGTCCCTCTCGGTTCTTCTGCAGTCCAACCCTTCCAGTTCTTCCTTCTTAAGCAAGACTTTCTGCACTCCAAATTCAAACACACATATACTGTCATCAGATAGCTCTGCCCCAACATATCAACACACTCCAAAACCGCAGCCATGCAGTTTTCCCAACTCATCGTCCTGCTCAGTCTCGTCTCACTTGTCTTTTCGCACATGGAGGTCAGCATTCCCGCACCTTTCCGGAGCAAGAACAACCCCAACTCCAACAAAAACACGATCGACTACTCCATGACCAGTCCTCTCCAAACTTCCGGCGGCAAACTGTGCAAAGGATACCAGACTGACTTCGCTGACGCCTCTGGCGTCGGAAAGACAACTGCGACCTACGCACAGGGATCCGAAAATTCAGTCACTATTATCGGTGGTGCAGCTCACGATGGAGGCAGTTGCCAGATTTCCCTCTCACCTGATGGAAACAGCAACTTCGTCGTCATCAAAACTGTCATGGGAAAATGCGTCGGCCCAGATGGATTCCAAATTCCTTTCACAATTCCCGGCGACGCTCCTCTCGGACGACAGATCTTGGCGTGGTCCTGGATTCCACACTCGAGCGGTGTTCCAGAATTCTACCATAATTGTGCTGCTGTTGAGGTCACGGCTGGCTCTGGCGCAAAATCAACAGTCGCCTTTTCATCTCGTCCAGCCATGTTCGTCGCGAACATCGGTAACGGATGCACGACGAAGGGATCAACAGATCCTAGATACCCCAACCCAGGTCCTGACTCGATCGGCACTGGCGATGAGGGATCTGTGATCGGAACCTGTGGTGGCCCATTGACTGGTCCTTCTCCACCGGCTGGAAAGAGTCCTGAAGCTCCACCCTCATCGGTCGTCATCATCCCGGTCTCTTCTCCAACTGTGAGCAGTTCTGTCTCATCGACCTCGAAGTTCTCCTTTGCCTCGACTACAGCAGCTCCCGCTCTCCCAACCCTCGTCACAGTCACTCGCTCATCTTCTCTTTCAGCCACTCCTTCGAGCGTCGCTCCCATCGCCTCAGGTGTTTCGACTCGAACCTCTTCCTCGAGCATCCCGCTTTCCACTGGAGCACTCGAGGTCAGCACGGATGGAACCTGCAAGACCAAGAAATGCCCTGGCACAACCTGCTGTTCTTCCGCATCCTACTGTGGCTCATCTCCTCTTCATTGCGGAACGGGCTGCCAGTCGGCATTCGGAACCTGCACTGGGGGAAACACCACGGTCAAGGCCCGAGGTCTCTCGGGTCGGATCCAATGGAACTAAGCAGTCTTCCCTTCTGCTTGGTTCCATCCCTCTACCATCATCCATACTGTTCTAGGCTGCGCCTGAACTTGCGGAAAATTGATTGTAATTGTACGCCTTTCATTTGCTACTTCCCTTGGGTCTGCTTTTTAGAATGTTAGCATCGCATGTATGGGCGGATATCTTCTCAGACAATAGACGGAATGAATAAAAACACATTGAACACATGAATAATTTTACCTGATGAATATGTGATATATACAGACAATTGATATCCAAAGAACTCAAAGGATAAACAAATTGATGGCTTTCCAAAGACCCCGTGCACGATTCAGCGCTTTCGATATAGCAGTGGTTCAGGTCTAATTTTGACTACCTTACTTTTCTGGACCACTCATTGAAGGTAGGCCCAAATCCAAATTCGACCTCTCTAGTCAAGTTAATTCCAGGTCTTTTTTCGAGTAAAACTATAGACATGCTCATCCTATCCCATCGAGTGCGGTAGACATCTTTCACAGCTTCTGTGGGGCCATCTGAACGCCCTGTAGGTGGCCCCTATAGCAATACTAAGGCGCTTTTTTAGCATGCGGCGTGGAATCCGGCGAGAACATCAAAATATTAGGTGAGGTAAAATCGTATTATTCAATAACATAATTAACACAGATCTACTTGATAATATATTTCTTTTACCTAAATAAGAAGTTCAAGCGTATGAGAATTTCGCAGTTAGTAAGATTTCTAGTAAATAGTCTAGGGGAAAGGTAATATCTTTATAAGGTAATCGTGTTCAACCGTCCCCTATAGTAGGCCCTGAAAATTTTATTAATTTTCAAAACTTACAATTAGCTAAATTTACTTAACTTAAGTAAGCTGCACGATGATTTAAAGCACTCTTTATATATGTCTTTTTTTATATAACTAGTTTCAAACCGAATGTTTCATTACGAGAATTTATATTTACCAGACAAAAATGTGTTGATTTTCGCTTAGTTCCCCGTCGCATGACTAAAAACGCGCCCGAGTATATCCAGCCAGTAGCTTTGGCGCACTGCGCCCGAAAACACTCCCTGAAGTATCGGCGGCTTCCAGTTTCTGCTTTTTTGATTGGCTGCAAGCCCTAACTCGACTAATCTGGAGTTGCCGCCCTCGATAGGATAAATAGAAGTTACGTGTGACTTTTACTTTCTCCTGACAGATTGTTAAGGACAGAAAAGTAATAGGTCTATAGAGATATCGTGTAAAAATACAGATAGATGATTCTAATACGATAAAGGCTTCATATTGCTATTGAAGGGCTTGAAAGCAAGCTTTAATTACGCTTTTCTTGGTAAACCTCTTGTCAGTTAGACCTAAGAGTTAGGTTAATTTTTAATGTCAGGTAGGTGAATTATCCGTACTGGTATAATTCACGATATTTTAAGGACTACAAGTATCACTAATAGTCACTTCTGCCGGTTCGTCGAATATTGAACAACCAGTCGAAAGCGCTGGCATGATCGTTGTTGACAGTCGGGACCTCGCTTAAACCTCTTTTCTAAGCTGCAACAAACTTAGTCTGACAGCGGAATAAGCCCAAGAGTCGCTTTCATTCCTTGAAACTCTGCACCCTTGCTGAATTATACCCCTAGAAATTTCATCGCCAACGGTTGTTTGCGAGAAGGACGACTTCCCGCGCGACTTATTGAAAGCGGCTCGACTAATGCAGGTACCTCTTCGCCAAGACCCGTGGCGCTATCTCAAGAGGCGAAAGCTCCGAATATTGGTTACACTTAATCGAATTCGAGCTGAATGGTCATTCTGGAATTTCTCAGTTCCGTCTGTTTTACAGCTTGGCCAGTATGACACTGTCGTCTCCCGTGTGGAGTATGGAAATAGATTTGGACCCGCGTGGAGGTGCTCTACGTGACCGGTTGATCCCACGCATTGCCAGATGTCGTGCTACAACATGTGGAATACTATGTAACTACGCACCTGGTCAACGGGATGGAAAAAAACTTGTGGCTTTTGAGCCATACAAAACATCATGTGGCCTTTCTCTTCCTAGCCATGCTTTAGATCTCACAAGCTCATGTTTTTAAACTTTTAGGTTTCTGATTACACACCTCTAAGTGTCGGAGACTGCCGAAAATGTAGACGTAGGATTTAGTTAGCTCTTAGGAAGACTGTATCGAAAGCTTAAGCGAATGAAGCATCATCCGATCATTTTCCCTCATTCTTCCTGAAGAAGTAGTCACCACAAGTCCTGGCTCTTTCTTTTACCTGGGCGTGGAGGCGGGATAGCAGCGCTGGGCTGCGGCATGGGTCCTGGGGTTTTTAGAAAATCCCACCTATGGGACCCCATGGGTCACTATAGGTGAACTTCATTAAAAATATAAAACCCATAGGTAGGTAAATGCTAGAGAGGAAAACCTATGGATATATAATAGGTACCTATAGGTTTTTTAGTCTTTATAACTCGTATATCTTTCGTATATACTATAAGTAAGATATCCTATTAATATGAAAATGTATGAAGGATATAAGAGTTATGAAGACTGAAAAACCATAGGTCTTTGCCACCTCCTTGATCTATGGGTAGGGGTACCTATGGGTGGGGTGGAAAATTTTCTACAAACCCCATGGGGCGTATAGGTGGGTTTTCTTTTAGGCTTACCACCCCATGGTGCCTCATGCCGCAGCCTAAGCAGCGCCACCCTTTTATGCTCTGTGATAAGTGGTTGATTGTGAGCTGCAGCCGAGCACTACGCACCCGATATCTGATGACAGCTGCATTAGCTTCTTTATCCATTTTCGTGTCTTGTCTCAGGAATACTCTCGGTCCTTGGTATCACCAAGGCCAACGGCAGGATGGAAGCTTCGACGATTTTCTTAAGTCCTTGTATGTTCGCACTTTACAATATTTTTTGTCTAGCCACCCTACATTCGTTTATTGATATCACAGTCATTAATCGTACATTAGAAATGAGGTCCTCTGCGATTCTCTTTTCCTTGATTGCGGGCCTCTGTGAATCTACTTCTGCCCAAGCCCCTTCTCCAAGCACGAAAAGTATTTGTTATACCGCTAAGGGCATCTTTCCAGTGATTTCCGTGAAGAATTATCAACAGCTTGCTACCAACACTATAAAACTGGTGGAGACAACCGTAAGTAGCATTTCGTCCTATCGATACATACGTATATTGACTCGTTCGAACAGACTTACACTCCATCCGTCACGACTATAGCTCCACCAGTGACAGTGACAACGACATTCACTCAGCCATCGACGTTTACACTCTCGCAGATCACGGTATGAATTAATGAGATAATGCGATAATATCAAAATATGCTGACAAACCACAGGACACCTACACTGCAACCGAATACACAGGAACCATAGTCACCGTATCCTCCGCAGTAGCAACAAGCACAGAGATAGTTACCTCAGAAGTCACATCAACAACGACTGTCGCTGTCACCGAGCTTCCCACACCAGATGGATTCAAGCCAGTGCAGTCCACCCTTCCCGGAGCGGGAAAGAAGCGAGACCTAACACCAATCTCACGCATCAAACGTGCAGTCTCCACACCACTGAAGAAAAGAACCTTTTCAATCTGTCCTGCACTCTCGAAGAAAGGAGCAAAGGCTTCCTCTAGATTTTCATTTTTGCATCCAATGTCTGTCACTTGTTACAAAGTCTTCACGGTTTACACGGTCAAATATGTCACCAAGACGGCAAAACTATCTGCTACTGTTACACTTCCTCCCGATGTCGTTATAAAAGCAGTAACAGTCATTGATACTATCACTACTGCTGTACCGAATGGTAAGCTGATGGTTCTGAAGGTCCATTGACGACCTCGCTAATGACCAAACAGCATCATTCACCACAACTGTGTACTTGAGCTCAGATGTGACAATCACTACATTCTACACAGCATCTACCACTACCACTACGACAGTAAGTATATACCCATAAATTGACTGAGTATCATTCCTAAGCTACATCTAGGTGACAGCAACCGAGACACGTGCTCTCACAACCGCATACGCAGCCTGCCGAGCTGAAAATATCGCCGGAGGAGTGAACGACGAAGGCATCTGGGAAGTACATACCAGCAGTGGTAGTGCGGAGCCTGCCAATATCCCTTACACTAATGCAACTACGGCGACAGACTGCTGTACTTCGTGCTTTACTAACCCGGATTGTGCGAGTTATGTTTATCAGGAGGTAGCGCCAGGTGGACAGCAATGCTTGATTGTATTGTTAGCACCAGGGACGTGTAAAGTGCCTGGATCTTTTGGATTGGGTATCAATACTGGTGGTGGTTATAGGCCTGGTGAGGGATACACAGTGGGAAACGGGTATTGTGGTGCTGTTACTGGGTTGAATGATGCTTGAAAAAGTGATTCGTGAGAACTATGCTCCTAACTTATTAAGCCGCTATCATGGCTTGGAAGTCGTTTCGCGAAAGCAACCTGTTGGTAACACAAATCAGATGTACAGAAATT
Source organism: Rhynchosporium graminicola (assembly GCA_900074885.1). Taxonomy (NCBI): domain Eukaryota; kingdom Fungi; phylum Ascomycota; class Leotiomycetes; order Helotiales; family Ploettnerulaceae; genus Rhynchosporium; species Rhynchosporium graminicola. The sequence continues at coordinate 171,976 of FJUW01000051.1, forward strand.
GCAAGATCTTCCACGGCTGTCAGTGATATTACTCAAAAATCCTTCTCGATCACAAAAATGAAAAGAACCCGTCTCGTGGTGGAGTGATCAAACAATCATCTTAAAGCTCCAAAGCATGGCATAGACGCCAGAACAAAACTTCAAAAATATCACAGCGACAGAAATATCCAAAATCCTTTCTTCAGAATGAGAACCCAGCAATCTTCCTGGAATATTCCAAAACAGCCATGCCACTCAAAACAACAACAAGCTCCCACCGATCGCCCCCATCAAATTCCTCAATCTCCAAATCCCCTCTCTTCTTTCCATACCACAAATGATGATTAAACCTCGCCACAATCCTTCCCGTCTCTCTATCCACCATCTTCAAATGGAAGAAATCAAATTCCCTCTTGAACGCACCCAGACCCCCGACCTCATGCGTACGTTTCCAATCAAAAGTCCTCTTTCCAATGCTCCCTCCAAGATCGATGTTCAATTCGAAGACGTTGGAAGTGAAGATTTTGCGACAGAGAAGAGTCTCCCATATCGCGAACTTTGTTTCTGGATCGCCGAAGCAGATGTGGATAGGGTCGGCAAGCGAGATGAAGGGGAAGATACAAGAACCTATTATTGGACCTGTTGACCCGGACTCTCTATGGCATGCGGTAGGAGAGATGGAGTTTGTAGAGCGTAATATGATGCTTGGTTTCTGGGTTGAGGAGAAGAATTCTTTGGTGAACCAACTCAGTTGTAACTCGTAGACTGGTGTTGAAGATTCGGAAGGCGTCAGAATGGCTTTGGTGTGGCTTTTGTTGGCGAGATTTACTGTGAATGTTTTGATGGGAGCCATGATAAGATCGATTTTGTATACATGCAGCTACTTGTCGTGTAATTGTGAACCTTCAATCTTCGATGAGTTTTTTCTTCACTCGATTATTACCTTCTGCAATTTACATCACAATGGGATTATGAAGTCATTCATACCCCCGCCCATCTTCGGTCAAGTCAGGCGAAGTCAAGAGCAAGCCGTCTACCTGGTCGCGGGGTACAAGATGATAAAGCATCTTGGCCTCCACCCATCCGGATTAGCTTTCTCGTTAGATCGTGTCTTTATGTCAAATATCGCATCCCATAGTTTAATCCTGGCTATTAGAGATATCTTGGCTACCAATTGTGGTTCTACACAAAGGTATGACATCAATTTGCATGTTATGAAGATCATATCCACTTTTTTTTTCGCGTGAACTTGTATTTACGATACTTACATACCAGAAGCTGATCGCGAAGAGTCTTGAGGCTCAGCAAGAACTCCCTCCTCACTAAGTGATACAAGATATGTGAGAAAGTTCTTGATATACTAGTAGTAATATTTTCATGATCCTAACTACGCTTTCACTCAAATGCCGCAATGATTTTCGTGCACGCCTTTGACGCATCAACCCAGGATCATGAACAAACGAAACGAAATCAAATAACTCAAATATCGAGCCATACATGAGCGCTTTGTTAAAGCATTACACTATATTCAAAATTGAAGTTATAGTGTATAAGCTGGGAAGGTCAGAACAGAAGTCTGATCTAAGCCCTGTTTATTGACACCATAAGCGATGAACTTTACTAGCGGCTAGAAATCGAGGTCTCCGCATATCCCGATATGAAGTAAAATAGAGTAGGGAGACTAGACTAGAAAGATTCTCAGCAGGCTATTTCCTTTAATTCTAGCCCTTCGCAAGATCAAGTTGTCGACACAGGCTCAATTTAACGAAAATCGGACAACAAAGAAAGATGCGCTTCTCCTCCAGCACGGCTTTGACAGACTTCAGCGATTATTTTTTCAAGCTCTGATTGAAACTTCAGAACGATTGCTAAGCCTGAGTTTCGAAAAAAGGAACATGTTCTCATGTCTTTCCTCGGACGTACCCACGAATCCTAACAATTAATTCCGAACGATCAATTTCAAACAATCAACCGAACAATCAAACAAGGGTAATCATTCCCACAGCTCTCCTATGAGCATCTTTGTCGTTGACTGGCGATCAATGATTTCGGCAATCAACTCCGAAACTCCGATCTTCGACGTGGACTTATTTATCGCTTCGAAGACTAGACTTATGGGCTCCTAAGCAGGGAGTGGATCTAAGGTATCGAAGAGTTGAAACTGAAGCACGATAGTATTACTCTGGTGTTAGCCTCGATGCGAACCGTCCTGGATTTCTGCGTATCGAAGAGGAAAATAATAGATAATATGCAGGGCTTCGTGGTCTTCCAAATTAAGATCATTGTAGATATGGCATGAGAGTCACCATTGCTTCTTTGCTTCCTCGTCTAGCTGGATCAATGCACTTTCTAGCTCGTTGAATTTTGACATCACACAGAGCGAGCAATGGGCACAGGAAACTATTCTTCTGATGTCGAATTATGTGACAAGGTTCGAGTCTTAATGCAGGCTTGCCTTGAAGCCATAGGCTGAAGATACGGAACGATCTTGGAGCGGCGTACCTACTCGAGATAGATTGACGTACAGCCAAATGCGACAATATTTTGACCCTGCAGTATGGGTGACGTAAGGAGATATGAATTTCGATACATCTATAACTTGACCATAGAGATTCTGCGAAAAGCAAGCCTGCAGGCAAATGCTGGACTACACGCGAACAGGGCGAGGTAGCAAAAAAACTCACTTTATAAAACTTCTTCCCCCCCTGATACTTCCGTGCTGTTGTCGCACCTCCCAAATGCATCCTGTGCCTCTCCCATTTCCAAATCCAACATTATGTCACCGATATTGTGGAAATCCTTCAATCATGCATCCAATCAATTTGTTGGTACGAAGCCATTTCTTGGCTTAGGGTTGAGATATCGTCCAAAAAAGGTCGAAACGGTGTCCGAAAAGCACTTCTAAAAGCAAACGTACATATCAGGGTTTTGAGATGATATCCACTCAGTCCACCTTCTCGTAAAGTTTCAATTCATTCTTTCTTTGTTTTGAGACCAAGGTCGCTTCTTATCTTCTCACACTCATTTTCAAGATGCGCTTTTTCGCTTCATTCTCCCCAGAGTTGTTCATGTTGATAGATTTTCTCGCTCTGGCTCAAGTTTAAAATGCTCTAGGTTTCACTCAGCGCTGTTATTCGACGGATCAATCCCTGTGGACTACCTTTGGGAGCCACGTACCGGCGCCAAACATTCTTCGTGCTGCGTGCCTAGTGAAGGCCACATTTGCCAGCCAGACAGAATATGTTATTATGCTCCAACGGGATTCTATTATCGCGGAGCGTGCACAGATCAGACTTCCAAGAACCCATATTGCAACGAGGATAAGTGCGTGTCTGGTGAGTTGAATTCTCTGGCAGGATATGAGTTCCATAATTGACGAGGAAGGTTCCGAGACAACGTGGCAGTGGGTGGTCCCAAGTGAAGGCTCTCCAGACATAATCGATGGGTCTTCGATAATTTACTTCACGCAACTCCGACGTGCTCAGCGAGTAAATCGGCTATCCGACTGACCCCCCCCTCCCCNNNCCCCCCCCAACCTCACTTCATTCGAGCCGCTTCACAGTCATCACTAGGTCCTACACACCAGTAATTTCCGCCTTCGCTCAATCCACAACCATCACAAGCACTTTCGCAAAGAGCTTCAATAGCAGTATCATCCAGACAACCAAACGTTCAGTGGTAATAGAAACTTCAACTAGTGTGACTGAGGTGGGAGCACCTAGATGCCCTACAGAAATCTTGTCCGCTGAACCAAGCCCCTCAAATAAAGCAGTTACAGTTACTTTAACAACCGGGGTTCTCGTAGTGATCATCGTTGGTCCCTTTATCCTCATCGCCATTTGCATAGGGGTATTTCTCTTCATTCGGAAACGAGACTCCGTAAAGAACAATGAAGCAACCAGTCTCAACTCAGCCAACTACACGCCTCCGAATGGTCCTACGAGAGCGGATCAGACGAGGTTGATGGGAATCAAGCGTTCGGGCCTTGAAAGCAGCACTATGGGTATTTCGGACCCAAAATCGACACGCATGAGGTGGATGCTCAGCCAGCTGTGATGAAGGAAGAGACTCCTGCTGCGGTCAATGTTTCGGAGATGGGTAGAACGTGTCAGGAGGATATGAGGAGTCTAGCCCATGCGTATACGGAGGCTCTTTTGCCGGTTGAGATGGATGCTACTCCGTCTATGAGCATCCATAGAAGTTAGTTTTATTTTGATTGAAGGAGTTCGGGACCTTGAATATTAAAGGGGGGGAGGCTGTACGCGTGAATAGTGTAATACTTGGAAGCGACGTAATTTATGCGCTTGATTTGAAAGCTTTTTGCTTAGTATGCTCGTCGGCCAGCTGATGAGTTAGGCTGGGTGAAAGATACTGAGAAAAGATCATAACGGCATGATCGGGAATAAACACACCATTGTACCATTAGCATTAACCAAGGATGATTTCTTCTAGTTAAATACCGTATCCATTCACCAGTTTCGCGCGGGTAGCCTTATGAAATTGAGATTCTATATCCAGTCGAGTGCAGAGATCATATTTAACTGTAATAGAGCCGGGCCGATCTTGATTTTGCGTTTAAGGTTGTAGTTGTCTAAGCTTCCAAGAAAGTTTATGGGTGCACAGACAGTGGAGCGCGGTAAACTGATGAGTTTGATTGAGTATGCGGTATCACGGTACCTGACATCTATAAAGTCAACTCTGGTCCATGACTCCTCATGACAGTGCACTCGCACTACCAACTGCTTCTTGGGGAAAGTTGATGAAAAGAAATGAAAAATTCCTTAATCAAAATATGGGGAGAATGGAAGCACGTACTGCTACGAGCCTGTTCCGCAGTCGGTTCGCAAATGGTCTCAGAGAAGGTGTTTGGATTGATATGTGAAGATGTACTGAGTCCCAGCGTTGTCTCCTCTACAGAGTAATATAATACCCTCTGTACTTGGGAATCCCTATTGAGTTTAGCGCACGGAGATTTATCAAACCCATAGTTGCTGAGCTTCGACTTCCAAATGCGACCTCAGATTTGCACTCCGGTACTTTGATCTGACCTACGGACAGTGACAGTGTCTCGTGTATCATCGCATGGAAGATGGGCATTTTGGCCTGGGTCTATATGCAAGGTGCCGGACCGGTATAAGTAAAGTGACCGACCGACCTTTCATGTGCCATGTCATGTGCACCAAGATTGTGTTCGGATCAACTAATGGTTCGAGTTCTCTGCCGCTTCATTTTCTCTCTCCACCAACTACTTACTTTCCTACATACTACGGTAGGTACTCTCGCATCCTCAGCTCCAACTGCTACTGTCTGTCGGTCTCCGAACAGACTTGCCCACGCACACGAGTCAAGCACACTTGTGGTATTCGGGAACTCGATCTGGGATCGCATCTGCGGCGACAATGCCGGTTCCGCATCTCTGGGGGGGGGTGAAAACAAAAAAACCTGGAGCTACCCATGCCAATCTAGTGTGGCTTGCGCTCTGAACGTCAAGCAGACGAAACCCGCGCGCCAGTACGAGGGTAGTACCTAGGTAAGTCCAGTGAAGTTTACTATCCGCCACGGTGGTGAGCAGTTGCTTTTTATCTCACACTGTCATTGAATGATATCTTATCGCTCTTGGGCGTCTCGATTGCATGCCTATCCGGGACCCTGCTACGAGATGATATGGTGCGCCCTTGAAATGTACCGCGCAGCATTGAAAGTAGGATAAGAAACCATTGTGGGTAGATGCGCGCAAGAATAGGAAGAGGAGACAAACCGTACACAGTTGGAAGTTCTCCGCCGATGAATCCTGTTTTCTCAGAGGACGAGAAGAAGGAGCGAAAGGGTGTCTGGAGCAGTAGTTGAAGGGGCATCCCGCGCCACGCCACCCAACACCAACACCACTATGGAGAGGTCTCCGTCAGAGTCTGCGAGCAATAACAACAGACCACAGTTGGATCTCTTCGAACTACTAGACATCGACGACCGACCTACCCTCGTATTTGACCTCACGAATCCCCACGGCATTCCCACTTATCACAATGCGAGCTTGGAGAAGATACCACTTCTGGGGTTGAAGCTTGGGACTGGAGTTTTGTCAAAGTCAGCCTCTTCGAAAGACCAAGAATACGCGGCTTTCATCGAATGGGCAGCAGAACCGGAAGGTCAGCTGGCTCAATGGAGCTATTGTGGGCTTCTCTGGTCATCACATATACTGAGGGACCATTGGAAGATTGTCATAGGTTCCGAAGGGCATGAGCATGATTATATCAGCGCAAGAAGGAGACAGTCCGAGGCCCCGAAATTGGGTAGAGCACGTACATCAGCTATTAAACGTCCCTCACACTCTCCCTCGCAGTCGCAGATAAAATCCATGTCGGACGGCTCTTTAGAAGCTCAAATCGCGGCTTTGAGACTCCGAGATAGACGTCCCCTAGCAACGCCTGCCACTGATACATCGGTAATATCAGAGAGTATCCAAAATCTCAAAGTTATGAAAAGGCTCGATTTCCTAGGGGTATTTCCGGCTATAGCCTCAACTCCACACCATAAGTTCTTCATGGAATTTGACTGGGCTTCCACAGGCCTGGGACCTATTGACTCTTGGAGCATAAACTTACGGCGTGCTGTCTATTTTCTTTTCAGTGATCCACGACCAGCAGCCTTATACTGGGGCGGGCAAAGAACCATGATGTATAATGAATCCTATATGCACCTTGCGGGTCAGAAACACCCAGGGATTATGGGAAAGACATTCTCTGAGGCCTGGGGAGACGTTGCGAGTGATCTGGACCCAGCTTTCAAAAAGGCGTATTCCACGGGCGAGGCTACTGTCCATGATGATGCCCTATTCTATATTGAAAGAAACGGATACTTGGAGGAATCTTACTTTTCCTTGGCTATAATACCGTTCCTTGGCGACAAGAATACCACAGGAGAGCAAAGCTTTGAAAAATCTGAAATAGCCTTGTAAGTAGCAAAGTAGTCGTGCCTTTTCTTCATTAATTCTATTGCAGTTACAACCCTGCTTTTGATACAACCCGTCAGGTTATTGCAGAGCGCCGCATGACATTTCTTCTCCTGTCAAGCAATCTGATGTCTTCTTCAAGAAATCAACGAGAATTTTGGCATCAATTGATAGTTGCTCTTCAGCCCGATCACCCAGACCTCAAATTCGCCGTCATCTATTCTGTCAACCTAGATGCTTCCGAATCAGGATCAGAGGCTTCTGATCTCAGCCATAACAGACACTGGACTTTACAAGGCAAAATCAGATTTGAAAATTCAACCCCAGGGATTCCGATCGCTGCAACAGAGCAGTCAATGGAACGATTTTTACCTAAATTTTCCGACCTTGTGAGGTCAGAGTCCCCGACATTGCTTCGGACCGAGGATGGAAGCTTGCCAGAATCCATCGCTCGAGACAAGAGCGCTAAGAATGGAGAACTTGTACAGACGGCAGTGTTCCTGCCAATTCGATCAACCGCAGATACTCTTCTTGGGTTTCTGATAATTGGGCTAAACAACCGCAAGAATTACGATAGAGATTATCAGGTCTTCATAGAATTATTGACTCGACAACTCGCCACGTCATTAGCTGTATGTATTTCCTATCCCCTCTTGACGGCCAACCGCTAAAAGTGGATCCAGTCTGCAGTTCTGTTTGAAGAAGAACTTCGCCAAGCAGCACGAGATCACAAATTGCTGACCAAAAAGCTCGCTATACAAACGCATGAAGCCCTAGAGACCGAAACCAGATTCCGTCGCATGGCAGACCTTGCACCCGTAGGTATCTATCATATCGAACCAAGCGGACTGATGCTCTACTGTAACGAAAACTACTATGAGTAACTGGTTGCTATTCTGTAATTTTGAATATAACTAAAGTGCACGCAGGCTTACCGACCATCCACGGGATAAATTCGCACCGATGGTAAATGTCTGAATCATTCTTCAAATGCCCAATCTAATTTGAGATCAGAGCTGGCTTAATGTTTTGTTCGAAGATGATCTTCCACACATGGCCCAAGAATGGGCTAAGCTACTCTCTGGAGAGCCCGTTAACTTCGAAATCAGACTACGGCGACCATTTATTGCAGAAGACATCATTGATGGCGAACAAGTGGGTGGTTATACCTGGATACTGGCAGCTGCATATCCTGAGCGTTCTTCAGATGGGATAGTACTCGGTATACTTGGCTGTATCACAGATATCAGTCGTCAAAAGTGGATGGAGGGGTTTCAGAAGAGGAAAATGCTAGAGGCCGTTCAGCTCAAGAGGCAGCAAGAAAACTTCATCGACATGACTTCGCACGAAATGCGAAATCCTCTGTCGGCAATTGTCCAGTGCGCGGACTGGATTGGCGGATCACTTGACAAATTCGAATGCGATAAGAATAATGTCGTCATTCCAAGAGACGTTATTGAGGGCTATGTCGAGGCGACAGATACGATTGTTCTCTGCGCTCAGCATCAAAAGAGGATCATCGATGATGTGTTAACACTGTCGAAGCTCGACTCGGACCTGCTAGCTGTCGCACCGATCGATGTTCAGCTGGCTCCCACTATTCGAAAATCCTTAAAAATGTTTGATGTCGAGCTTCAGAATAATGACATCAGCCTCCGATTCGAAGTGGATCATACATATTCGAATTTAGCAGTGGATTGGGTTAAATTGGATCCAAGTCGTCTCTTACAAATTCTTATTAATCTCGTCACAAACGCAATCAAGTTCACGACAACCGAGTCAACGAAGAACATCGTGATCAAATTGGCAGCGTCGCTAGATCCACCCGATAATAGCACTATCGAGTACCTTCCACGAATCAACAGTGCCCGAGATTTGACAAACGGATCTGCATGGGGTACAGGAGAATACATCTACTTCAACATAGAAGTACAGGATAGTGGCCGTGGCCTCGACGAGGTGGAGCGCACGCTGCTCTTTAAACGCTTTTCCCAAACATCACCTCGCACCCATGTCCAATATGGCGGTTCTGGTCTCGGGTTGTTCATCTGTCGCCAGCTGACAGAGCTCCAAGGAGGACAGATTGGAGTATCATCTTCCGCTGGGTTAGGGTCTACATTCGCATTCTACGTCCGAGCGCGTCGGTGCGAATCACCCCAGGGAGCAACACCCACGCTTCCTATCGATAGCTTACTCATTCCATGGGACGTCCACCCCAAGCTGGTAGCAAAATCCCGGACAAGACCTCCACAGGAGATGAAACTCTCCGTACCAAGGCATGTACTTATAGTGGAAGACAACATTGTTAACCAAAAGGTACTCTCTCGCCAACTCAAAAGCGCAGGCTGTATCGTATCCGTCGCCAATCATGGTCGCGAAGCGCTGTCTTATCTTGAAAAGTCTCGATTCTGGAAAGGTCTCGAGACGGCAGGGAATGATCTATCAGTCATCCTTATGGATCTCGAAATGCCCATCATGGATGGCTTGACCTGCGTAAAGGTGATCAGGCAGTTACAGGACGAGGGCGAGATTGTTGGACACGTTCCAGTCATAGCAGTCACCGCCAATGCGAGGAGCGAACAAATTTCGAATGCCAAGGAAAGTGGAATGGATAGCGTCGTTACAAAACCATTTAGGATACCGGACTTACTCCCGGAGATTGACAAGCAGATCGGAATCAGCAGTATGAGAGGGCTAGAGAGGTCAGCTTTATCCCCTGCTTAGTGGGTTAATGGTGTGAATTCTGAATTTATTGTTTGGCCTGTACTCAGGCTTGGAGTTGGTGAGGCGATGGAGTTGGGGGTAGTGCCTATCAAGGGATGGCTTTACGCCGCATGATTCATGAAAATGGCCGGGCGACTACACTCATGGTTGTATGGCGTAGGCTTTAATGGATATTATTTTGCTCGTGACTTTTTATCACTCGAAACAAGTCTCTGGCATGGCTCCGAACAATATTACAAGATCAGCAGCGGAGATGAATGCCCTGAATATGGAGCAAGGACTAACATGCGTACAGTTTTGATTCAAGTTCTCACCCCGCCTATCTAATGTGCACGACTTGTTTTACTTTCACTATCACCGAAACGGAGCAGGAAGACTGCCTTCTCATCATACAAACATGCTGTCCTCGTATCCTTCGCTCTCAATTTCACGGCAACGACTTCACTTATCATTGTTCATGTCCAAAGCTAGTACAAAGTGATATAGTAGCACCGACTACTAGCATTATCATCTTTCTCCATCTCATGAATAGCAATTCCAAACTGCTTCGAAACATCAACTTTATACGCATCCGCCATGGGATTTGGAAGTATTTTGCACAGCTGTATCTGACTTCAATGTGCGTTACTGCGATGGAGGATTTATCTTTTGTAGTCGATGCATTGATATTTATCTTCATTGTGTTTAGTCGATGAGGGGTAGGCTCTAAGAGGAGTCATACCTATGGATGTTTGAAGATACTTAGAGGACGATTTTGCGATGCTCGATGAACATAAGGTTGCTTTTGGCTCGAGGGTACCGACCAATTGAGTCTCGCGAACCCATATCATGGCACACTAGTTTGCTCAGTAACTCTATTTAGTTGTAAGATAGGACTTCAGAGGACTGCCTGTGTAGCTGACCTGAACCAAGGTTTCCTGCTAGATCAAAGATGGAAGCGCAGATAGCCTGATTTCCTTTGACTTTACCGAGCAGATCTCTCGCGGCTCTTCGCTAGAGGGTTCCAAGCGTTAAAGGTCTTTCTGGATCCAGTCTGTCTGTACACCAAGAGATTACGTAAACCACCACCCCACTATTGTTAGGATTCAGCTTTCAATTCTTTTTGATCATCAGGTTGACGACCGAAATCCCAAAGCACTTGGGACAAGCGGTCCATATAGTCTGTCATTAATTTAATGGTATGTACTTTCTGGCCCGTAGATTAAATCGAACTGGAATCCGGATGTCTATAAGTCTAATCAGGGTTATCTCGGTCTATCAGACTATATCCCTTTACATAGAGCGATAGCAGGCGGTCCTCGTTCCTTGACTCTCATATCATGAACGTGCGCCTAACTAAGCTTCTCGTTAGCATATACCCTTGGAACATGACCAGTTCCTCTATCTTGTTCGTAAAGTAGCCAGATTCTGGCTCGGATGATTTTGTTTAGATAATAGAATGTCTCTTTAAGATCTAGCTTAGCACCTTTATTCGCTAGCGCGATGCGTGTGCCTTTGGCGGCGGAGATCTGATGTACGAGGACTTGTTTAGTAATAAGAGGGTGACCATTGTTCAAGGGTTTTATGAGTTCGGTTTGCAAGGGCATTTTTTCGAAAGTTCTAGGGAGAAGTGGGCGCGCCTGGCATTCTCACGAGGCAACATGCTTGTATTTATTTATGGTCAACAAGATAAGCGAGACAGGCTCATTCCCCGAGGCAGCCGCGATCAACAAAAGGGTCAAATGATGCTGCCCGCATGCATCTGATTCTCTTCAATGAGAAATCTTAGGATTTTGCTACCTGTTTCTGTGGCATGGCTTCTTCCGACTTTTGACGAGCTAAACATGCAGGATAGCAAATCAGAAGTGCCTATCCTTGCACACCACCCAATATACAGAAGTCCACCCTTCCTTTCTCACCCTAGCCTGCTTTGCTAAAAAGACTCCAATCAATACCAAGCACTTCGTACTCGAATTCCGCCTCAGCCGACTTGCAAAGAAGCAGTACCTAAGTAGAGATGATTTCTGTGGAAAGAAAACCCAATCGTGGAAATGACCTACCCGAAATTCCACCCTGTCTAGTCCAATATATTATCAACATCATGCGAAACCTTACTATCAAGATCCGCACCCTTAAGAAGAAAAGGCGAGCCAATTCTGGTGTAGAAACCATAACGAGGATCGCGATCGCGAACCTGATACATCGGACCCAAGAAGTCGCCGATATGGCGTTCCAGCGACCAAGCCCAGAAATTGTACTTCTCATCCCTGATACCATCGCCGCGGGTAGTTGGGAGGGGAAGCGGATGGATGTACTTGCAGATCTTGTAAAAGTCTGTGGAAGTAAGGGCAAGACAGACTAGTCCAAAATCTTGGACGCGCTGATAGTGCAATTCTTGTGCGCCCTCTTCGAGCTTTCGGATGATGTTGAGGATGAGTTCGTAGGGAAGCACTCCGAGGGTGCCTAGACGACGAGCTATTCACTTTCGTTAGAGTTGAATTGGAAGGATGAGATAAAGAGCAAATCACTTACGTTTTCGGGCAACTTCGACAGATGGTTTTCTGAATGGACATCTCAATGAATCTCCTTTCAAAACACTATCGCGCAGTACGCTATAGCGACTTCCTGTTCCTTCAACGCGAGCTAATCTGCGCTTGGGAGCTGAAGGGGTCGTTCGAATCTCATGTGATTCGCGTTTGAAAGTCAACTTTTGAGGGGTGATAATCGCACTATCAGGATTGAGTCTACGAGGATCTCTGCCGCGGTAGACTTGACGAGGAGACATGTTCGAAAGATTATATCTTGTTTAGATCAGATTTCCAGACGTCTTTTAGATTGAAAACCTCGAGATGAGAGTGCTTCGAGTGTATTTAGAAAAGGCCAGGGAGGTGATAAAGCTAGCTTAAAGGTAGAAGACAAATTAGCCTATAAACCATCTCTGCGTGAATGACAGTAGATTAGAAGTGATAGTCTCGTTAGCTGAAAGTGAAGTTGAATTTATACTCCTATAACGTGTGTCGAAAGCTGCACTGTATCTAGATAGGGTCTTTGTCACTTCTACAGATAGATAGTGAAGACAATTAGAGAACTCCAGAATAACAATACTCTATTTTGTCTTCAGTCTCTAAATGAATATCTTTCTCAGCTCTTCTTCGCTCTTACATACATCTTGAGTCTTTTTTTCATTCTGATCTCAATTATAAAATACCTGATAAGATAATACTTCAGAGTAACATAATCGGTTGAAGACTTTATCAAAGCGTGATCAGTGAAAGCTACTTATATCAAGTTAGCTCGCAAGTCGATATTAGTGGCATATAAAGGTGACCTGACATTACTAGAGATGATAATATAAAAGTCTTTTATATTTTTATTAATTTTTTACTAAGCTGAAAACTAATATATCATCCTGACTAGCTACGAGGTTCCAAAAACGCTTTGGTTGAGAGTAATTATGCCGCGAGTTTTACGAACGCACTAACTCTCAATCGCATCCAGTGATACTTAAGTATTGTATCTATCTTTAAAGGAATGTCCAGATAGTTCTGAATTACAGTTTCATAGGACATTTTGGAAAGCGCCAATTCTTGATGGTAATACAAACGTGTTGTTGTAGGTGGATGTTGCACCAAAATAGCGGTCCTACCCGACGGACCGGGCCGTCGGGAGCCCAAAAAGCGCAATACTGAGGTTACTCAACTTCATTTCAACCTCTGTGATACCATAAGAACTTCGACACTGATCATCTATTCAAATCCCTACCAGGGAACTCAGAAGAGTTGATACGTAAGCAATATTGTGCGGGCAGACTTCAGAGGACGATTTACCGCGCGCAATGAGGATGCGCAGGCACCTTGCAAAAGTCAATGTGGCGTCGGCGCAAGCCAGTAAGTGCCGAGATACTGTGCGGTTCGAAACCTAAACCCCCGAATGTGCCCAGCTCACAATCGAATGTAGTGGCAAGCCTTCATCGGTCATAGACATTCCTGAACTCTTCAACTCTTCCGCCACACCGAGCGGGGAGCCTTATCCAACAATGCGTTCTAGACTCTTGAGATCTCTCGACCCGTCCCAAAATCATGCAGGATGGCGCCAGCCAAAAAACCTTGGAGTACTCAAGACTCATAAATGGGCTGAGCTTGCAGATTTTGAAACCTTGCTGGGGTCAACTGCAACGACATACTCGCTTTCCTCGCAGGTCACAGCCCATACCATGGGTTTACTGGAGATTTGGTTGGATCTCGCTCTATGCCACTACCCTGGTAGATCAGCACTATGAATAAAGTAAGTTTGTATCTGCGCCTAATACCGGCCGCATCCGCGATCAATTCAAGGTTGTTTGTTTGAGGGCAGGGTGTTTTGGATCTTCAGCGTTAATTTGAGTGGGGTTGGGCGTTAACACGCCTTGGGAACTATTGAATGTAAGCAGCCTCGTTCTTAGTCTTATATCTATCCTTCTCGCATCCGACTGTGATTTCTCGTCAGAGACACTTTATTATCTTCATCTTGTATTTTCCAGCTCTTTTATGAGTAGGCAATTCGTATTGTTCGTTCAGTATACCAGTATTTGTACAAAAACATTCTTACAACACCATATCAATTATGGAAGTTGCAAAGAAAGTAAGCTCCCGGATTTCCTGGACGTTAGAGGCCCGATAAAGAATCTTCGCTAACAGCGGTTGTGATAAAAGACATCGATATTTGGTTCATGGCGTGGTAGATCACGACCGAATCAAGTCCCTCCTCTCCCTCTGAGAGACCATTCGTTCCCATCGTCCCTGAAGAATAGTGATACGCAATATCTATCCTCTACGGCTTCTATCCCCGAAAGGAAAAATACACTGGGCCTTGTTCTTTTAAACCAAAGCACTCCACCGACTCTCGCATCCCGAACAATACGTCAGTATCCTATCGACATCGTAGCCATTCATGGCATAAGAGGCGGTAACTATTCAACATGGACCGACAAGTCAAATAAAGAGTCTCCTTACTTCTGGTTGCAAGATTCCTTGCCAAAGGAGTTTCCTGGAGCCAGAATATACAGCTTTGGGTACTTAGCAGATGTTTTCTTCACGAAGAACACGGGAGATTTCGAGACATTTGCAGATGATTTACTGGACCAGATCAATAATACGAGAATCAGTCATGAGGTTTGTATAGCCAAATAGGATATCACATTTTACTCACTTATTGTTCAGGAGAAACGTCGCCCACTGATCTTTGTATGTCACAGTATGGGAGGAATCATTGTCAAGAAGGTCAGTCTTCCATCTGATCCTTCTTAGTATCATAATATTAGATTTAGCGCTTACAAAGATATCTCATACAGGCCCTCAACACCTGCAAAGTCGACCTCCGTTATCGCCACATTCTGAATGCAGTGCCATCTATACTTTTTCTGTCGACACCACATGGTGGCGCTAACCCAGCGGAATTTGCGGCGATGGCCTCGCGGTTGCTGAGCCTTCCAATCATTTCTCGAGTAAAGGGTCCATCGCATACGGATTTGATTCGTTCCCTTACTCGGAATTCGAAAGAATTGCATGCCATATCCAGGGAATTTCGTCTGCTCACTCCATATATTCAGATATTCTCGTTCATTGAAGAGAGAATTACCCCGCCGCTGAAAGAATTGGTGCGCACTATCCCACCATCCTTTGAGTGAAAATTCGCTGTTTGCTCGATAACTTGATAGGGCAAACGATAAGGCTGACTTGTCATACAGCTTGTAGACGTAGTGTCTGGGAGTTTGAATGTTCCCACCGAAACCATCATTCGCATGCCAGGGTGCGACCATCGGACAATATGCTGCTTTGAAAGTGACAAGAGTCAAGGATTCAGGAAGGTCTCGAGCAAATTGCGAGAAGTTGTTGTGAAAGCTACATCGAGTTAGTCATAAATTTGAGAAATACGAGTCTTCTTTTACATCAATTTTTGTTCATATCTAACAGCATCTGTCATAGAATTTGAGAACGACATACGAGAAGAAGATACCCGTGAGACGCCTAGAATACGGACTATTGTGAGCCATTTAACTAACCTCAATCAAAGCTTGTTTACACTCACTCGCTTTTCCCACCATGCATGACCGCTTAAAAGCCGCATGTACTGCGCATCCCTCAACTTGCACATGGCTGTTAGCACACCCTTCTTTCAGGATCTGGTCGAACGCTTCCAATACGCTTGCTTCCCCAGGTCACACAAGCCTCCTGTGGATCAAAGGAAATCCCGGAACCGGAAAGTCAACACTCATGGCCTTCCTCCACAATCACTTGACCGCAGCTCATCCGAGGAACATTCACCTGTCATTCTTCTTCAACGCTAATGGTACACTCCTCCAGAGATCAGAGCTCGGGATGCTACGGTCTTTGACGCACCAGTTGTACAGATTAAGTCCAGCTGCACGCCATATCATATTCCGTACATTCAAAGAAAAGACGCAGGAGTTCGGGGAGTACTACCAGCATTGGGAATGGAACACTGAGGATCTACGGGCTCTGCTGTTGGATATACTGTGTATGAAGCCAATAAGAGGTGAGGAGATCGTTATATTCATCGACGCTCTGGACGAGGCGGATGGCCAAGATGATCCGCTACTGGCTGGTAGACTTGTTGAATACTTCCATGGTCTAAGCGACCGAATGCTAGGTACTGGTAGCACGACAAAGATGATCATTTCCTGTCGCCACTATCCTGTTATAGCGACGAATATCGGTATGGTGATAAACATCGAAGAGGGAAACACGGAGGACATAGCGGTGTATGCTGAAGATCAGTTGAGGAATGGGGTGCAGGGATGGGCCCAAGAGCAAGAGATAGCCAGAAAAGCGTTGGAACAAGCTATCGTGACGAAAGCAGAAGGAGTGTTCCTTTGGGTAAGACTGCGTCTTCCAAAGATTATCAAAAGTCTCAACGATGGGGCTTGGACATTGAGAATGGCACCTCAGCTACTGCAGGCCGAGTCGAACGAGCTGTTCACCCAATACGAAGACATACTCATCCAAAAGATTGATATATCGCTACGAAAGAAGTCTCTTCATTTTTTACAATGGATCTGTCTTGCTGAGCGACCTCTGTCTGTTTCGGAAATTCGCTTCGCTATGGCTTGCGATGATGAAAGCATGGAGCTTGATGTGAAAAGGTGTCAGAATACAGCTAGCTTTGTGGACTCAGACGAAAGAATGCGCTTGTTGATCAAGAGCTTGTCTGGAGGATTGGTTGAATTTCGGCAGCATGAACATGGCACGACGGTCCAACCTTTCCATCAAACTATCACCAGCTTTCTCCGACTCAGAGGGCTGCAGGTCTTGGGAAACCTCTTACATCCTATGTCAGCGAGCGAATCTAACAACGACACAATTGGTGCGGCAGAGCAACGACTGTCTACATCATGCTTGAACTATCTAAGCTCTGACGAGGTCCGTCAAGCTGCTAACGGAGCTATCAATGCCATCGAGAGAAGACTTATTTTCATAAATTACGCATCGAACCATTGGTTAAAACACGCAGCGAGAGCAGACCGCAAAAATGTACAACAGAATGGCACGGTAAACCGCTTGATATCCCAATCCGGGTTGTTCGAGACCTGGAAACTTGTCCACGACGAGACAAACCCTCGAGAATTATTTCGTGGTTGTGACTTGATACATGTGATGGCGAATTCGAATATTTTGAGTGGTGTGACGGAGCTCTTGGATAAGGGAGTATTCATCGACAAAGAGGACATCCGGAGCAATACTGCCCTCTATCACGCTGCACAAAACGGACATACGGAAATAACAGAATTGCTCCTTGAGCGAGGCGCCAAGATAGATCAGAAATCCTTCTTCGATGGATGGACTCCACTGAAGATTGCCGCTAAGAAGGGGCACCTCTCCGTGGTGAGGCTTCTTCTAAAGTATGGCGCTGACATCAACGAGAATACTGGTCCCGCAGGCAATGCTTTGCAGATGGCAGCTGAGGGAGGAGACTTGAGATTAGTGACCACTCTCGTCGAGTGCGGTGCTGATGTCAATACCTGTGGTGGGCGCTTTCATACGGCTCTGCAAGCAGCAGCATTTGGAGGCCATGAAGAAGTAGCGCAATACCTGATTGACCATAACGCGGACTTAAATATTCAAGGCGGTGAGGCTGGCTCTACCTTACAGGCAGCTGTTGCTGGAAGCGCTCCAGAAGCTCGTCGCCAGTCCATGGTACGCCTACTTCTCGAATATAATGCAGATATTGAGCTCCAAGGAGGACAGTATGGGAATTCGCTGCAAGCTGCAATCGCACAGGAGAACCGGGAGATGACAGAACTTTTGTTGTCCTGTGGAGCGAATGTGAAAGCAAATGTGATGATGGAGGGCGTAAAGTACGGAAACGCTCTCCAAGCTGCTTGTCATATCAGAGATAAAGAGCTTGTTGAACGATTTCTGGATCTTGGGGCAGATATCCACGCTGCCGGAGGCGAGTATGGAAGTGTGATTCAAGCTGCAGCACATGTAACTGATAACGAGGACATTATCAGTCTACTCCTGGAGCGTGGTGCAAATGTCAACCAGCCGGGCGGACGATTTGGCAGTGCTCTTCAAGCTGCGTCAGTGTGCCCCGGAGCATTAGCTGTTGATATGCTGGTAAAAAATGGGGCAGATATCAATGCTCAGGGTGGAATCTATGGGAATGTCTTACAAGCAGCTGTGCATGGCTCCAACGAAGATGCGGCTAGACGATTTCTAGCAGGTGGCTTAGACATCAATGGGAAAGGGGGAAAGTATGGGAATATACTGCAGGCTTCTATTGAGTCATGTAAAGCCGAGTTTATAAGCTATTTGTTGGATCAAGGGGCAGATATCAATGCACAGGGAGGAGAATATGGCAATGCTCTGAGAGCTGCAGTGTTTTGGAAAAGAGAGCATATTATCCAGCTGTTACTGGATAGAGGAGCACGGCCAGATCACCAGCACATGGATACGTCATTTGGTAGTCCTCTACGTCTTGCCGCTGGTAGAGGATACCTGAGTATTGTGAAAATATTACTCGATCATGGAGCAGAGGTCAATTGGCGGAGGGAGCAGTCGACACCTGCTCTAGCAGCAGCTATTACGGGTGGACGTAAGGACGTCGTTGAGCTGCTACTAGAGCATGGGGCAGATCCCGACTTGCCTGATAGATGTTTCCAATCTCTTGGGATGAAATTTCCCATTGCAGACGGAAGCCAGGATATGGCCAGGTTACTTGAAGAGAGACGAAGGAAAGTGATACGCTTAGAGGTCGGATACGAAGCGTTGAGTCTAGACCGAAACAACCAGAGATACGTCCGCCGAGGATAACTGCACCGCCAGGCTTGTAAATTTGTATAGTAAATACGATTTGAGATGTACAATTACATACTCAATGGCTCAGGACAGATGAGCTTGGGAAGTTGACATTCTCTAATAAAGTAAAGAAGCAATAGTATACATGTTACGAGGCTGGACCAATTCGAGCCAGCAAAACAAGTCATAATGGTGGGTTTTAATGCCTTTTCCCTCGCCCAAGGATTTTTCGAGGGGGTCTACAATGTACCAAAGCTTAGAGATAAGCGCTGTAGATTTGGAAGCTTGCTCAAAGTGTAGTAGATGGCCACTACGTTGTCATCGCCTCAGGTGTGATTAATATCGGTAGAGGGGTGTGTGAGGTGGGTTGCGTGCGGTGCAAGATCTTCCTTCCAAGACCGTCGCTGAGGCAACGATCAATGATTTTTGCGCGTGTCTCCTCGTCTTCTCCGAGTTTCACACCTATCATACGTAGATTATCTGCATGACGACGCTTGGGTGCCTAAGCCTAAGCAGCTTCTCGGAACGTTTGTGATGTACCAGCGGTGATTTTTAAGCGCGCTGTATAGTGTACGAAAGCACGAGCTTGACATACAGAATTGAACAGCGAAAAAGAAGGGTAATTGGTAATACATCTTCAGACTTTTCTACCCGCCGCTTTGAAACCGTTTCTTCTGAAAGTCGGCTGGAGGCCTCTGTTCCGGACCAAGAATATAGTCACATGACTGGGGATTCCTTCCATTTCATCCACATGTTGATAGTGCTGGTCTTGTACCACTCAAACAGATCAGATAGCGTCAGGCTATGATCGCATTGCGTCTCGGCGTATTGCAGCTCGTCGGGAAGCATGTCTCTGATCATACGCAATGATTTTTCGGGATTTTGCCTCAGACTGCGCCTCACCATAGGAACGCATTCGCACTTCGCACTCGCATTGGCGAGTGCGTGCATGGTGGGCGGGCTGAGGGACATCCGATAGGTAATCTAGCTGAAGGCGCGCGACTGGCGGCGCTAAACGGACTGTATGCTGTATGCCATGAGCGGGAAAGTTCAGATGAAGCAGCGTTAAAGAACAAACAAGGACGAGGATTGGAAACTGGAACGCACGCATATATAGATCCCCATCCCCATTTCTCAATGCTCGCTGGACCAGACATAAGAACTACTTCAAAAGATGGCGACTTCAACTCATGTAAGCATTGGAGTAGGAGATCGTAAGGAGTGAAGAGCTCGTAAGAGAGATTACCACATGTCCCTACTGTGCTGAGGTCCGATCCAACAATACACATCATATCGCCTCTGCCTCTGATATTGACTTTTCGGTAGATCCGCCACGCTTGATATAAATAAAATATCGCTTGCTGGCCAATGAATCTATGGGAACCCCCCTGTCCATTGTCCATCTGTGGCTAAGCCTTGATGTCCTGCAGACTGCGGACTGCGGACCGCAGACTGCTGCAGAAGTGCTGATGGGCGCGTGCCCCCAGGCGCCGGCTCCATTATGTACTAAGTACCCAGTAGCGAGCGTGCAGGTGGGACACGATGTGTACGAGCCCAAGAGAGACCCTTCATCTTGAAATCCTGCAACACCACACCACACCTGACTTCACCTCACCTCACCACACCAAACTAACTCGATCTCCGTCCACCAGGTACTCAACTTGGTTAACTTCAAGCAACGACCCGACAATTGTGTGAGCAAACCAACTCATACCCAACTATACAATCAACAATTCAATTAATTTCAATCGCGCAGCTATACTACACGGAGATTAAAGCGACGTTAGGTGCTTTGGCCGCGGATCATAGCAAAACATTAAGGGGGTCAACCTGGTCAATATGAGTGTATGTTTCAACCACTTCTCCCGTGCTTTCTTCACCTCACCTTTGCTACATCTTCTCGCCCCTTCTCCTCTTCACATCTGCATCCAGCCAAAAGCAATCCTACGAATATACTCCGACCAAGTTTCTCTGGTAGAAACAAAATACTAACATCATGTCGCAGTACGGGTTAGTGATCCTTCCAGCCTCGAATTCTGCCCAATGGTCGCACAACGAGATTGCCGAATCTTTGGACGACGTTGCGCACCCGATGATGCGGCACATTTGTATAACCACGGTCGGAGAATGGTACTGATCATGCGTGAAATAGATACGGTGCCAAGGTTGCGAACCCTTATGATCAGAGAGGAGGCCAATCTCAACCCTATCAACAACCTGCCTACGGGGGTGCACAATCGCCAAAATATGGCGGTCAACAATACGGTGCGCCAGCGATGGGACGAGACGACTATGCCGGTTAGTCTTGATTGTTCACTTGCATATAATGAGGAAGACGATGCTGATGTACCTTTTCTTCAGACCAAAATGTTGAGATGACCCCCCTCGCACAGAATGGCCAGCAGTTTGGACGACAAGCAGACCCGAATGCAATCCTGAACGCCTGCATTGAAGTCAACAGAGGCATGCAAGATATACAACAGGCAATGCAGCTACTATCCAGGGACCACGCGAGCGCCATTGACAACCCTGGAGTCGAAACAAGCAGAAAGCTGGAGAACGCAAACAGTCAGATCGTGGCTATGTTCCGTGAATTGACTGGTAAAGTCAAGAGTATCAAGATGAAGCCAGATTCCGGAACCCCTCGAAACTCGGCCCAGGTCGGAAAGGTTGATCGCGAGCTCAAGGAGCTGAGAGCCTCATACTTGGTTCTGGATGCGAGCTTCAACAAGAAGGTAAAGGAGCAGGCCATGCGTCAATACCGAATCGTTCGACCAGATGCCACAGAAGCAGAAGTTCAAGCAGCAGCCGAGCAGGACGGTCAACAGATGTTCGCGCAGGCAATGATGCAAAGCAATCGCCGAGGTCAAGCTCAAAGTGTGCTTTCCGAAGTCAAGAGCAGAAACGAGGCGATCAAAAAGATTGAAAGCCAGATGATTGAACTTGCAGAGATGTTCCAGGATATGGATAACTTGGTTGTACAACAAGAGGCAGCGGTAGTGAATATCGAGCAGAAGGGAGAAGAGGTCGTTGATAATATGGACAAAGGAAATGAGCAGATCGGAACGGCCATTGTCAGTGCGAGAAATACGAGGAAGTGGAAATGGTGGTGCTTGGGCATCTGTGGTATGTTCCCTCTGCTGTGCTCGGCACTCTCCAGCCGCGGTATCTGTGCTAACATATATCAGTTCTCATCATCATTGTTATCGTCGTTGTAATCCTCATCTACAAGTTCGTCATCCAGAACAACAATACCGGCGGCGCCAACAAAACCGCAGCTACCGCGAAACGCTTCATCCTCTCCGAGACCATCCCGCTCGAAAAACTCAGAACCAGCGCAGACCGAGTTATTGCAGGCCAACCTTGGTCAAACGATGCCGTCCTATCAGGAAAGCCATACACACCTTCGGATGCCGTCATTCCGACTCTGAAGAAGTTCCGTCGTTTTGCCGCATAAGCTCTCAACAGCAGGGAGATATCCAAAGAGTGGTGCTGGGCACATAACTACATATACATATATCGTTTTCTCCGTTTGGTCTGGCCTCGTCATTTTGTCGAAATCGTATTTTCGAAAAGCGCACGACACATTTCATGCGATAGAAGGACGTGGCACATTTGAGAGCATTCTGCATGGCGTTTGTTTTGTTATGTGAGCAGCAGTTGATCAATCAACCTCGCTTTTCACCGATAAATCCTGGAGACTCCCAAATCTTTTTGTTTGTACACATACTGCACCACGGAGCCATCCGGATCTCTCGTTTTCTTTGCTTTGTGTTTTCGGAGGTTCAGGGGAGGTTGAGGGTAGAGGGTAGAGGGTTTGAGGTTCTGGCCTTTTATCGGATTTGAGGTCAAGCTTGCAAGTCTGGATTCGGCATGCTTGTGGAATGCATGGGGCGGTCGTGATTGGTGATTCGATTCTGAGCCCGAGGCCTGCGGAGAATAGTGGAAATGAAGTGAGCTCTGTCACTGTGATGCGAGCATGCGTTAGCTAGCATGTGGCAGGAAGGGAAGAGACAATAAAGGAAGGCAGAGTGAGATTGTTAAATAGGAACGTTTAATGCAATTTTTTTCGTTTCTTTGTCGATGAACTTACCCCTACCATTGATTTTGTCCAGGAGAAAACAAGTGTATTGAAACACGGCCGAATGCTCTCCAATGCTCTCGACTTTTCTTGAATACTAACTATATTATATAGCTCAGCCGACACCCTTCTATCTATGCTAGGTAACCTACAAAACACGATATACGCGTCGCGGGGTAGGATAATTAACTCGGAGCTAGAATATGAGGGCTATCCTATGCGGACAATTACATCGATGTATACAACCCCACATCAGTGGAGTAGAAATGAGTTAAATAACCAAAGAATCAGATTTCTGTACTAGAATAGCAAGCTCATCTTGCCATCTCATCTTCTCTAAAGAAAGGTAATCCTATCAATAGGAAGGTTACGCTTGGGCAGGCAGGTAGGGACTGCTGTTGAACTTTGTTCGGAGTTGAAGTCTCGACGAATATTGTGCGGTGAACTTTTACCGAATTACTGCTTGCTTCCTAGGGAGGGTAAAGTAGGTAGGTGGGTGGCTGAGCGAGTCACTTCTTTTTAGATGTAGGCAGATACATAGGTGAGTGGGTAGGTAGGTCGTAGGTAAGGTAGTTTCTCCTTCAGAAAGAGAGAGGGAGATAGGTAGATGGATGGATGGATAGATGGATGGTATTTATCATGCAGTAGGAAACATGTTCATCTACCTCTCTCTCTCTTTCATATCTGACATGTTCTGCTGATGAGGACTTTCGTATCGATATACATGTAAATATCTAACACCGGTACGATATGCGCATCGATGTACATTAGTATCGGGAATTATGCTACTGAGTTTCATGCGTTTATTCATTTTATTGGTTTATCCATTTATTTACCTATTTATTCACCTATTGGTCCACTTATTTATATATACATCTAGTAGTTCTCGTAGATTCATAGACTTTCAACGTAATCTTCTTGAATTTTCATGTGGAACGAGGTATACTTATAGCCAGGAAGTGGAGTGCACACAACAACAACATCTCGCATCATGTATTTCCGAGAGTTCGTGGTAGTTGGGAAATGATCGGGCTTAATCTTTTCCCCTTACTCTGCAAAGCATGTCATTGAGATCAGAATACCGCATGTTCTAGGCACAATAGAGCAAGTATTGCCTTGAGATATTGTAGATTTCGACTTTGATATGTTGACGAGGACGTCTGGATCTCTCATGAGCTATGTGTATGTGTGTATGTGTGTATGTATACATGTTTCTAAGATCTCGTTCCATACCTACCTACCCAAGTACGAAGTACGTAGGTATTCATTCTATCCCAACGCATCCCTAACGCATCCCGCGCCCATGGAACTCACGACACGCAAACAAGAATCACAGAGCGCAGATACTAAACATGGATTACACGAGCAGAGACGAGTTTGTGCTCGACGTGGTAGGTATCTTGGGTAGGTAGGTAAGTAAGTATCTTACATAGCCACGCTCTGAATCGCTGGGGTTACGATCCCATTTTCTTTCCTTGCCTTCAATGTTTTTCTTGAAGTACTGTAGTAGGAAAGGCAGGGCATGGCAGGGCAGGGCATGGCACGGAACGGACGTGAGAATCCCAGGGTTCGATTATTTTCTTTTTGGCTACAAGGATAAGTATAAGTGTGGTTATAAGCTTAACTATAACCTATACCGTGATATTTGTCTGATTCGGAAATCGCTTGTGGCTCGAGGTCGAAGTCTGGGAAGCTAGCTAGGTAGCTAGATCTAGGCTCTGGTCCGTTCCATTCCCTCCTTTTATCCAATACCACGTAGTAGCTATCGAGAGATAACTAAGTACCTCAGAATAGGGACTGGCAACAAAACACATTGATGTGATACGGTTTGATGTGATGTGATGTGATGTGGTAAGACTTCGTTCTATCGATGTGCTTAATCTCCCGGTTTATCAGCTGTATCTGTATTCCCATCCACAGGTCCAGGTATCGATACGGTGGTGGGTATAGATACAGGTCCCAGATCCTCTCTGCTACCCCTCTGAACAACCCTCCTTAGGATGCCCATTTTACGATCAAATCCCTCCATAAGGAGCTGCATCTCCTCTTCTCCCGTCACACTTTCGCCCTCTCTCTCTTTCCCCTTCCCCTTCCCTCCACCATCTTCACCCCTACCCTCCAACTCCCCATGCCCATCTAAATCCAACCCCACCCCCTCAACCCTCAACATCATCCCCGCACCCAAACCAGCAGGACTCTCCCCATCCTCTCCACCCTCCTTATCCCACATCGGCGCCTTGCTTATCTCCGCACTCACAACCTGCCACTGGGGACTAAGAGAACTGATTTTCGTAACCGCATCACCGGTGGAATTGATGTCGATAATCAAGACTCTTTCTTCGCGAGTCGGTGGTTCGCTTTTGAGGGGATTTACTTTCTCTTTCTCTCTACCCTTGATCTTGCTTTTGGGCTCTCGATCTTCGGTGCCCGTACGCTGTGAGGTATTGCGTTTCTGGAAATTCCTAGATCTGGGGTTTGTGTTTAGGGTTGGGTGAGAGGGCCGGGGTGCGTCACTGCTGCTATTGGTCCCCGTCTCGATCCCTTTTGTCCCTTCCTCTTCTTCCTCCCCATCCTCCTTACTGTCCTCATCTTCCTCTCCTTCAGTCTGTTCAACCACATCCCCTTCCTCCCTCCCACCGCTCTGCATCTGCCATTCGACAGCCCTACCCACACACCCCGTGAAAACTTCACTAACATCATCATCCGCAAAGATATAATGTACTCTACTCGGATGATGCGTACTCTGCTTGCCGTTGCTCAAATCATCAATCAACATGAAAAAGGGCTCAAACGGCGGCCGCTCAACCTCCTTACTCCCATCCCTCTGTGCATCTAGTCCTGATTTTATCTCTGCCTGATCTTGATCTTTGTTTCGGATTTGGGAGGGAGGTTCAGCGTAGGATTGTGGTTGGGACTCGATTTCTCCTAAACTGTGATCTCGTTTTCCTGGTTGTTGTGTTATAATTTTATCCCGACTCTGACTCGGCCCTGTAATCGAAGGCGAGAAAGATCGTGTATGTGTAGATGAGGAAGAAGGGCCGAATGGTATTGGCGGAGGTATAGCTGGAGGAGACATAACTTTCGTATCTGCTTCTGGGGAAATCGAGGCTTTGCGCGTCTGTTTCGTCTCGGGAGTTTCCTTTGAGGTTTATATTTCGAAATGACCCTGCGTGGTGTTTCCTTTGCGACCCTCTGTAATCGGTAGTTGCACTCGCTTTCGAAGCTACCGATGAGCTGATCGGGGGACGCTGGTATTCTAGAGAAGGCTGATTTTAGTTTGGGATGGGCCGATGAGGATTGTTCGCTGAATATGTAATTTGGTTTCCTGTTGGAGTTCTTTCAAATGTTCAAGGAAGTTGGACGTCTGGCTTCCCAAATGAAGCTTTTCGAAGCCAACAAAGGACTGGTAGTTGGTGATCGCTGGATGTAGGACGTTTGTAGAGTCAGATTTCAATAAGTGTTGAGCTCTAGCTCGCAAGGCTGTCCTGAGCCTTGCCGAGCCTAGCTTCCGATCTAAGCTCCGGCTAACTCCGGGTACGGGCCGGTTAGGTAGATTATCGATCAAAAGTGGAGACTCTCTTTCTCTACCTCCTCGAGCTACCTAATCTGCTCCATATAAAAAGCACTAAGGGAGTCGTAAACAAGCCTATCTTTGATACTCATTCCCTGGTATCTGTTGTCGTCCGAAGTCTTCAATCGATAGATATTCTGATGTCTGAGTTTGATTTATTTAGATTTCGTTCCATTTCGTTCCGTTCAGACTGTGCTTGCTTGCTATGTTCAACACTCTATACGAGAGTATTCAACCATTCCATATGCCACGTCCATAAACTCCCGACGCTGTCCCCCTAAAACATTCCATGCCAATCCATACAGATCATATTTACATCAGCCCATCACAATAAAGCAAAGAAACCCCCACCTAGACCCATCATTCCCAGCGAAACAACACCAACAACGATTCTCGACCTAGCAAAAGGCTCCGGCCCAGCACCTCCAGCATTCTTCTTGCCCGTACTCGAAGGCTTAGCCGTAGCAGCAAACCCACTAGCAGCATTGAGCCCCGTAGCCTGAGGATTATAAGTTGGTGCCACATTGCCAGTGCCAGTCGCAGAGCCGCCCGAAACTCGAGGAGCGCCAGTAGCAGTCTGCGTCACGGCCGCATTGCCAGATGCCTGCACAGCGTTAGGGATAGCTGCCCCAGCACTAGCGAATGAAACAACGTTCGAATCGGTGGAGTTGAAATCAGTCTGGGCGAGAGCAATCTGGTTGTTGGCAAGATCATAGACAGCGTATGCAGAGCGAAGGAAAGTGTCTCCGAATAGCACGGGAAGATCTCCTGCAGCTTGGATGCCGAGTTGGCATGCAGCTTGGCCATTGGTGTATTTTGGTTGACGACCATTGGCGAAGATCAATGGGAGTACGAGATCGGAAACTTGTACTTTGATGACTGGACCCCCTTGGCCACCGAATCCGTAGTTGAGAGTTCCGTCGACTTTGGCAAGATCACAAGGGACGATGACGGCACCAACTTGGTTGTTGACGGTAGCTCCTAGCTCCTCGAAGACTGCAGCAGCGACATCATCCGGGAGGAGAGTGATTGTAGTTCCGGAATCGAGAATCGCAGCTACAGCATAGTCTTTTGGTGTCAACTGGTCGGTTCCTGAAGGACTGGTGGCTGACATGGAAGTGAACGCTACTGTGAAGGAAGTAATGCGACCGCGCCTGGAACTGGGATAGACTTTGACCGAGATCAAGTCGCCAGTGTACTTTGCAGTATCAACGCCACCAAAGAGAATCGAACCAGTGCTTGATTCTTTAGATAATTAGCAAATGATCGTTATCTTCGCGATGGATCGACTCACCCAAATCATTCAACCACAAGCTGTAAGCAGTAGTTTTGACCAAACCTTGGTTGACCAAAGCCAAAGGCAAGTTAGGGTAAACAGTTCCATTACCAGTATCGATGTTGGCCTCGGAAGTGTTGTATCCAATACCCATAATACCTGTGCCAATCGTGGTATCCAACGCAATACCCATCTGGAACTGCGAAAGTGTAGCTCCACCGATCGTGAAGGTATCCTGGAAGTAATCACCTACAGCACCACTACCATCTACATATGAGATATTGAAATCGTTCTTGCCGACATCGAGGAAGGTGGAGGACTTCTTATAGTCGACTGTGAATTGTTAGTTTGTTCTTCTAGGTAGCAGAACGTATATCAGAGTTCTGCGGGGAGATCGCAATCTAGGTTACTTCCTCCCTCCCGCAACTCAAATCATAATTCCAGGAACAACCCAGTTTAATTTGAAGACGTTATAGATTCTACTCACATTGACCGTTTGGACATCCCCCCTCCCTAGCATTCCCACAAAGTGCCGCCTCCGCAGCAGCGACCCACACATCCGAACTGCCTGTATCAATCTGCAACGCCAATTGCTGGCCCGGTGTTCCTACAGTTACATTGGCGAAGTATAGACCCTGGAGACGGGCATTTGTCAAGTCGGCAGTGACGGTATCGGCGCGTTCGGTGAGGATGTGCGAGTCGAGACCGAGAGCTCGGGCGCGCAGATGGGCTTGTCGTTGTTGGAGTTGGGCGGTTTGAACGCTGGGTGAGCGGACGATGTCGAATTGAACGGTGGCGAGTGTGAGGGGGAGGGAGAGGAGGAGGGCGAGTGTTGAGAGTAGTGCCATGGTTGCGAATTTCACGAGGGAGGTTTGCAATTTATCTTGAGGTTGACCGTTGAGGAAGGAGAGATCGAAGAAGAAAAGAGGTTCGGTCGACCTTCAAATCCGAATTCGAAAGCAGGCAGGGAGGGTGTAGGTAGGTAGGTAGGTAGGTAGGTAGGTGAGTAAGCAAACAAAAGATGTTTAGGTATCTAGGGAGGTATCGAAAGAGAGAAAGAAAAGCACGCAACAAAGAAGAGCGGGAATGAAAAACAAAGGTGAAAGGGAAGAGAAAAGTGAAGGTGAGTGTGAGGGTGAATCGAGAGAATTAGGGCAGTTGATTTGATTTCATATTAGGCAAGGCCGGCCAGCAGGCGGGCAGACCAACATAACATAGCGTAGCGCAGCGCAGGGCGATCTGGATTACTGGCTCGGAAGCTGGAATCCTACAAGTACTGCGACTGCGACTGCGACTGCGGCTGCGCTTCGATGACGCCAACAGGGTCTGGATGATGGATGGATATAACTGGGCCGCTGGAGCAAAGATGCGCAGCGCAGCCAAGCTTAGGTAAGGTACAGGTACCGGTACAGGTAAATTTACAGGTAGATTTGCGGGTTCGCTACGGTACGGGTAAGGTAGGTAAATATTTGTGTTGAAGCCATGATGGTAGATGGTGGATTGTGGATTATTCAGCATTTGTTGATTCCATTCCATTCCATTCAATGGTTGGTATGATTATCCTACAATGCTCATTCCTGCAGTAAAGTACCTACCTAGGAAACCAGGTCTCTAACTATCTTTACTATGCAAGTTTGACTCGCCGGTTCGACGATAAACCCTCAGTCAGGATTTCAAGGTTAATGTCTGCCTGCAAGCATGCATGCGGGCACAACTCTATATAATATCCAAACAAGCCTTTCAGCCCAGGATTGGCAGTCAGTCAGTGCCTTAATAAGTTAATTCCCTATCTACCTACCTACCAACACACACATGTACGCAAGCCCTTTCAAAGGTATCAGGAAGCGCTGGGCTGGCTCGGCTCCGTGGGATTTCATTCCTTAGGAATCCTTATCTACCATCCCTCGAAGTATCATACTTACCTACCTACTTACCTACCTACCTACTACTTACCTACCTACCTACCTACCTACCTACCTACCTACCTACCTACCTACCTACCTACCTACCTACCTACCTACCCTACCTATGATGCTATCTCTCCCAAGAAAGGTACCTGTCACGGCCACACAGACTTTGGCGCCACACCTGCCTGCCGCATACCTGTCATATACATACCTTGCCCGACCCCGAATGCCCGAGTTGAGGAGAACAGAGAAACCTTCATATCGGCTCGCTCCATCCATCCATCCAATACCGCACAACCTCTCCCAGCGAGCAAGCAACCAACCCCCACCCCCACTCACCCCCCACATCCAGGCTTTCAGATGCCAAGCCCCATCAGAAAAAAAAAAAAGCTTAGCTAGCAGCCTCGCAGTCTCGCAATCCACCCCCGGACGGACGAGCCGGCAAGCACATCCATCCCGGAATCAAGCTTGATCCAGTTCTATAGGCACTGCACTGCTGTAGTTGCAGCTGGATGCACGTGGCGGTGCATCGCATCACATCACCACACCACACAACCCAAACATAACTCAATCCATCCCTCTCCATTTAACCCATTTCCCGATTTCCCAAGGTAAGCAAAGGGTCCAAGGGAGGTTTGAACGAACTCCCCTGAAACCACGAGCCACTCCCGATTCAGGTAGTATAGTATAGTATAGTACATCCGCGCGAAACCACACGGGATCGAATCCAATCGAACTAATCATCCTTGGGGTTCCCGTTCAATGTACTTACCTTACCTTACGTCCCAGGTTAGGACGGGACGGGATGGGATGAAATGGGATGGGAGGGGAGGGGAGGGGACGTGCAGTGCGCGTCGTCAGCGCTTCCTCGTCAGCTTTTGTTGCCACTTTACTCTACTTATACCAGCAAAGACGTCACGATAGCAGCGTACTGTAGGTAGGTAATCTAGATAACACAGGTGCTTTTGGGTGGCCATGAGATCGAGTTGATTGAGTAGAGTTGACTTGGCTTGAGTTGAAGTCAGCTGATTCGAGCTTCGAGTTGACTTGATGGACGTAGGTGATGCCTCACTCAACTCGGCACTACACAACGCACCTGACGACGCTGGACGGCAGCAACATATACATATACCTCACGCTACGTCCCGTCCGAGTAACACTTCGTAAAGCACGCTTGAAGACTGTAGAGGAGATGGGCAGGAATTCATGATATGCTTTTTTACCATCCTGATGCTATGCTCTGCTATGGTACACACTGATGCAAATATATCAGACATTCCCTTCCCTCACACCCCTTCCTGTCCTGTCCTGTCCTGTCCCGTCCCATCCTGTCCTACCCTGTCCGCTCCTCACCATATCCGACCGGTCCAATCACGGAATACAGAACTCAATCCAGCTCCCCAAATAGTCCATCTGACTTCCCCTCCCCTCGCCAACCGCTGCCTTGACCTTTTTCTCAAACTCCTCAAACCCCAACCTGCCAAACCCGCCCTCACTCTCCGCCTTCTTTTCCGCCCTCTCGATCTTCCACAGCTCATATAGACGTGGTTTGCGCGGTGGTCGCGGCATAGGTCTGTTGTGCTCGAAGTTCGGCTTGTAGGAAAGAGGCGCCGGGGGGGCTGTGGCGGACTTATCGTGATGGTCGTCGTAAATGGGTTGATTTCTAACCTCTTCCTGTAGAATGTGTAGTGCGTCTGCGGTCAAGTGCGAGGAGGTAGGTCTGTAAGGAAATTCAACCGTGTCTGGTCGGAACTGGGGGAGTGTTGGATCGCGGTAGGGTGTAGAAAATTCGGGAGATGTGTGCTGAGCTGAGTCGATACGCATGCCGTGTTCTTGTCCATTGGCACCGGCCAAAAGGCCGGCTGTAGAAGAAGTTTCGGGTGCATAAAATGCGGGATTGTAGGCGGGCTCTTCCAGATCCGAGTCCTCTCTAGGTAATTGCTCGCGAATCACAGCAGTGGGACGAGTCGTGCCATGATTACTCTCATAATCCGAGATCGCTTCCCCTTCATTATCTTCATCGTTCTGCTGTGCAAGTGATTCGTCGACCTCGTATCCCGTGGCAGCCAGAAGTTCCTCGAGAGGCCTCTCTCGCACCTGCTCAACCTCTACCTCCGAGAACGCCGGCCATAGAGAAGCTGTCGCAGGCAGAGGGCCGTTGGCAGGATAGCGAGTGATATTTACTTTCTTAGGCTTGTTTTCCTCAGCCTCTTTCTTCAAAGCCCACTGCTCGAATCTGGGGTTCATGAATAGAGAATTCCATTTCTCTCTTTCTGGCTTCGTAGAAGCTGCTTCCATGGCTAGATCCTCTTTTTCTTTGAATAGAGGATCAAGTAGTTCGTTGAAAGCTTGCTGGGTGACTTGATATAGAATCTCCTTTCCTGCATCTCGCTCTGCGTCTGGGATTTCCATGCCTCCCCACCGCTCAGGTACACTTCTAGAGGAAGTCGATACATTTGACTGCGTATCAAAATCATCCATATCCTCGGCGAATCGCACCCTCGAGGAAGACCTTGAATGAATAGTTGGTCTGGATTGAGCTTTTGAACTCTCACCAGCCTTGCTAGACTGAGCTAGAATGTCATCCTCTTCATTCCAATCAGCTGGAGGAGTTGCGCCTTCTTCTTCGTCTGTATAGAATCGCCTTCTCTGCCACCGGTTACGTATATTCTCTTGGGCCTCTTCTCGATAGGTCGCCTGTGCAATAACTGCTTGTCGGCTCTCTTTCCGCACATTCTCAACCGTAGTTCCTGGTCCATCAATCGCTTCAGCATCCTCGTCAGTGACTCTTACATATGAAGGTGGCCAGTTTCGGTCCGCTGCTGGGTTCGAAAGCGCACTGTCAGAAATGCTGTCTTCATCATCTTGCCTCACAACAATGGATGACTCGAAGGGCGCACCTGAAAGAACTTCGGCAACTTGTCCGCGAACGCGCTGCAGGTTTTGAAGAACGGCTGGCAATTCCCCTAGTGTCTGTGGCGGGTCGACTATGGTCTCCCAGTATGTCGTATTATATCTGTCGAGGTCTCCATGCCAAGAATTTCCGTAAGTTGGCCGAGCATCTCTTCTGAATATGTCCTCTCTATTTCCTGTATCATTGCCACTTTCATTCATGATACCCTTTCCATCAATGATATGCAAATCTCCATTGGTATGAGCACTTTTTCCCTCACCTGTCCGCGGGTCTGGAGCTCTTGGATATCTTCCATCCTGCCCAAATGCACTACTGAGTGGTTGTCGTCCGCTAATAAGTCGATGAGCTTCCGTGCTACTCATTTGTTGTTCTTCTGCACCTTCAATCATATCTCGATGTATCTGGCGATGGAGAACATAATATGAGCGGAACATTCGGAGAAAGTCTTTCCTGTCCACATAGCCATCTCCATCAATGTCATAGCCCTCGAAGATCTTCCTCCATTTGTCCTTCTTTTTCCGATATGAAACACCATGAAGAAACTCGGGGAAGCCGATAAGGTCGTCCTTGTTCGTATCGTAGAAAGCAAACATCCGGTCAAATATTAAGCTTGGTGCTGAATGCCTGGATCCTCCGGTTGGTACCAGACAACGGTCGAAAGTCCTCCTATCCATAGCCAAGTTGATATCATCTGGATCATCTCTCCAATCCGTGTTTGCCATGAAGGTCCATTGCTCCCAGTATGCGTCCAACTCTGGCCTCTCAAAGCCAGTCTCCCTCGATAGTTTCGTAGTGGTCTCCTTCGACAACACTCTCATCGCATTGTCAGGGTCTCCCGAGTACCAGACTGGTTGTATATGTCTAGGGCCGAACGAGGGTGCTGGAACCTTGATCTTGTAGAATATGTGTGTCTTGATATGTAAGCCTTGGGATTCACAGCCTTCGCAGAGATCGTAGTCGGCGCAATTCGCACATCGATATCGGATTCCTCTGATAGGCAGCATATTACAGCTATTACAGGCGCATCCTCTATGAACGTAGGCATTTCGTCTTGTAGCATCTTCCGAAACCCGAAATAACAGCTGGACAATGTTCTGGCCATTGCGTTGGTATGTCTGGGGCATGTTGGTCCAGCCATATTCATCCGCAAAAGCTTGATCATCGACCACCGTCTCTCCATCATTCAAGGCCAGTGGAACCATGTTCGATTGCATATCAACAACGCCATCATCATGTATAACGCGACCAAGATCTGCGACTTCCGCCCCGATCTCATTCATTACACTTCCTGTTCGTCGTCTGCGGACCGCATTGCTGCGATGTAGTCCTGAGACCTGCGCATTCTCCTCCTCCTCGACCAAACTTCGATAGAACCAGTATGCCGTGATAGCTGTTGCCACGGAGGCAAAACCGAAGACTGCAAGTCGGGATCTTGTGAGCGTGCTCGAGGCTGCGGATGATGAGGCTGACATTGTTCGGTTCCAAGCCCGCAGGCACGTTGTCTACCGGACCGTGTATCCAGTATCAGCGATCATTTTCGTCTCGAGACATTGGTAAGATTAGAGTTCGCATGGACAATTGGTGGTGAGCTTGCTGCAAGTCTATTCTCGGATTCAGCCAGAAGTTTACGTCGCGGTTGCCAAGAAGGAATGGTAGCTTCAGCCTCGGCCCTTGCCAGTCCGCCTTCTTTCCCAGCTTCAACCTTCTGGCAGTAAGTATCGCCACTTTTTTCCCTTAAAATAATTATTGCTTATTTCACGCGTACAAACTTTGCTCAAAACGATCCTGATCTAGACTCCGTGGCATTGCTCCGAGATGCTATCAGTGCAGTATTTCTAGATCTTGGTATCATCACTTCGATTCGGTCCTTTCAAAGTAGGTACTGCCTGATTTTTATATCCTCAGCGTTCGTGACTTCTACATTGCTCTCTTCCTGGGATATGTCTCGATCGCATAGGCTGTTGATATGCAGGGTGCTGTTGTGTTTTAGTTTCCTTGTTTTCCATCAAGATATGTATATTGTCTGGGTCTTGTCAGCTGCAAATCGTCATTTGTAATCGCATTTATCAATGTCTAGCGCATGCTTCAGTAAATGCGAACTCATTAGCCTCTGTCAAAAGTGTCTTGACATTAGCGATTGTTCCGCCCTGTGTGTCCGCTCTCCTTTCGATGTTACAACAAGTAAACAGCCGCATATGCTTTCAGGGCATGAACTTGAACTAGCCGTATGGTATGTGCAATTATGTTGACATGTTTGGTAGTATGATTTGCTGTTGCGAAACCGGCAGGAAACTGGTATTCGAGATAGCATGAGATATTGCTGGTGGTTGACAACAGTATTTACTTGATGGCATTGTCGTCAGCATTGTGTCCATGCTGTTCAATGTCGTAGTGAAGTTTCGATGCCATGCAGCAGAACTTTGACACAATCTTCATCAGTGCCAGGTTGGTATTTCATGAGCATGAGTTAATACTCTTATGCGTATGTAAAACGATTTCCAATTGAAATTTTGGTCTAGTGCTGCTAGCAGGAGCTTCCCGCGATGATTTGACATTCTAAAGGCCAATTTTGTTCCAGTCCAGGAAGTTAGACCCATCGAATATCACCATGATTCTCTTCCGCATCTTGCACATGGGGCATAGCCGAATCTTTCGACGATGCCGTACATGCACAGACTTCTACATACATCATAAACATCATCTTTCGTCCCAACTCATTGTCCATTTTCTGTGGACGCACGGTGCCCTGAGTATCGTCGACCAGCACTCATCCCCACGGGGTTGTTTGCTTATTGATGATCTCTGTGATCTTCTTGACGCATTCGTTTCCAAAAAATGCACGAATTGTGCAGCACCACGTTATCGAAATACGCAATTTTCAGCGACTTTTAAAGCCAGAATGCGTATTTGAATATTCTCAAGCTCGAGATCCCTGGCTTGAAGGCCTCCAACATGTATGCACCGGCTCAGCAGTTGAAACTCAAAGAACAGGTTTCCTTTCTGCACGACTTACAGGGCCTCATTCGACTTGACCAGAGGCACTGTACTATCAGATGCCATTAGTACTCGTGTCGGCTTAAAGACCTTTGATATACCGCATATAGCTCAAGTCGGCATTTTCGTCCGGATCAAGACAGATTTCTCCTCTCAAGTACCTACCAGGGATCTTGACGCTCAAAGGTACCTCATGTTCGATCGCCAGAACACCGACGAAGACGAAATCGCACTAATCTTGCTTCGCGAAACGGCATCTTTAGGCTTCAACCTCAAGGACCAGTAAATTTTTCATTCTCGTCTGGGCTTCATTGAATCGGCACGGCATGGGCTGGGTCCTGTTTGGTTCAACCATTGCCCAGCTTCCATCTTGCAGAAGAGATTGAAAAGTCGCTCATCGGTGAAAGAACCTCACACGAGGTTTCTCCGTGAGGCTGGGCCAGCTGCCAACCCAACGATCAAACAGCCCCGGTCTCGAAATGCAACTCTTCGTCTCATACCCTGGCTCAGCCAAGACCCTTGACGCCTCTCCGGAATCGACGCCTCAAGATTCCACACAATATTATTTCCATTGACTGGATATAATGACAACCATTGTTCGGCATCTAAATAGCAATTGGTAAGAAGTTTCGATACATCGTCATCTCCAGCATGATTTAATGTTACTCAAACATTAAACGCTTCCACTGGCCACTCCAATGAGCTTGTTTCGCATTGACCTCAACGTGGATCTCAAGCTTAGCGAGTTGCCGACGTGAAACTCGAATTTCTCATCTGATGTTGACTTGAGGCACCTTGGCAGACACTTTGCCATTCACTTTCCCACTCTCGTCCGGTAATTTTAACTCCAGGCCTTTTTCTCAGCCTTAATGTGGTCGCACAGTCCGGTTATTGATCCGACATCCCTTGCCGGATCCTCGCCAAATGATCGGATGCGGCTAGGAGGTATCGAATGGCAGGCCAAAGCTACCTTGGCTATAACGCCCTCTGCATATGAGGATCATTTCTTACCAGGAGGCCAGGACCAAGAATCTCAATCCCATCAGACTCAGTGCAACTCGTCTTCGTCCCGCAGAAAATGCGAGGACCACTGGACTGTCTTCCAAGCATGTCTGGGCCGCTAGACTGAGAACGAAGTTAGAATGACAGGAGGGACAGGAAGGGGGTTCCATGCTCCACCTACCGCTGTCAACCGATGTCAACCCAAGTGGCAGAGCGCTTCTACATCTCCTGCCAGTAGTATATAACATACGATAGTTTCCTCGAAAGTATTTTCTGTTCTTATCATCCATCTTCTTCAACTTCTTTTCTGCCTTTGCACATTCGTTTCTAGTTCTGCGAACTATACATTCTTTCGGTTCCTAACCAGTTCAACTTTCAACTTTCGGCCGGTCCACCTTCTCTGATCATCTTCATATTACTACATTCGAGCTTATTTTTCAATCCCCAAAATGTATACTCAAGCACTTCTTATCTCAGCCCTCGCGGCCATTGCTGAAGCTCGGTAAGCACACCACTACCCTTTCAGCCAAAGCATCAATTAACAAATACAGATTTGGTCAGGAGCAACTCCCAATCCAAGCCATCTCTGACCTCGGTGCTTTTGGAAACTCTGGGGAGGCCGGAACTCTTGCCGGTCAATCTATTTCTTTCCTCCTTGGAGCAGCCAACCCCTGCGGAAAGGTATGATACTCAATTACGAACAAGTACAACTCGTCTAACTCTCTAGCTCTCCCAAGCAGATAAGATCGTCTCTACTCTTGGGAATGACCCCGCAGTTATCGCCGCTGCCAGAGGTCTCGTCGCCGCCGAGCAGAACTTCAACCCATTTGCTGTGTCCATCCCAGCTATTTGCAGTGATGCCTCTCTCCCAGCCACTGAGGCTCTCCGTGGTGTCATTCCTCTTGTTGACCCTGCTGTTACCGGATCCGATACTGAGAACGCAAACTCAGCTGCATCGCTCACCACCCCATTTGACGCTGCGGGTTTAAGTGTTGCTGAGGTTATGGCCGCTCAGGGTTTCACCAACTTCTCTACCAAGGGAGCAGACGGAGCTGCAGGAGCCGCCCCGGCCAACAATGCAGGAAACAACGCAGGAAACAACGCAGGAAACAACGCAGGAAACAACGCAGGAAACAACGCAGGAAACAACGCAGGAAACAACGCTGGAAACAACGCTGGAAATAATGCTGGCAACAGCACAGGAAATTCCGATGCTGTTGCAACTCCAATTTCGAGTGCATGCGTTCCATCTACTACTTTCGTAACGGTTACTGCCGGAGCTCAAAATCCAGTTGCAACAGGGAATAACGCAGAGAACAATGGTAACGCTAATGGAAACGCAAACGACGCAAATTCCGGTGGTAACACCGCAGTAGGAAACGGAGTTGGAGCAGTTTCCGACCCAGTGACTGGATCCTTCGACGGTTTCGTCGCCTCATCCATCGCAGCCAACGATTTCGGAACGTGCGTACCAACTATCAAGTTTGAAGCCGGACTCAACGGCCGCAAGGAGACCGAGCTCACATTCCAAGCCATTGACCCAGTCGTCAACAAGGGACAACAAGAGGCTTTGAACCCAAACATCATTACCAACCGTATCTGCGATCAGCTCGGCAACTCTTGCGGAGCCAGCGCTGCCGGTATTGCCGCCTGCGAGGCTGCTCAAGCTCAAATCCAAGCTCTCGGAACCAGAGACCAATCTACCGCTGATGCATGGAACACCGCCCTTGGATTCGCTGGAGCCGAGACCAACCCAGACAACGCTCCTCAAGCCGGTCTCGTTGGCCACACTTAAATAATGATCTAATCATGCTTTCTAACTCACAATGGGTCGAAGTAATGGGACTTGGATATAGGGTGACAGTTCGTTGTCAGACAACGTCACGATGGGTTTGCTGTACGATAAGAAGAAGATTCTCAGGGGAGTTTTACTTGTAACAAACGAATTTATTTGGTGGTCGATCACAGTGCATAGGTGTAGATAGAATCAAGCTTTTGGAGACATGCATTCGTTTCATAGATCTTGTGACTAATCTCGCACTCACTCTCCCTTCTACAGCTCATTGCGTTGCCTAGCCGGATCATCATCAGCATCTCAATCTACCTCTTCATCAACACCAGATCCCGGATCCGCACATTTGACCCCTACATGTAACGCGAAGTCTGTTAAGAACAGTGATTTTGAGCAGTATCCTTCTCTTGATAGCTCCACCACGGCGAGGAGGCGCTTCCCAAATTAATATCATAATGACTGAAGACCGTCGTTTATCATGATATCATTAGCATGCGCTCTTTCCATCTAATTACCTTCAAAGCTTAATCTGCATAACCGTGAGGTTATACTACGTTTGGATTTCCATTCCAGGGCACGCTTCGACACCTTCCAAAAATAGCAGCTACAAAACATCGAGGCGCCCCTAGGCCGCGTCCCGTCCCTTCAAATGTGATATTTTTTCACCGACAAAAGTCTTTCCCTTTCGACTACTTTATACTAAGGACTCTATAACAGGATCTATATTCCTCACGAACCTGGTCGTTACTAATGCAAAGATCCAGAATTTTATACACAGTAATAAGGTAAGAAGACTTACTTATATCTCTCACTCTACTTACAGATCGCCAGCTTCTCACAGCTACGCTCTTCACAATCCTCCAGCTTCCTATAGCTATTATCTAACTTCCTACAGCTCCTCTCTTCATAATTCTCTAGCTTCCTCCAGCTGTTGCTCGATAAGCAAACATCCAGCTGTCCACAGATCCTCTCTCCACAATCATCCAATTTCCCACGGCTACCACTCGATAAGTAATCATCATCTAAGGCATTGCGAGTTATCCTTCCTGATTCTTCTGATACTACTATAGCACGGTTACTATTTGAAATGTAGCCGGGATAATAAATGATATCTTGCAGTGGGCGAGTATCTGAGAAAAATTGAAGTATCTTGATCTTACTTGGAACTTGACGAGAAACGCGTTCGGCGAGAAATTCGTCGACCGGTCCGTTCCGAGCGATCAGATCATAAAAAGTCCAGGGTCTCCTCAAACAGCATTCTACGGGCCGAACTGCTCCATGTTTTGACAAGACCTAGGAGCCGGATCTTGATGGGATTGGTTGCTAAACCGCCGGTAGGCAACCTAGTATTATGGGGGGTGGGTGGGTAAGCTAAAACGTGACGAATAGTTGAGCACATGAATCTCTATTCTCTGGTTGTAGGTGAGCTTTGAGGCTCTCTGGTAACAAGTAGCACCGAGGTAGACTTCTCCATCTGGCGTGGAGAATTTCTGGTGAAAGGCCCCGCTGGGTTGCTCCTCGTCAGGTTGAAATAAAGGACCCGGAACATCTGAAGTTTATGACCCTTGTGAGGCAAGTTGATGAGTTGGGTGATCTAGAGTAACCCAATTAGAGTGGTGAAGGCAGAGCTGCCAGAAGAGGAGAAAGAGCAAAAAGAGGTACTAGCCGAAGATCAGCCGAGTCATCTGTAAGATCAATAGTTCTGAGTATATTGAGATTCCATATGAGGTCTCTGATTGGCTAGATGACTCCTAGTATACTCTCAAGTCGAGCGAGGGGTTGAAACCAGTGGAAGGAGCTATGATTGAGCCAATGAGACGTGTATTAAGTGCTCCATCCCCGGATGCGAGGCCATAACTTCAAATAAGAGAGCCATGGGAGCCAACGAGCCAAGATGAATTTTATTGGTTGATAGATCAAGAGATGTAAAGAATTGGAAGACATTGAGACTGATTTGCAACACAAGATAGTGCGAGGGTTGTCTACTGTTTTTGTGTTCACAAAACTGTGATTACGCTACAGGTTGTTGACTAAATGGCACGCACTCATTGTAGAAGCAAAGAAGAGGCGGAAATCCGTACGACTATAAAAGGTACTTCAAGATCTGGAACTTTGTCGTCAAGTCAATAATGTAAAGCATTCAAAATGTGTTTCCCTATCTTAATCACCACCGCGGTTATCCAAATTAAACACTCAGCAATAGCCACTTGAGCAAATACGTAAATAACTTAGACTGACCTCCCCAAAACATAGCCTTGATCTTGAAATTACCCCTGAAATTCTTGAACTGTCCTCCGATATTATTCTCCATGTTATAGATAATACCTTTCTTAGGCAAGCACCCCTATCGGAAGGTTACAACACACCTCCGGATTCACTGTACAATTACCCTTTCAAAACATATTATCCGGGACCTAGTATCGATCAGCTTAGTGTTAGAGAGATGAGATTTCATTTTTTCTTTGGCGTTTATCATATGTTTAGATATGCATTATTTTCAGACTCTAATAAAGATTGCAATATACGTTTCGTATTTTTGTGACTGCATAAAGGTGTCCAATCACATACTACCAGTAGTATTGATGCGATCATGCATGTGCTTCTCGATCCCAAGTTCCATTATTTATATGATCTGAGTTCCATCTCGACTTATCCGAACTATAATTTTGCGCTAATAACTTCTCCCTTCAAACTCCTCCGAACCTCCTCAGCACCTCTTACACCACTCCTCACAGCACCCTCCATGTACCCACTCCAGACATCACTCGTCTCAGTGCCTACAAAATGAAGATTTCCAACCACCTCTTTCAGCGCACACGACCCGCCTACACTCGTCAACAACCCTGGACCCATGACCGGACATGGTGCTCCTTTGCTATACTGCTCCTTACTCCACTCTTGCTCAAAGATCTCTACCGGTTTATAGGCTTCTTCTTTATTACCGAATATGTTGGATACTTGAGCAAGAACTTGAGCCCTTCGCTCATGTTGGGGAAGTTTGGACCATGCGAGACCGGGTGCGCCACCGACGAAGCATGTCAGACAGTAGTGGTTATCAGCTGAGACGGATGTGTCTCGGATCACGGCCGAGGGTGTTTGGTAGGAGATGGCTAAACCGCATGACTTTTGACTTGCGGGTGTCGGCTTCGTCCACCAGGGTGTGTCGTAGCAGAGGATCATTTTGCTGTAATAACCGTGCATAGTGCTTGACGCGATAACGGCCTTTGTACCAGACAGAGGCGGCGAGATGGTGATATCGTTGTATAGAGGTGTGGGAATGCTGAGGATGACTTTCGTGGATCTGAAAGTCTTACCAGTAGCTGTAGTTACTGTCACGATGTTGCCGGAATCTGAGATGGAGGCTACAGGCGTTGAGAGGTGGACCGTTTTTGGCCTGAGCATGGCCGCAAGACCGATTGCCATCTGTTGCGAACCTGATATCGTCAGAAGAAATCATAGATTACGTGGCTGATTGGAAGGTGGCTACCTTTCCTGAACCTAAGATACTGGCCACCATGCTTCTGATCCGAACGCAGCTGCTTCAACCCCCCACCTTTCCCAGTGTACTCGATGAAAAACTGGGCACTGATAGTACTGGCCTCAATTCCAAGCATCACTCGAGTCCAGATACGTATCATGTCAACAGTCTTTTCCGAAGCGTCTTTGCTGATAGCGAATTGCTCCAGAGACATCTGATCGTAGTTCTCTACGCTGCTGGCTTTTGAGCCATAAGCTACTGAGAGATCGTGGATAGTATCTCGAATTCTCTCAAAATCCGTGACTTGAGCTTCAGAGAACTGTAAACCGTCAAGAAAGATCTTTTGTATATGCAGCAAGTTATAAGAGTCCTTACTTTTGGCGAGGTTCCATATGGGAAAGCGTGCGTAGCGCCATCTTTATCCTGAAATATACAATCTCCATCTACATTCTGTTCCAAAAGCTCAATTCTAAATCGCTGGGTCAAGGCATATACAAACGCTTGATTTGTATCATTTATCCAAGCTGCTCCAATATCGACATGTCCTTTACCATCGGCACGAGGGACGGACCAAGTCTTGCCACCCACTCGATCCCGAGCTTCCAGGACGAGAAAGGAAAGACCTGCTTGTTGTATATCGTGGGCTGCTTGAAGACCGCTGAGACCGGCTCCAACAATGATCACGTCGTACGATGGCTCTGACATTTTGATGGTAGGTATTGTTGACGACCGGGAACCGAGTGAAGACAAATTATGAAATATGTCTTGAGATCATCACATGGATTACAACAAACAAGTTGATCTGTAGATCCCGGCTTTGACGTAGCAAGTGCCTCGTGGTATAAGTGGGATGGTAGATTCGCGGTCTCCTACTCTAAAATCAATGCGGTAGCTGGATAATTATGAGTGTGATTGGACAAAGTAGAATAATGGGTCGAAAGTGGGAGGCTTTGAAGCAGTTCGGGATCTCCTTCCCTCACTAATATAAGTAATGCGGGGTCACGAGTTTTAACCTCGATCAACAAGCCAAGAGCGAATACCCGGCTATTGAATGAGCCCTCATACCGTCAAGAAGCGTCTACTACCCCGTTTGCCAATGACTCACAATGGAGACTAAAAAGCCTATCAGATTATAGAAAAGAGGAGCCGAACAGCTCCTGCCTAGTAGTCGGTATTCATTCCTGTCTATCATAATCGCTTTATTGTATCGCCAAATCACCCTCCGTACCGTCACAGGATCATTCTGATTCTTCGACGAATCTCTTCTCCTTGCCAACAAATCATAATGGGTTCCATGGAAAAGCCTTCGTTGCAATACATCCATCGAGACGAGGAAGATAAGATCATACAGGCCATTGTACAAGATGGCGGTGTTATCATCAAGAACTTTGTAAGTGTGGAAGCTGTTGATCGTGCAACTGCGGACGCACGGCCCTACCTCGAGAAGGATAAAGCCTGGAAGGTACGCACTCATTTTATCTCTGTAGCTATAGCATTCACTCATGTCATTGTAGGGAGATCTCTTCCCACCCGAGACGAGGCGATGCTGTCGTCTTGTCGGCCGATCACCAACCGTGAGAGAGTGGCTAGTGGATCCGCTCTTGACAAAGCTTCTCGATACCTTTGTCGACAAGACCACTCACAATTGGTATGGAAAGACTAAGCACACATACACCAGCAAAGCCATTGTTAACACTGGCCTGACGCTGCAAATCGGGCCTGGGGGAAAGGCCCAGAGATTGCACAGAGATGACAAGAACTTTCATGTCGATCATCAAGATCAGACCAAGACGGGCTATCGTATTGGGTCTGACGTCGAACTTTCGCTCTTGATTCCCGGTATTGCTACGACGGTGGAAAATGGAGCTACCCAAGTATGTGAACTACTTAGTTCGAGAGGGGAAAATTGCTCACGATTGACAGGTCATTCCTGGCTCTCATCTATGGGATGGGAATCGTAGTCCTAGCGTTGATGAGATTTGCTACGCTGTGATGGAAAAGGGTGACTGCCTCGCATTTTTAGGCGGTTTGTATCATGCCGGTGGGCATAACTCAACAACTGACCAGCATCGACCCGTCCATGATCTATCTTTCGTTCGTGGCTACTTGAGACAAGAAGTGAGAGAATCTGATCATCCTGACTCGATCTATACTGACACAAGAAATGCAGGAGAATGCATATCTCGCTTTCTCAACAGAAGAAGTTCTGTCTTGGCCATTCGAGGTCCAACAGAGAATGGGATATACTGTCTCAAGTCCCAATCTTGGATTTGTCGATTTTATTCAACCCTACAAGTATATTGCAGGCGATTTTGACCCGAATCAACCTGGAGATCTGGATTCGAGCCAGGAATCTAATCAAGCAGCTGCATGATGTAGCATTTGGGAAAAAAAGAAAGACGCGAAAGTAACCACATGTCGCCCAAAATTTGTGCATCAGCGTGAAAAGCGTTGTACTTGTGGTCTGATGTACCTTCTCATGTAATGCAGAGTTGATAATCTTATTCCATGCTATACTCTAATTTGTGATGAACAACTATTCGAGGCCAAGTAAATTGGTCCTGGTGAAGCAAACACGTCCTTCCTCAAAGATTGACATTTAGTAAAATCATCAACTGTTCTTATTACTCTGGTGAATCATTCAAGTCATGTTTCGTGACACTTCCGCGATGTCAAACCCTGGGTATTAGACGTTCCGCAAACAATCTCTCCAAAGTCACAAAATTTGATGATTCAATGATGGTACATTTCAGACAAAGGTTTATTTGCTGTTGTAGGATTGTTCACGCCTCGATCCATGAGCTTTGACCGGGCTAGAATATCCTGATGTATTATTAGCGATGCTTTTGTCTTTGCTTCGTCGAATTCCGGATGAAACCATGTATGAGAGGAAATAGGAAGGTGCAATTGGCAGATGAAGTATGACCGAAATTTGGAGAGGAATAGAAGTCCGGAAGTGTAAGCGCATTCTAGCGGTCGATCAAATTAGGATTGAGGA
This sequence comes from Rhynchosporium graminicola, assembly GCA_900074885.1. Taxonomy (NCBI): domain Eukaryota; kingdom Fungi; phylum Ascomycota; class Leotiomycetes; order Helotiales; family Ploettnerulaceae; genus Rhynchosporium; species Rhynchosporium graminicola. The sequence continues at coordinate 216,916 of FJUW01000051.1, forward strand.
ATTCATAACAGGGTCCTATGGGGGATGATCTATTACAGCATGTCAAGCTGCTATTTCTACATATGTCAGGCAGTTGTTACATACGTCACAAGTACGACACGGAAGTTCAAAAACTGCCAAGATGTCAATGGATCTATTGAAGTCCAATCGATATCTAAAATTCGCGGACTGCCCTGACACGCCGGCCAGGTCCCACAGCCAAACAAGAAATCCATGGCCTGAGAATTGTCGCTCTTGCCCACAGAACACAGCATCTCAAAGAGGACAGAAACTACAGACCAGCACTAAACATAGGAAAGTGCCTTGACATCTCAAGCCTTTCCCTTGCCCTTTGCACCTCCCTTAGCAACTTCCTTAGCCTTTTGCACCTTCTCGGCATCCAAGCGATCCTTGTAAGCCAAATGAAGCATCAAATCCTCCCAGTTCTCGCTGGCTGCCCAAATATTCTCTGTATCCCACACTCCATCGTTCCACTTCTTGGACAAATTGACCTTGGCCTTGACGGGAATTGGCTTTGGACCGGGGCCCTCGCCGAGGATGACAGGTGCTGGTACAGGGACTACTTTCTTGCGCGAGTAGGTGAAGATTGGGGAAGAAGGAGCAGGTCTGTACTTGTTGTATGCGGGATTAGGTCTGTATGGATAACCTACCAATGTTAGCTTAGCTTCGAAAAAGTAGAACATTCCTACTCACGAGCCTCTCCGCATCTAGCAACCTCATACAATTGTCCAGTAAGTTGATCGATTAATCCAGCCAAGACGGATCCCCCAGCGTTGAGGATTAAGAAGGTGTGACGACGACCAACGATAGCGATCAGTCTCTCAGCTCTGTCATAGAGATGGCCGCGCATTCGCTCATACGTTGTGTCAATGGTCTCGATGATTTTGCCTGCTTGAGTACCGAGCTTGACGCGTCGGAGCGCGCTTTCGACATCTGCGGAGAAGCGGTCGAGGAGATCTTTCAGAACCACTTGCAAGTCATCGATGAATTCTAATTCTGGCATTATGAGTTTGTCCGGACACGATTGTTGAGGTGGTTTTGAAAATTGGTCTTGACTGACGAAGCCTCGAAATGATATGGATTGTAGTTGAGGATATCGAAAGTTTCGAGTTCGAGTTCGAAGTCGAGATTTGATGTCGAGATTTGATGTCGAGATTTGATGTCGAGATTTGATGTCGAGAATGTGGAGAATGTCGAAGGAAGCAGGAAGTAGGTTGCGGGTGGAAACTTATAGTCGCAAGAGCTCGCTTGTTGACAGTCCACCTCGCTTAGCTGGCGAGCCAAGGAGTTGCGACAGATGATCAATACGACAAATTTGACCAATCAGTGAGGACCGTAGCGCTATATATGATTGATTGAATTTTGATTGATTGATTGTTTATATAGCGCACTATGAACTCGCATTAGCACGCGTCAGCACGCGTTCTAATGAACGCGTCTATTTATATGAATCAATAAAGATGCTAGGCGTCGAAGCGCGCGGTTCACAGAATATGCAAACTTGCGTTTTTGGCAAGCAATGAATACGATAGTCATTAGAAGTGACGATCATCTGAAATATATGGGCAGATTTTGGAGGGGAGAGGATTCCAGAGGCTTCAAATATACGAGATATAAGTTACCACTCTACTATAAAGCGCTCGCAATTCTGGAATATAATCTTATTCAATTTACATTGGTACGTATGTACGCCCGTCCACCATTCAGTCCGCCGGATCGCGCAATTGTGCAAGCTTCAGATGTCTCAAAAGACTTGGACTCAAGAAAACGCAGCTCATTGAGGTAGTCCCACGTCAGCTCCCGATACAACGTTTTCAATACCACCCCAGTCCTCCTAATTACGCAGCAGTCTGTCCTCCCCTATCTTTGACATAGCTTCATACTTCTTCTTCGTGTTTGTAGGAGGCAATTTTAGGCAATGCCCTTCGTCAGGACCGAGCTTCGATGCCGAAACAAACTTCTCCATCGGGGCAATATGAAAATTGTCTTTATGATAAATATCGGCAGCATGAATAAAAAATTCGCACTGTAAATAACGAGATAGGTTGTGTGTTGACCTGGGCAGCTATATCTCGCCTTGTAAAGTTAATAATTGGTTCGGAATCGTCCTCTTCAGTACTTACTGGCTCAGCTGCCATGAACAGATACCTCTATCAAATGCTTAACGAGAGAGTTGATGTCCCGCGTCAAACTAGTCTCTATAGCATCGATGACCGCTTTGGCCCTTATGAGACCCATAGCTTGCCTCAACTCCAGCAACGCAATTTTCGAAATGGCATTCATCTGTCTGCGAAACGTTCGCATGTCCTCGGCGATACATCCAAGGTCCGTTCCATACTAGACCTTGCCGGTGGCTGCCTCGAAATTGGCATCCATTTGGTTATAGACAAGTTCAGTAGTCTTGTAAAGAAACTCATTGGTAGTGTTAGGTGCCATCTTGTACGTGAGGCGATTCTAGGCCAAATTTTGGAGGAACATTCGAAGTGTTTTTGTTGCGCAATGTATTGTCAGGTAGGGTGTCGTCTTGGTACAATGCGCGAAGAGTCGGACGATGTCAACTGACGTTCGATATGAGAAGGTAGAATGTGTGGTGCGTCGAGAAGTTTATTCGCACCAGCTAGTTCGCCCGCACGAAAGAATATAGCTGATTTACTAGTTTAGCTAGACGCATAAGGATTCACTGGATTACCGACAAAATAAGCAATACAACTGAAACAGGAGTGATTGGCGCGTATTCTATTGTATTTGCAATGCAGTATTTATATGATAGTGAGTTTTCCCTTACGCGTCAAGGCGCGTATAGATATAGCCCAACTTAGATTTATATAAGTATAAGGTGTCGTATAAGTACTCAAGCTCAAGGTGGTATATGTCTTTTTGGACGAAGTGACAAAATTTAGCAAAAGGCTTGAAGGCTTAAAATTTATGATAGAATATAAAAAAGTGGTATAAGCAAGTAGAGCTAACGTATCCATATTGTAAGATTATATCATATTATGATATAAACACTTGCAATCAATTGCACCACAAAATGTCTTTGATAATATAAAATATAGAGACAAGACCCTAAGACTGGGTAAATCATAAACTCAAAAGCTAGCGAGGCGGCTGTATCTCAACTCCCTTGAGGTATCATTCTCAGATAATCGACTGTTGAAAGAAACTCTAATAATTTTAGCTGACTTTATCCGTAGCTGAAAAGCGAGGTCGCGTATTGCTACGTGGGAACGTGGAAGACTATGAGATATTGAGACAGAAACGAAGGATAGAGTACAAATGCGCACAGCCGTGGAAGATGAGAATAGAGGATCGTGATCAAAGCCGGGACTTGATTGTGAAAAGAATAATCTCAAAAACCAGGTCGCACGCAGGGAAACAAACATAGCAGCCCACGAGCTTCGCACAGGGGCTTTTCTCGCTTGATAGCGCACCACCGGAATTGAGCGACGCAAAGCAACAAAAGTAGAGTGGACGGCACGCGTTCCAACGCATTTGTAAAGAGACGGTGACTATCTGTTTACGCTTCAAGGTCCGTGGTAACATGACTCCGTTCGGCTTTTATATAGGTGATTCAGTGTAACGCGTTGGATGCGCTCAATCTCAAGTGAATACTGGGTCTTTATGAAGGCAACGAGAGCTGGGAAAAAAAAACCGACAAGGTCTAGAAATCTTACGGAATTAAAATTAAATATTATGAGGAAGTCAGAGCTGAGTTATTTGTATCACAAGATCATGTCATAATGTGATGCAAGCATATGCCATATGCAGAACACAGAAGCAAACTTTACCAGCATTGGCTGGCTGTATAGGAGCTTCAGAGCATCCTCTTCACGCTCCTCCTCACCCTTCTCAGAAACGATAAAATGCTCCTGCTCCCTCCTCGTGATGTCTTTCTCTATTATCTTCTTGTTGCCGCGCTTGAATTTGAAAGGGGTAAGCTTTGAGTCGTGATCCTTGCCACAGAATAAGTCATTGCACCTCCTGCGTAGCCATTCCAGTCGCCTGTTCGGTATTCGTCATTCTCAAAAGAGCCTAACCCAGTTTAGTATTCATGCTCTTCGTTATATGTAGATACAGTAATGATCTTGTAAAGTTTTACAACGATTTCTCCAAGCCAAAATTGCAATTAGAGATTCGTCGAGAAGGAGAAAACAGGATCTTGGGCTCAAAATCGAAGTCATGAATGAAATTATTTTTTTGTAACGAGCAAAAAGCGTGAGAAAGACTCACTCACGAAGGCGACACGGGAGAAGAACAAGTCTGATGTATTGTCTTCCTTTAGCAACAGGAAAGGAAAGCTCTTGATCATGCGTTCTTGAATGAACCTACCTTAATCTCACAATAATAGTATCGAAGAGTGTTTTCCCTGTATTGGTATCATAAAAGGAATAATAGCAGAGAAGCAATACTCCTCGATCAGGCAAATCGAATATTTTTAGAATAGCTACTTGCTGTAGCCTTGTACTGCGGTACAAAATACCACGATGCCTCACTCGTCTTCAAAAAATCCTGCCATATCAATGTAAGCACAGCCCAGGTGTATTTGATGACGATAATTCTCAAATCGTATAACAAACGTGACCGAAATGTCATGAAGCAATGCATTATATCTAAGACAAACCACCACAGCCCAAGAACTATCGTAACGCAACCAGACACCTCCTACCTAGATACATCAGTTGAATCGTTCATGATTCCATCAACACATCCTTTTAGCCTATTCACGAAGGACATATACTTGCGCTTTGTCGGGGGCGTCCGATTTCTTGCTCCAGGACTGTCTGGCCTTTTCGGTGAAGCTATCATCGAGTGGCGAAGCATGCTAGATCCATCAAGAGATCTCATTGCATTTACGGTCCTAATGAAAGCGGGATCTTGCTCGTTCAGCTCATTCATTTTATTTGGGGTGCTTGGCGATGGTTGTGTAAAGGCGCGAGGGATACGAGACTTCGATGCAGATGCAGGTGTGCATGGTCGAAGTGTGGTTCCAATCTTAGCAGGTTGAAACAACTCCGGGATTGCAGGCGTAGTTGATTCAGGCGTCGAGTTAAGTGGAGGCTCTAGTCTTTTGAAAGCTACCTCAATTGCAGAGGGTTCTGATAGATGCAGCTCTGGAAATACCATTTCTGGAAGAAGAGCCTGGTATGCCTGCGCATGGTCTTCTGTGTGCAGCTCATGCTGCTCTGATTCTACACTCCCATCTTCTCTTGTACTTTCATCGGCCTTGGTGTCATCTTCTACCTTTGCATCTTCCTCGTCTTTGGTTGGAATGATCGGGTCATCGAAGCGTGGGCTCAGAGTATAGTTGGAAGACTTTGGCGAAGTCGAATACCAGCTCATTTGATCCTCCATCTCTTTGAAAAAGCTACGAGTTTGCTGGAATTGGAGCTGGCCAAACTCCGTCGAGACTAGAGAAATAGGAGTTGGGGGTTCGGATGTACATGGCTCCAACGATCGTGGTTCTGACAATGTCAATAGCGGAGGAGCGAATGGCCAAGCGTTGTTTTCTGGAATCTCATATTCTGGCGCCTCGTTTCCGTATCTGAACATGGAGTTCAAGAGTTCTCTAGAATATGCATCTGGAAATCCCGAAATTCTGCACTGCTGAAGCATTCCCCGGAGGTGGATCAGACTGTCGCACAGGTTCAAGACATCGTTAGGACAATATCGATCTGCTTTTATTAGCATAGCATATTTTCGAGATTCACGACACTGACCTTTTGAGCTATCTACCCAGGTATCATTCATATCTCTAAAGCCAGCATACCGTCTACACATCAAATGGAGCTCCGCAATCGATGACTCGGCATGACGCTCACCCAAACCACACACAATTGAGTCCAGCAGATGCTTTGTCTTGCTCATCCTGTACCCGAACATCTTGGCATCTTTTAATTGACTGCATCCAAATTTGGTGAAGTCCACTTCGATCGTAATTCGCTGGAGTATAGAGAGGTATTGTATAAGCCAGACATGAGAAAGTGGAGAGAACCTGGGGCCGCTGAAGTCGTTCAAGGCGATATGAAAGTGGTACTCGGTCCAGAAGTATACCATTAACTCTTTGCGAAGCATGCTGAAAGAGCCTAGTCCACCGGCAACATGATCGAGGATATCCCATGGTGACGCGAAATAATATTCTGGAAAGACTGCCTTAGTAGCAAATGCAGGAGACAAGGAAACCTTCCGCTCCTCGTATGGGAAGCAGAAGCTGTAGATACGGCGCCTCACACTCGTGGGTAGTCGAAAAAGCGGGTGTACTAGTTCTTGTACCGCAGGATGGATGCGCACCAGGCGCTCGAACACCAGATCCTGCGCGTCCAGCTCTCTGGAACTGATCGTGGCCACGAGGTCGATATCTCTCTCGTAATCTGCGAACTTGGGAAACGGCTCCTGGTTCGATGGCACTATCCTGAGCGAACTCATCTTACTGGGAGTGCCTTCGAAGGCTGGGGAAGAGGTGTCAGGCTTCTTAAGAAATCCAGGACAAACATTTTGGCCAGGGGACGCATCGATATCGCCTAAGATTGGAGTTGTTCGAGGGGTGGAGATGCTGATGCATTCGATGTTGTTATTGATATTGTTTTCGATACCGTTGTTGTTGGAGTTGCTGAAAGGAGATATCGATCGCAGCGAGCCGATGACCGACCTTCGGAGGGACACTGCAGATATGTTAGGGAGGCACAATAGAATAAATTAAAACTGCAATAGCGAGCACTTACTGATTATGTGATTGCGTAAGCAGCGGATGGGATTGGGTTTTTGCGAGATTTGTCGATATGGGAGCGTTGAGCAGCGCAAATGATTCTCGAAGCTGTGTTGTTGACAAATTTGGAAGGAGGCTTCGCTTCCGGATCGAGGCAAGAGCAAACAAGACACAATGTGGGGCTGCGAAATTTTCTGAAGGTGTCTCCCTTCATCGTTTCCATGTATAATTTTTCGCAACAATTCACTGAATAAGCTACTCTCTGTTAAAGTTGAATTAAATCTCCTTTAAAATTGCAATTTTGAGGGAATCACCAGTAATAATAAGCAGAAATTTTGGAACAATCGCGACAGGCAAACCTTCCAAGATCAGATGTCCACGAAGTATCGCAAGAGATTAGACTTAGTTTGTCGCGCCAGATACACCAGAAATTGCCAAACCTCCTACTGTCTCAACAAAGAAACTTATCTCTCCTGTCTGTCAACTCCAGACATTCATGGACTGCAGGAGATTATCGCTTCCTTAAAACATCTATCCCTATTTCATAGCAAACTCAACAGGAGCCTCGCAGCTCTCCGGATTCCACGCATCGAAACAAACAATATGGCCACTGCTTCTGCCGGGTGTACGATAGATCTCAACTAGATCATAGCAAAGATCATTCCCACCGAAATATTTTCCTCGCAGAAGCACGGTATCGCAAAGTGCAGGAACAGGAAAGAAACTGAGGGGTGATGAAGAATGTTGGTGTGGATAACCGTTGGGTAGAGATTTGGGGGGTATTGGATGATATATTTGTGATAGTAGAGAGAGAAGTGTCAAAGAGCGCCATGATATCTTCGCCGAGCCAGTGGACTGAGAAACCCATCGCAGTTTTACTGCTGACAAGAGCGCGGAAGACGTTAAATTGTATAAGGGTGAGGAGTATCGCTGGCTTGGTGAGCTTTCTCTGAATTCTGACTCGCGACGTCTTCCAAACGAGGGATCTGCTCTTGAATCTGAGCTGTGTTTGAGATCTTTCGTGGAAGCTTTCTCTCCAGACTCCAGGAAATTGTGTGAGATTGTTTTGAATGCCCGATGGTATACATCGTGCCTGCTCTGTTGGGGCTGCTTCCAACCTGGCTGCTTGATTCAGAAGATAGAGCAATCCATGTCGTTCAAAGTTTCCATTGCTTTCCTAAATATGATCATATGAGGTTACGTTTGTTGTGAGAAGGTCACATAGATAAAGAAGAAACTTACGGAATTCACTCTGATGCAAACGGTGCTGGACTTTCTTTCGTTCTGCAGCCCTTCTACGATCAGCCCAATCATTCCCTGTCACAAGAACCTCAGTATGCTGTGCCGTACGTTGCGATTGCACAGTTCCTCATTGGGGATTATCGAGCGTGACCCAGCACGAGAAGCATCGAACTGCAATCCATCGTTCGAAGTTGGGCATTCCCTCTTTTGATGCCTGCTTATCCTGCATCAAAAGTGAAAAAGCTGAAACTAGCTGGCTGCGTACAGCTTAAAAATAAAATGTTGAGTATGACCCTCAATCTAGATCTGAACTTCCCGGGTGAGGTTGTGCCTCTAGCCTGGGATCACAAAAAGCCGCGAATCGAGGCCGAGACACTAAAATCATATTGAGCTACAAAGGACTCCACTTTCAAAACTACCCACTGACAAGACCCAGAAGATACGTGCCTCTTAAATACTGCTCTGTCTCTATCAAATACCTAGGTACGCTTCAACGTCGAGTATTTAGTAAGCACTCATTTCAGTTCACCCGGTCTACCCCGAGCGAAGTAAGGCATCATGAGACAGGTTCGCACAACATATTCACGTCAGTCAACAAATTGATAGTCACGGAATACTACTAAGTAGTCATTCATCGGATTTTTAACCATCAATATATGTCAAAGATGTAGCAATGCAGTAATGACTACATTTCTAAAGATGGAAGACTGTCTTGGCAGAAATCTACTTAGTTATCAAGCACCACTATCTTGGCGAATCTTAGACGTCGACTTACATGTGTAGGCCTTGAAGTGATCGTAGATGATCTGAGAGGAAAGATGCTGCACAGCTTTCTGCTGTGAATGAGCAGCTCGACCTCTAATAGAGAGATTTCTGAAGTGCTACTTCAGAGCGATTCTTCGCCTAATCTGCTTTTGATCGGGTACAATTTTATCCCCTTGAGCAGCTGATCAGGACGAAGATAATGTTAATTTCTCCGAGGCCAGGCCGCCAGCAACAGCCATTTTGCGGTTTATGGTAGTGTACAGCCCGGATTATTCACGTTTGTGCTTGTTGTATCAGTTTGATTTTCGATTTCCGTGTCTGAATCAGAGATAGCAGCAACATCCAATAGCTTGACTGGAGGAGTACGCTCATGCGATGGCAAAATGGGACGCGGCGTAGCATAGATGCTGAAACCAACAAGTGATATTAACAGGCGCGGATCTGGTGTTCGACGAACCCCCCAACACGTATCTGGTCTTCCTGAGTGAAAATCTCAATCCTATGTTTATGACTCTATCAATTTCTTGATCAAAAGTACCTGCAACTTTTCAGCGTTCCAGTTAAGGAATTGCTGTTCCGCAGATTAATCTCTAAATTCATAGAGAACCCGGGTGATACAACACGAGATGGCGCACAGCCAAGATGCGGGTATGAATACAACAGCCTCGTCTGGCATCCCTGTGGTGCTTTCGATGTCAGTACATATCGCTTCCCTTACCATTTGTAATATTACTGATCTTCCTCTCAGCATACAAATCATGATCATTTAAGCAGCAGCCACCATAGTCTCCCAGATTCGCAGCATCATCATCACCATTATGACCACATCGAACCATCATCAAATCAATATTTGCTTGATAGCGACGCTGATTCGCTTCCAGTGTATTGAACGCCTCAGGATATCAATCAAGAGCGAGCACGCTTGAATTCCAGGCGGAGAATCGAGCAGAGGTCCAATGGACCAAAGATAGAGGATTTTGCTGCTGGCTTTATTGCGTTTTTTTTTTGCTTCGTGATGTTAAGTCTAATCTGTGGTTGGCACTTCAGTGAGGGCTGTCTGCCTCGGAGCCATATTTGATGAGTCTGAGAAATGCGAGGGCCGGCTGCAGAGAAAACCAGGTGCGAGGAGGCAATCTTCCGATTTCTCAGATATGAACATAGGGGGGGCCAGGGGAGTACCAAGTGGAGGACTTAGTTGTCTTCTTCTCAATGATGCCGTGTTTTCAATATTGGTATATTATATATCAATTTCTGGACCAATTCATACCTCCGTGCACTGAACGATGAGACAGCTCACTCACAATAACTTCTCATGGTATATCAGTCTCTCCATTTCTGATATTTCAAACACTCACGTTGCAAAAGCGTGTTTGAACAATGTTACTTCTAATCGATGAACGATCGTTTGGAAACTAGGCGGTCCGACGTTCAATAAGTCAAGATTATGGTGGAAACGGAAGACATGTAAGTTTTCTCACTGGCGAAATAAATAATTTGTACGCTATAGAGATGAAGAAGTGAGCTGGAAGCCACCAGCTACTTGCTGATTGCCGAGAAATACCCGGCGCGTCATAAGTCCACAGCTCGCGCCATGAAAATTAAACGCTCCCAAGTTATTCTAGGCTGTCACGACCACCAAATACGCGGACGATCTCTTCGCAGATAAAAAAAAAAGGTAGCTTGTAACAATCTACGTCCATAACATCGATACATATTACCACGCGACATATATCGAAGCAAATCCCAACCATGGCAGCTGCTGCCCCATCCACATTCGATCCCGAGAAGGCGGACAACCTCGAGGACGTAAGGCTTTCCCAGCCGCTTTTGACTGTCGCGGGATTTGATCAGTAGCTAACACGCTCGCAGATTGAGAAGCAATTTGCTGTCAAAGGTGCGCATAGCAAACTCCAATTTCCCCTCTACCCCGCCACTGACCCCGCCATCAGTCGTCCAACACATGTCCACATACTGGTCCATCCTCGAGAAGGTCCGCGGATCAACTTTGAGACTCACCAAGCTCGACGATGAAATTTACACTCAATTGAAGGCCGATTTCCCCGAGTTCGACCCAGCGGCACCGATCGATGAGGACGAGATGAAGAGCAAGACGGGCAAGGAGAGGTGGCGGAAGTTCATGATGGCGTACGAGAAGAAAGTTGATGATTATAACTTTGGTACAATGTTGAGGGCAAATGCTAAGGGGGAGTATGAAGAGAAGGAGACTATCTTTGGTGAGAAGGATATTCTCGAAAGTATGGTACAGGACTGATGAGGAATTTTACAGTGCCCCGGATGCAATTCTACGCTATCGAGATCGCCAGAAACAGGGATGGGCTGAATGATTGGATATTCGAGAAGGCTCAGAAGGAGGCAGGAAGTTCAGAGTCGTAGAAAGAACAAAGAATATCCAATGGCAACAGTCTGAAATATTACATATCGTCAGAATTCGCGAACCCACTTATGAAAGATATTTCACGTCGAGCCCTAGGCAATTTCTCGAGCCAAGATGAGTAAGCGGATTATTTAAAGAGCGTAACGCTTTTCAAATCCAATCAATACACCGCTCTCTTTCAGATAATCTATGGATTTGGTGGAGGCTCTATGTGTCATACCAGATCTCTGTAAGTCCTCCCTCCTACAATATTCATGTATCTGATGCGAGCCTCTGTGCATACGAACTCCGAGTTTGATTCAGAGGTCCTTCTTCTAAACCAATAGTCGGTAAGACTACATCATTGCAAGCACCTGCAGTTTCATCGTATCGCGGATCGTGAGAACAATGGCATTCCTCGGTAAGCGAGACAATGCTAAAATATTGGACTACGACAAAGAATTCCAAGAACAATCCTAAGAACGCAGCATGCACATCGCATTTTTTCGCACCATCGTAACACTGAAACCTCACGTCCAAATCAAGACTCAACATGCCTCTTCCCAATACAATCATAAATCGGCGTCATTTGTTCCAGCGAAAAAAATCTCCTTCCTTCCATTCTCAATGGCAGTCCTTAATAACAGAAGCTCCTTGAGCACCAGCAACGGCCACGACACCTTTGTTCAAATGCCTCCCACGGCTGAGAATCTCGATGATTCTGCAGTGGACTTGCAACAACTCTCTGCCGAGGACACCACCACCGGCAAGCCATCGTTGCGGTCATTATTCGTCTTCACAACTCGAAAGCATAGCATTGCAATCATCATTGCTGTCTTCTCATCCTTCCTTTCCGCTCTACTGAAACCAGCTTCGGCCATTATCTTCGGGAAAGTTTTCTCAATCTTCACGAAATTTGGTTCAGGTGCCCTAAATGGTCGCGACGCCCTGGCCGCGATATCACAATGGTGTATCGCTCTTGTTGGCCTAGGCGGGTCGGCATGGATCATTGAGGCCACCTTCTTGTCGTCGTGGATGGTGTTTGGTGAGCTTCAGGCAAAGAGCGTTCGTGAGCAATTGTTCGTTGGGATGCTGGATAAGGAGATGGCGTGGTATGATCTGCGTCAGGACGGCATTGGATCATTGTTGATTCGTATACAAACGCAAGTACGAACTGCCCTCTTGAAGTTCGACTGCTAATAAATTGGAAGTCAAGTTCGCGAGCTTCAAATGGGTGTCTCCCAACCTATGGGCTTCCTAGTTTACGAGTTATTTGGTGCTCTTGCCGCCCTCGGACTTGCATTCTACTATTCATGGAAGTTATCACTCGTCATAATCGCTACGTTTCCTTTTGCTGGACTTCTCTTCTTCCTCGTTTCAATTGAGCTTGGATCTGCCATCGAAGCACAAAAGCGAGAACTAACCAAAGCATCGAAGTTCGCAAATACTGCCATCACAGCAATCAACACTGTCAAGGTATATAACGGACAAAATCAAGAGGTCTGGCAATACTACGACACGATCAAGAAAGTTGCTGCTGCCTACCTCATACAAGCTAGATGCAACGCAGCACAATTTGGCATCACGAAGTTCCTCATGGTTGGATTGTTTGTGCAGGGATTCTGGTTTGGCCTCGTCTTGGTCAAGAAGGGTATGGATCCTGGTGCAATTCTGACAACATTTTATGCGTGTTTGGCTGCCATGCAGGGTCTTGAGACTGTCCTACCACAATGGTTGGTCCTCAAGAAGGGAATGTCTGCTGGCCAGACTCTGAAGGCAATTATGATGCAGGTCAAGAAAGGTCGAGTGATGACAAGCATGATGGGATCTCTCAGGCCTGACTCCTGTGTCGGAGACATTGAAATCAAAGGTGTACGTGTCCTTTTTCCTCCCAAGTCGAAGGGAACTCACGATATGATAGGTTTCATTCGCGTATCCTTCCAACGTTCAGCAGAATGTCTTGAACGAGGCCGATTTCTTCTTCCCTGCAGGCGAAACGACTTTCATTGTGGGCAGGAGCGGATCAGGGAAGAGTACCTTAAGCAATCTCCTCATGAAGTACTATGAGCCAACCCGAGGCGAGATACTGGTTGACGGAAACCCAATTTCGATACTTGACTCGACCTGGCTTCGAAAAAACATAACTCTGGTCCAGCAACAAAGCATTCTGTTCAACGAGACTGTCCTGCAAAATATTGAGTTTGGAGGAAGTCAACCAGCAGCACGGCGGGACATTTTACAAGCTACCAGAACGGCAGACCTTGAACAAACCCTCCTTGAGCTTCCCGAGGGCCTTCACACCATTGTCGGATCCAATGGAAAGTCTCTCAGTGGCGGGCAACAGCAAAGGATTGCCATTGCGCGCGCGAGATTGCGAGATGCTCCAATTGTTATCCTTGACGAATCAACGAGCGCCCTGGATCAAACAAGCAGAGAGAAAGTATCGAAAACTATCAGAGAGTGGAGAAAGAGGAAGACTACAATAGTGATTACACACGACGTCACACAAATCATGGATGACGAATATGTATATGTTCTCGAGCACGGTGTTGTGGTACAGGAAGGCTATCGAAAGAAGCTTGCTGAGAAGAAGCATGGAACATTTGCTTCTTTTCTACCAGAAGCGCAAACGCCAGACCTTGGTAATCCTCTTTCTGATACTCGAAGGTACTCGATGCCTTCTTCGCCTAGCTCTCTCAGCTCGCCAATAGTTCTGTTTGACGAAAGATTGCCTCAGCATGAAGGCCTCTTCTCTAGATTCTTGGGACTGCAGCCAACAAACCCACATGGGTTCGTCAGGACCGCCGCTTCACCCGCCATAGCTCTGGGTGATGGCTTTGCGCAAGTAAATGCTTTACGGGCAAGCAGGATCTGGGCGACTCCTTCGGCGCCGACCGAAGATGGAATTTTCCCTTCATTCCGGTCTAGCGAGCATCAAAGACCTGAAGGCGAACGTAAAAGAGAATCAATAACGCTGCCAGGGAGCACCCAGAAATTCTCTCCGGGGCCTCAACCTGACGAATGGATACTTCTACTTCCGGTACTTGCGGTATCAAGAACCAAGGGGCTTCGGATTAGACCACCTGCAATCAATACTTCTGTGCCTGTTCGCACTGTTACCCATAGTCCTATCGCGTTGACTATCCAGCCGCCGCAAGACTCAGAAACATCTTCAAAGATTCCTTTAGAAAGAAAACCCGCTTCATTGAAAGGAATCCTTGGTACGATATGGCCAACTCTCCGTTGGAAAGGTCGATGCATCCTGTGTTTAGGCTTCGCTACCGCGCTGATTGTGGCTGGAGGCACGCCTGCATTCGCCTACGTATTCGCAAAATTGCTGCAGGTCTATTATGAACCAGTAAATCAAGATGGTCAAGCTTTGAAATGGGCATTGTCTCTCCTGGCTATCGCAATCGTGGATGGCTTCGCAACTTTCTGTTCCCACTATGCGCTCGAATACAGCGGACAAGCATGGGTCAACACGCTACGAGTCGAGGCACTGAAACGTATTATGGCACAACCGCGTTCCTGGTTTGACAAAGAGCGGAACTCGACCAGCAGACTGAACGAATGCCTCGATAGAAATGCCGAGGAGATGCGCAATCTTATTGGCCGCTTTTCTGGGCCGATTTTTACGACGTTCTGGATGTTGACTGCCTCTATTGTATGGGCTTTCGTAATCAGTTGGAAGCTTACTTTGGTCGCTACGGCATGTGGTCCGGTTATATATGTGGTAACAAGGACATTCAACTGGGTCAGTAGCAAGTGGGAGGACAAAAGTAACCACGCATCGGACGTAACAAGCAGTATATTTACGGAAACCTTTGCCAACATTCGAGTAGTCCGCGCTTTGACACTAGAGGATCACTTCAAGAAGAAGCATAGCAAAGCCACTGCTGATACCTACAAGACTGGTATGTACCGGTCACTGTACTCTGGCACCTTGTTTGGTCTTGTGGATGCATTAACGTATCTAATCACGGCTCTCATCTTCTACTATGGAGCTATGATCGTCACTCGTGGAGAGATTCCCGTCTCGTCAATCCTTGAAGTTGCCAATCTCCTCCTCTTCGGAATCGCCAATGCAGTGTCTATGCTCAATCTGGTACCACAAATCAACACTTCCCGCACAACAGCAACACATATGCTCTACCTCGCCAACCTGCCACTAAACTCCTCCCACGAAACGACTGGGGAAACGCGTCTCGCAAGCCCATTCCCCATTATTTTCAACAATCTCTCATTCACCTACCCTGGCCGTCCAAAAACGCTCTCCGGCATCTCCCTAAGCATTGAAGCCGGTTCGTGCATCGCGCTCGTTGGACCTTCGGGATCGGGGAAAAGCAGTATCGCTTCTCTTCTCCTAGGTCTCTACTCACCAAACCCATCAAGATCGGATCAGGCTGCACCCCTAACATTCAACAACATCGCCATGCATGAATGTAACATGGCGACCCTCCGCTCCTTCATAGCTTTCGTCCCACAACATCCTCTCCTCTTCCCTGCCTCCATCCTCTCTAACATCATATACGGCCTTGCAGAAGGCTCTCCATTCTCCAATAGCGCATCTGCGAGTCTCGCAGCTGAAGAGGCAGGCATTCATGAGTTTGTGATGAGTTTACCAATGGGGTATGCGACAATGATTGGTGATGGCGGGATGGGATTAAGCGGAGGTCAGGCCCAGAGAATAGCCATCGCTCGCGCATTAGTTCGCCGACCCAAAGTCTTGGTATTGGATGAGGCTACGTCCGCACTGGATGCTGTAAGTGCAGAAGCTGTTCGCGATACTGTGAGGAAATTACTTGAGCGCGGGAGGGATGCAGAAGAAGGTGGTATGGCGGTTTTGTTAATTAGTCACGGAGTCGAGATGATGAAGATTGCGAGTGAGGTAGTTGTTATTGAGAGCGGCAGGGTAGTGGAAAGAGGTGGGTTTGAGGAGTTAAAGAGGAAGGGAGGAGCGTTCTCGAGATTGATTGGCGTTAAGGTGAATCCTGTGGAGGGGGATTTTATGAGAGATATGACGCCTGTCACGGGCAAGGGGAGGAATAGGGAAAGTTGGGCCTGGTTGAAAAGGAATAGTATGTGAGACGAATAAGAATTAAGGCTAGACGTATCGTGCTACTTATGAATCCTCATTGCTTGAATCATGTTCTTAGTAGGAACCCTCGGCTGATAGTCCCTGAACGATTCTTTTGCTACTGCGTTTGCCTGTAAAGTAGGTTGATTTAGATACTACAGCTGACAATTACCGCGCTAGTGATGTTCAGAGTTTCGTCAAATTGTCAAATTGAAGCATTGTATCTGTATGTCCTACATAAATTCGAGCGGTAATTGCATGCCCCCATAGGGAAATTCCAAAGACACGTTTTCGGGTTTGTATGCTAGGGAAATCACTAGCCCCGTGTTATAGCTCCTTAGCACTCGAGCAATTTCAGCTTAATTTGGTCCTATTCAACCGCAGCACGTTGCGCTCATAATTCATTACTCTGTTTCCACTACTCTGTCATCACATCCGATACCATGGCCAACCGACATCATGTCCACAGACAAACACGACAAGTGCTAATATTGAAAGCGAGCTTGGAGCTGATAAGTTCTGCACTCATGAATGCCTTCTGCATTTCGTCCATGACCAATCCCTCGTCCGCGATCGTTGCCCCAACAAGACTTCGCACAGAAGTCAAAGGGGAGCAGACACTCGAATCGTCCAACTTCGTAGAGAGCAATTAGAAGCGTCCGATCCGAACAAGAATGGACTGACTCCGTTTGGGAAGAGCGGTCGGACCAGCGAGCTTTACGTAGTACGTCTTTTCAAAACCGGGCACTGTTTCCGTGCGAAACCCTACCGGCAAAGCGACTTTCAATGGCTACAAAACGAAGCTGCAGTGTAGGAACAGTTTTACAGTCTTCAGCGACTTTCGATACCAGTCTTTTGTGGTCTCGTCCCATTGTCGTATGCAATAACAACATCTTAGGGGGCTAAGTTCCACCATTTGCTGCTCATTTCGTGGGCTGGTAATGCGCTGGACCGCACAAGACAGGGCGAAGCTAACGAACTAGCTCCAAGACTTCGGCCGCAGATAATTTCGGCAATGACAGCAATTCATGAGGTTCAAGTCGTTCGTGGCGATCCAGAACGACGCAACATTGTCTTCGATGAGACATCCAACCGGATCAAGTTAGTAGACTTTGAGAGAAGTCGGATACACGATGATCGGCCTCCTTGCGACCCTGAGGTTTCTTGCCAGAATGAGTACAAGGACAACAAGGGTAGGAAGAAACTCTGTACATACTGTCGAGACTCGTGGATTGCAGAAGAAGCTCTCTTGGTCGGTTCCCCATCATCGTCACCAGAGCCGGACGGTAGAAAACATACCCCATCTCAAGGTCGAGATTCCCACTAAGCACAGCGTATGCCGCGTACCTCAGGATACGAGCTTTGGATCTGACACCTGTGGCCAATATAGAAATAAACACCGAGGTACGTCGACAAATTGAATACTATTGAGATAAGTACTGCGTGATAGGATATTACTGGAGGATTAAACGCCTGTGAAGGGTATAGGGAAGAATAGAGAGCATTAGGCTTGATAGAAAAGGTGTATTATATGGAGGTCAAAGATAAAATCATGTTGGCATCTCATGTAATTTAGGATTTCTTGAGCACTTTGTAATGCAAAGTAAACAACGGCATCAAGAATTGCATGAGAATGAGATGCACTAAAAGAGTAACAAGACTTAGTAATACTTACTAATGTCAGGCATAAGCAGAGACTTTCAAATCTCACCGGAACGATGAGTATTAAGTAAGTAGATCTTGATCACACTTTCCAAGTCATCGCGTCTTATCAGGTTTGACTGGAAGCTACTGATAGCAAGAATTTCGATGAATTGGAACCAAAACATGTACTTGTATGATTTAGGCACGGACGTGGCTATGACGGCTTGGCAACGAGACACAAAGTTGATTTTAGCAATCGTAATACACAGTACGTCATGGTTTGGCATGTTATAAACGACCTTGTAATGACACTGTGGAATAACTGAGGACGACTCATCTCGTTACTGCTCACGTGATTGTTCTTATGTTGATATTTAAATCCAAAGTCTCGAAAATTTCCACGAGACATGAGAACAATAATATGTTCACATCGATATATTGAACTCCGTCTTCACCCGGTAGTTTTCAGGCGTCATAGAATATCGTAGGACTCATTTCCACCTCGCAGAATATGAACTAGGGCAGCCTCGGACAGTCAAAACGATGGCGTCAAGTTGAAAGACACAAAATGAGACTAAAATACCCCCTCCTTGTAGCAGCGCATGATTCTTCATTTTCCTGAGTACCGTCAGCCAAAAGCAGCAGTCCATCCAGGATTGACAGTTCCCTCAGGATGATAACACGAGCTGTGGAATAGCACACCCAAATCAAGTCAATCAAAAAGAATTCAAGCGTCATCAGTGAAAGAAAACCTACCTCCAATACATTTGTCTGCTTATTTCGAGCAGTGACCATAAGATTAGTGGCAAGCCACAGATTTGACGACAGCGTCGAAAGCAGGATAATGTACAGGAGACCAAGAGAGAGAAAACAGGCAATACACACGATCAAACGAAGAGAAAAATCGGACAGGAGTATCATCAATTCCGAATCTATGTCATCCATGCCATCGTTCCAGGGATATCTAGAATCATAGGTGTAATGGAGACAGCCAAGACGCATGCTGCCAGAAGTGTGGGTATAAGTATCGCGGGAACTGATCTGCCGGCGGCTCTTGAAGCTCCGGCGGCTCTCTCTCTTTCCCCAAGATCTCAATTTCGTTAGAACTGCTGACTCCCTTCTCGCCACGGTTGTTAGCGGATGATCCATGCGTCTAGCAATCAAGATCAAGATCTCAACAATTAGCCACGGCACTAGGAAGCTGAATCCTAAGGCTTTGCTCCAAAACACCTCCTTGAAGCAAGCAAGTCTGATCGCTTGCGGAAGCGGACCAAGGATGAATAGCAACCAACGCGTTCCCATTGATGAGGCTAAAGCTTCAATGCCCTCCGGAGGCGAGACGTTGGCGAATTAATCTCTGATGACCGTACGGAAGGCCTGTATGATGTTGTCGTTAGAAAAAGACCACGCGTATGTACAATCAAAGAAGAAGCTTCCAACATCGCAAGCACAGTAGATTGGAGAGCTACGCAAGTACATTCGATAACGACTGTCTATATGACAAACCCTGCCGAAGGGCTGCGTCATACTGTTGAGGGCGAGTGTTGTTATAATCCAGAAGAGAGTTTGCCAGGAGACTTCTGGTGGATCTGGGTCGAAAGCACCCGGTGCAGATAGAGGTGATTCTTTCAGAAACTGGTCTTAGCAAACGGTTTCTAGGTTAGATGAGAGTTCAGGACTTACCCACTTTGCAGCAGGTAGTAGTTACGTTGATGCGGTTAAAGAGTCACAAATTCGAAAGTACCTTCCGCAAATCGAATGAGCCCGGAAGGGAGCTGTGAAGTAGGCTGTGAGATCAATGCGGTGACATATCGTACGAGACGTGATTGGGTAGGCTGATCCTGATGTTTGCTTCCTGTATCCATTCACGCACGCGAATCCGGAGAAGGAGCCTAAACCATCTGCGGAGGTCATCAAAGCATTCAATCATATGCAGAGCCCACTCAAATCAGCACCGACTTCTAAAAATGACTCTACTTCAATGTTGATGTTCCAGGCTCGCTAAAGTATAGAGGGTAGACACGGATTATTGCACCCTGGTTCACAACTACTTATGTATCCAGCTTGATCATTGGATAGGTAAATATTAAGTACATAGCTTAGGATTTTCGAGGCCTCCAGTATTAAGGCAGATTGCGTGTTCATTGCGAATTCAGAGTCTAATCGTGCCAAGGCAACTCTCTCCGGCAGCGGCATCGATTGAGCACAATCACGTGCCCACTTCTGCTACATCTAATACGTGACCCGATTCTGGTGAAAGTCCCACATGATGAGTTCTTTTTGCTCTTCAGGTGTGTTCTCGATCAAGTAGAGACGAAGAGGACTTTACCTAAGAAATGTCAGTAACACGTCCCTTAGTGATCTCTTCTTTCGTGCACGATTCAGACATGGAACCGTCCTTTGACCGTCAAGGTACTACTAAGCAACTGTGCGGATGTGCCAGGGCTGATCATGTCTCACCGCTTTCATTCCGCCCATACAAATCTGATGGGCGGTGAGCGGTGAGACATCTACGTAACAACGACAAGAGGCAATAATTTGTGTTCACCCCTTTACACTGAATTAGACGCTAGAAGTAGTATGAGCGGTAAAGGCTATTAATTTCTAGATGTTTTCGACATGTGGGTGTCCTAGAATTTATTGGAGTGAGCAAATTGTAGTTCAATCTTTTGTGATGTATGTAGGTTAGGTAAATTATGAAGAAATTAACAAAGAAATTGACGCCAAAGTCTTCATTTTGTTTTCAGGTTGAAGGACTCATAAATCCCAGGCTTGGCACTACACTTCCACAGGTGAAGTCAGCCTGAGGTTACTCGACTTGAGCAACTTAAGATGTTTTATTTAGACTTGTAATTTTTGCCTTGGATAAAATTGGATTTCTAGCACTCTGGCTATCTGTACTTAGATAGATTCCTGGCATGATTTAGCAGTCTAGGACCGTGGAATCCCTGATCTTCCTGGTATCTTTCGTACCCAAATCTTCTTAACACGGCTGTCTTCGTAGTCTTGTCCCTGCTGATTCGTGGACGGAATTGAGCGTTAAGATTTCAGCATGCCGATGCTTTACGCTCCCACATCATCGTATACGATTATTTCGTCATAAGGCCACAAATACACGCACACATACCACACCAGGCGAACCATGCATGCCGCTTTTGCTCGCTTAACAATTGACTTAGTGACATCTTGCGAAAGTAGAAGTAAGAGATCAATATAGCACTTTTACAACCACGAAACCACCTCTTAAAAGTGATTCGGGAAGAGGCCTTCTATTATACTAGCTTAGATTTCATTATCGAATACTCTAGAAAATTTTTATATAGCGTATTCGGTGGTACTTCAAGAGAGGAAAATAAGTATTTGAGGGATTATAACCTTGCTTAATCTGTCGGGATATAGTGGCATATCCGAGCTTTTTATGCCTGATGCAGGTTTGACTTTAGGTACGCGTATGCCTTGTGGCCTTATGACTAAATAATCGTATCCACATCATCTACTGGTGAGTCTATCGACTAATACGTCTGGCTGGGTATAAATTAAGGTCCCAACTCGGTATAAACTTGAATTTTTTGAAATACTACAGGAGGTTGTCTAACACAACTTGCAAATTCGCGTAAACCTGAAATAACCTTGTTAAAGTTCGTCATCACGTGAGACATTTGATTTACGTCGGAATCACTACCAAAGCAGGTCATTTTGCTCGGCTTGCTTCGCCAGGTCTCACTGCTTCTTATATATAATACTCTGCTTCTGCAACCCTCAGAACTGCATACTTCTTGGAGGTTTATCGCTCAATCTATATTCATCTCTTAGCCCAGCATGAACCATCTTGAGTCTGGACAGTGGACATGGATCCTCGGGACTGAATTATACTTTCGCCAGTCCCAAA
Source organism: Rhynchosporium graminicola (assembly GCA_900074885.1). NCBI lineage: Eukaryota > Fungi > Ascomycota > Leotiomycetes > Helotiales > Ploettnerulaceae > Rhynchosporium > Rhynchosporium graminicola. The sequence continues at coordinate 238,610 of FJUW01000051.1, forward strand.
ATCATCTCCACTAAAAGTTATTTCACAAATAGACCACGGAAGGGCGGAAATGAGACTATTGATTATATCAAAGTATATACTACAGACAACGTCATCCATCTACTCATAACGCAACCCTCCACCCGCTCCTCGGCATCCCTAATCGACGCGCCGCTCCTGATTACACTCCTGATTACAGACAAGCCTATCCTACAATCCAAAATCTCCAACTCAGGCCTCCGTCCCTCACAATGCGTTCTTCATCTCTAGTCGCAATTGCAGCAGCTGCACTTCCATGCCTAGCTCAGGCAACGAATCAATACTGGTCCCACCCAATCAACATCACGAACGTGGAACATGTGAATCAAAAGACGAGAATCGGAGAGCTTGCCTACGGCGCCACGAATTTGGACTTTAATTATTCTGCTGGTTGTGGCATTAACTTCGGCAACGGTAAGAACGAATGAGAATCAACATCTCAACATCATTTCTGTTCCAATTTTGACTCGTGAGCAGGGACTGTCGGAGGCGGCTTCAACGCTGGTATTCCCGGGAACTCAGACGGATCGCTTGGAGGAGGTTGGACTGTTACTGCGGACAGCATTAATTTCGGTCTTGGAGCTGTGTTCAACAAAGTTTCGGTCAATGTTGCTATCGTGGTGGACAAGAAGAACAACAAGTTGTCAGTGAAGGTTAACGACAAGGAGGTTTCTTTGTAGGAAGAAAGACCTGTGTGTATATTCCATAGGTCCTGATGAATTCGCATGACTGCTTTTGAGAGGAGAGGAACGAGAGGCGAGAATATTACTATTAGCGAACCTGCCAACCAGCCTAACTACCAGCAGATGTGCTACTGCTTCTTCATCTGCCTAATATTCAATATATTCAAGCGCTCTCATGTAATTACAGTACTTTCACTACTTCTTTTGTCTCAGATGCCACCCTTCTTGCTTTGATAAAGTCGACTTCTAGCCATACTCTCTTTCGATATCTTGCATGGCTAGTCTTCCGCGTATAAATTGCGCAAGAGCCTCTTTAAATCTAAGTATCGCATCTACTAAACCACGGGTAATAACATTGGGAAACTTCTTAGTTTACGCCTTGTTTTCGATGAAATGGATTTATTTACGTACGCGAATACCTTCCTTTTTAAGGTGAACGGAATAGTTTTCAACTTCGAGTATAACTTCAATTATTATAACCTGATATCACTTATGGTCCGTTATCAGCTAGAGAGCTCCAAATAACTTTGCCCAAGCAGTTACTCCAGGAACACGTGCGATATCTCCACTCCTCGCAAAAACCACGAGACGAATTGATATTCTGCGACATGATTAGCTGATCTCTTTACATGCACACTGTAATAGATTAATGGACTTCTGTATCGCCACCAGAGCCTGTTTTTCCGAGTGAAGGAGATCTCTGCCCTGATTCGGCGATGCTGACGGTTCGAGATGCGTTAACTCCGCTGCCTTACAAAAATGCCGTAAGACAGCTTATGTAAGTACCAAAGTCCGAAATAATCCATCGAATGATGATCATACGTACGGGTATATGTTGGGTGATGATTACTATTCACGGTAACACCACCGAAGCGTGTCTCCTTACACGTGGACTCATCAACGTATCACGACAAAAGTACTGCTGGGTATGATCAGGACTGGACGCCTCGGCGCTTGGGGTCTTGTAGACGCGTCTTGAGTGGTAATCAGGCTGAAAATACCAAGAGGCGTTATATAAACCTGACAATTCCCCAAGCAACATACCTCTATCACTCATTCTCGGTCGGTTACCTTGACATCGTCACTACACTATCTCCTCTGATCTTCAAATCGCGTAGCTTTTAGTCGAGTATCCATCATGTCGAAACTTGTAGTTATCGTTGGTATCACAGGTAACCAAGTATGTCTTGACTCCACGCTCCAATCACTTCTACTCAAGCTTACATATTGTCAGGGAGGCTCAGTAGCCGAGGCTTTTCTGGCAGATCCAGCCTGGAGGATCCGAGGAACAAGCCGTGATCCATCAAAAGCATCCAGTCAAGCACTCGTCGCCAAAGGGATCGAAATTGTCCATGGCGACGTTGACGATGTTGAATCTCTGACAGCCGCATTCATAGGAGCCAACCTCATCTTCGGCAATACCGCATTCTCCAACGCATTCGCGTTCCCCACTGCTGCCGATAAGGAGAAACCAGCTCCGGATCAAACACTACGAGAATGGGCATATGAACTTGAAGTGCAGCAGGGAAAGAATGTCGTTGATGCTGCTGCCACGGCTGTAGACTCTCTGGATTTGTTCATCTGGTCTACTTTGTCGCACGCTAAGAAGTGGTCGAAAGGGAAGTATTCTGGCGTCTATCATTTTGATTCGAAGGCTGTGGTTACGGAGTATTTGAATGAGAAATATCCTAAGCTGGCAGAGAAGACGTCATTGTTGCAATTAGGAATATTCATAACAAATTGGAAATGGGGTCCAGGTGCCGTACCGTGGGAGAAGGTACCACCTCTTCTCTCCAAAATTTCGAACAAGTATTGACTTTCTCCAGCGTCTCGATGGATCACTGCTACTTGCCATCCCGGGTAATGGTGATATTCCCATCCCTCTCATCGTACCCTCCGATACTGGAAAATTCGTCAAAGCACTTTCTCAAGTCTCGCCAGGCAAGAATCTCCTCGCTTTCGGTGATCTGATCACTTGGTCTGAGTATGTCGCTCTCTGGAGCAAAACTACCGGATATCCAGCTGCATTCGAAAAGAGTACGGTGGCAGCCATGGATAAGATTGCACCTGGAGGCTACGGAGAGGAGATTGGTGAGATGCTCGCCTATGCTCAGGACTTTGGCTACTGGGCTAAGGAAGACACTTCTGTCATCTTTCCGAAAGATGTAGGTTCTCTGATTGGGATACGTGTGGAGATCTACTAATGGCTTGCGTAGCTTGGTATCAAGGTTGAGGCTACAAGAATCGAGGATTACATCAAGAACGAAGATTGGTCTGAACTGATCAACAGGCCTGTCACTGGCTCTTGAACAATTCGAGGAAGACAAGGCTCAGCTTGAAAGGAAACAACGGATATGTTGACTTCTATAGTACCTAAGTTTTCGTCTTGCAAGTTTCCAACATTATTTCGTATTACTGAAACTGGCCTATCATTTGCTTAGACCCCAACTAGTATTTCCGTGTATCTTGGATCTAATATTTAAGTACAAGATATTATGCACTCCTTCTCCTATTATTAGTAGTAGTATATGGACGAGATATATCAGCATTGGACTCTAAATGAGATAAACTAAATCAACGTTATACTAGCAATCAAGATCGAAGTGATAATCATGTTCTACCTGTCCTGCTGTCTAACGTTCTGCTTAATAGCACTGCAAGGATTCTAAGTTATATACGTCAAGCTTCGATCATACCACACATCCGGCACGATGTAGCGGATTGTCTAACAGCCTCTTCGTCGCTCTGGGACTCCTTGAAGACGCTTTCTGCTTGTCCAACAAAATTTGAAAAAAAATCTCGCGACTCTACATCCCGGCTCATCATACGTAAGAAGATATTTCTACTACTCTGGCTCGCACTGGCCTTCAGATGTGTATAAACAAGCTGCTATGGTCTTCACTATACGAAAACCTCAATCCTTGAAGCAAAATGTCAAGGAAACCATGTGTACAGACTAAAGAAAAAACAGGCTAGTTTAAGCCTTTGTACAAGTGGACTATGACGTTCAAGCGATTTGCAAGTCCTATTATGTGCTCATCGCGCGAATATACCGAGTCCAAACTACCGTGACAGATTGACAGCTGATGAGAATGATAAGACTGATACATTGAATAATTAAGTAGAGATGGACTAGATCTTTCTATTATCGGGGTATCGTATGCTAGCGCGAATGACAATAACGAAGAGAGTGGCAGTAATTACAGAGATTACAATAGCACAACCGACATCGGCAAGCCACTGCACTATTGTACCAATATTCGAGTAACCAGATGCTTGAATCAAAAAATTTAGGGAATAATAACGGAGGAGCAAGTGACGGTTTGAAAGGAAAGAATCCTGTCCCGGCGAAAGTGGGTGGGTTGTCAATGTGGATTGATTCATCACATGTCTAAAGGTGGTTTAATGATAAGTAAATAGCTCTCGAAATCCGGATTCAGGAAGTGCTATAAAAGTAAAATTGGAGAGAGTAATACACTGTCTGGCGAAAGTTTAGAAAGGATGGAGATGAGGGGGTGGTGCTTTAAGGCGAGAATGAATGAGCCAAGCTGTAAATGGGCGTGTATAAGAGTCTCCCTTTGAGATGAGATGAACTTCAGTGGGATTCTTCAGCTACAACCTCGAGCTAAGCTGGATCAGAGCGGATAATAAGTATATAATTTTTTTTCCCCAAATGTATCGTATGGAAGGTATGTAGGTCGTTGATTCCTCGATAGAATATGGAGTTCGAATATGTTTCGTTTATGCATAGTATAAGCCTTTAATTAGATTCTAGCTAGGGTATGTTCCTCGTGCTGATAGGAAAAAATCGAATGACAACAACTATAAAAATGAATCTATTCGTATAGAATACACATGACGAAATGCCCCGCCAGAAAGCACATACGCCGTGATACACAACAGCAATCGCAGTGATATTGAGAAATCGAAAATACAAAATACTATATCGAAAAAAATGTTTACTTTCAAGAGCAGAACTTGTCTTCACCTAACTTCCCCCATTTCGTCTTGTCCAAAGACAAATCCTTAACAGCATCCTCAAAGTAGCAGAGTACTTTTGATGTGCTCGTTTGAAGAAGAAACTCCACCTCCATTACTCTAACCACGAAAGAAATCCCCTCTACGTCATACCTGTACCTCCTCATCGAGCTCCAATTCCATACTCCATAAAGCAGCTAAAACTGTAGCATTCAAATCAAAGCCTACTACACATACATGAAACCAGTGTAGGCGATTTCATCCTAGGCGAACTATTCTGTTTACGATAGTGAGATTTCCCTGAACATAGCGCAAGATATATGGATCACGACGTTGCGGCTGTTTTAATCATTGGATCTCGCAGGGTATAGGAAAGAGTGTGTACCGAGAAGTCATCAAGTGAGAAGGGCAGATATGGATAATCAACGATCGACAGCGAGTGACAGATCACAGCAGTGCAGGTCTGATAATATAAATCAATCTCTGGTAAAGTTTATGAAACTAAGTATAGGCATCGACACTGCGACAAAAGCAAAAACGCGATCTCTAAACTCATCACCTGGTTTAGACATCTTTGTGATTTGACGCGGCGAAATGCCTACTACAGCGAGCACGGAAGAAGATTCGATTGATGTAGCTATTTTTCCTGGTTGTTGGTTGGAGTTTGCAGGTACGTGTCGTGTTTATATAGGGAGGGCTCAAGAGAAGTGTCTACGAATATCAAGGGGCTGCCGAAGCTCGATCGAGCTGCCCTCAATATACCTTGGCAACAGGTATAACCACTACCTGCTCAGGGGGAAGAGAAAAATCATCAGGATTAGAGTCATCGAATGCAGGGTACAGCTTCTACAGCCATCCTCAACGAGAAGAGTCTGTCTATAAACTGTATCTCTTCCTATAATTTGCAGGGAAAGGAGTTTTGGCCAGGGCGTCTGGAAGCTGTATTATGGAATCAATCATCTAGACCTCTAGATGCTGTTTAGTACAATCATCATTTTCGCGTGTGCTGAAAATAATAGGACCGGAAGGTAGGCAGGCTGCAGGAGCTCTCACTTACTAGAAATACCTGCGCGATTCAGCAGCGTTTATCCGCCACGTAAAATGAAAAGAGGAGAAGAATCTACAGGAAGTGAGTGACGAGCACGAGTTGAAGAGACAACAATAGAGAGCGTACCAGAAAAAAAAAAACAAAAAAAGAAAAAAGAAAAAAGAATCGGCTCTAGGGAAAAAGACCGTGGCGTTATTCGTATACAGTTTGGTGATGTAGATAATGACTCGTGAACGCGAGCTAGTACGACTCTTGAACCTCCATCAAGCTCATGTTAGGCCATTATGAAAGCCCTAGATCACTATTTACTCATCAGCAGCAGAGATCCTTGAGGTGTTAATTCAAAGAATGTGCAGAGTGTGATAGCTCTTGCTCTGCACAACATCGCGTGTGAGAATATGCCGCCCACCAGGGACCGAGTTCGATGATCTGTGCTTGCAAATTGAGTCGTTGCTATGCTTATAGTTCTTGAATATGGGTTCGAGTGAGTAAGTTGGTGTTACCTAGGGAGGTGATTACAGATTTTGCTTCTGACACGCGAGTCTTGAGAGGGAGGAGAGCAGAGAGGAAAAGAGAGTATGGCATGTCAGCGGAAGATTCACTCAAGTGAGGCATGAGGAAATGTGCAGAAAAATTCGTGCAATATACAGATGTAGATTGATGTTTGATTGGCGTGTTGCCTTATTAGCTCAGAACACGCAGATGCTTCAGTATGAAATGAATGGGATAACTAAAACGCCGGCAATGCACGCTAAAATAAAGGTATACAGACAGCCACACAAGCATAAAATCCCTCACTCAATTCTTCTTCTATCTCATTCCGATCTCCCCTGATTCTCCTCCCCAGCTACCTAGCTTAGATAGCAGTATGGGAATACGGCTCATAAGCTCCATTACCGCCTCTGGCAACCGGCTTCACATTATGCATCGGAACACCATACTCGGTACTCTGCTGAGCATTATAAATACCAGTCTGCTGACCCTGATACCCCTGATTGTTGTGTTGACCATCATCCACTCTTTGGTACGCTCCAGTAGGCATCGATTTCTCAGCATCGTCCACTCCCCTTGACTTTCTCTTCGAGCTCCCCGATGAGGCTGCACAACAGCAAACAGTCATCATCCAGAATACTCCAGCGCCGATGCTGAATACGGCTGCTAGCCAGGTGGTAGCGAGGAAGGATGTGTTCAGGGAGCCTTGAACGCCGTAAGAGCGCGCGGAGGCCTTGACGGCTCCGACAACGAGGGAGGACTGTACGGAGGCCATGACGGACGCGAGGACGATGGTGACGGTTGATACACCCGAGATGACGAACGTCAAGCAAGACCCCACGCGCGAGCAGAAACCGAAGAGCCCCATGAAGAGCTCCGCAACGCAGGCGATGAGCGCGATTATGTAGACGACTTCAGTCCATTTCGAAACTGCCTTGAAGGACTTGAGTGCGCGGCGCAACTCGGACGGGAGACGGACTTTCTTTCCTGTGATGGAGGACGCGGAGTCTTCGACGGTGCTGGTGTTGAGTTTGGTGGATGCCCAGTCGAATTGGGCTTTGGTGCACGTGGTGTCCTTGCCTGTTGTGCGGCAATAATTCCACAGCGAGACTTTGTACGAATCTGCGAGGCCGAGGGCAGCGGCTGTGATGTTGTCGCCGAGGTTTGGAGTGAGGCCTGCGAGTGTGGAGGAGGAGAAAGAGTCGGGACGCTGTGGAGGGTTGGGAACCTGGCCCGTGAGAGTTGAGGAGGAGAAGGAGTCGGGACGTTGTGGGGGAGGAGGGTTTGGAGCCTGGCCCGCGATAGTGAGGGAGGAGAGGTCGTCGTTGCGTTTTATCACCGCATCGGCGAAGTTCGCGAGGGAGGACGAGGAGATGGACAGGTTGGCGGTTTGGATCTCGAACATGTCGAGCGATCTATTGGTAACGCCGGCAAGCATGACGATTAGGATACATATGAGACTGGCCAGCGTGAGGCCGAATGGCAGGGCCACGCAGACGAATCTTCCAGCGCCCATTGTGTTGTTGTTGTTGTTGTTGTCGTCGATGGATCGATTGATTGATTGATGACTTATTCAAAGCGAATGTGTTTGATATCGTGATGGTATCAGTCGAGGTGGCTGGAGATGGAGATGGTGGAAGCACGATGTCGATGTGGTTGTGTGGAGATGAAAAGGAGAGCGAGCAGTCGGACGGTTTCAGATGTTTATATTAATCTCAGGAGTAAGAGTGAGTGAGTGGAGGGAGGTGACAAGCAGTTGTGGCGGAGTAAAATAGATACAAAGTACGTGCGTGCCTGTCTCCTCTCCTGGCGTGGCTGGTGGATCGTGGCTCGTGGCTCGTGGCTGACGACGTATGCAGGTACTGTACTACAGAATTGAATTGCAAACTCTGCCCAGGTAGGTAACCTTGGAATTTGACATGCAATTATATAATTCCACTCGTGATCGAGATACGATTCCACCATATCATTCACGCACCGCACTCTTCATCACGACCTTCTCTATCAAGCAGTTCTATCCATCACAATCCGCGTCATCTTCCTTCCCCCAAACTCATCTCATCGCATCGCATCGCATCGCATCCACTATCCCGCAATCTGCCAGCCAGCCAACCGTCCGTCGTGCGTTCTATTTCCGTCCGCCTGGCGCCTCCACCCCAGCCCCACCTTTCCCATAATCCTTAGCAGATAACTGGCTGCCCTCCCTACCTTAGCTTAGCCTAGCCTAGCCTAGCCTTAACTCTCTAACATCTCGTCGGGAGCCCTTCCCCCTCCTCCTCCCTCCTCCCTCCACGAATGCACGGGACAAGGGTTGAATGGAGAGATCTCAATCCGCGTCACCAGAATGGCGATGGTGTGGATTTCTTCCATCTTAGATTCAGTTGTTGATTACTACGAAGTTGCGAGTAGCTACGTACTGCGAGTCCTGCGATGTGTTGTCCAAGTGTTCATGAACGTACGTACTGTAGCACTCACTACCGATGAGGGGAAAGTCAATTTCTTTCACTTCGAGGACGTAATGGAAGGAGGCATGGCACTGCTTACGTTACCAGTTCACGAATGCAAAGTACTTTCTTTACCCTTACTCCCACGATTATGTGTTTCAGGATCCTTGCTCACTTGGCACCGTTTTCTTTGCTTGCTCTTGGACTCTTGGTTTGGACCGAGAGGCAGGGAGGGATATGAGATTTTGATACCGTCCATTGACGGCAGTAGTAGGTAAGGCACCTCGTATTGATTTGCGTCTAGCAAATCGCAAATCGCGTGACTCTCAGGGCCTCCTATGGGGTACGGAGACGTGCTGAGCTGTGGAATTGTGTACAAGACACTCTCGGAGGGCATCTCAAGCAAAGAGCGAAGGATGTTACAGCTGTGATGGATCTGGATACCTTACAGAGCTCGACGAGACTTAATGAGGTGGGCTCGATTACTACTAGAGTTTTCCAGTCACCGCAGTATCTTCCGTCTTGTCTACCCTACGGATACCTACCTCACTTGATATCCTTCGATACCTGGCTTCCCACCTGAGGACAGGGCACGCATTTGGACTATCAGACGTACCTACCTACCTACCTTGCCCAATCTATCGATCCGATGCCGAAATCCATCATCAGGACTCCTACACCAAAACCCATTCTCGTCAATCGCAACACAATTCTTCTCCCCCTCAAAGGAACAAAAGAACCAAAAGCCCTTCCTTCGAGAGTCCTGCGCCGGGCTCCTTGAGATCTCACCCGATATGATCTGACATGATCTGCACATTCCACAATTCAATGATATCAAACTCTCGATCTGTCGCGAGTTTCGTTCTTACACTATTTGTTTAACCAATTTGGTTGATGTCGAATAAGGGGATCAATTTCTCTTACACGACTTTCGCTGTTGAGAATGGCTTGTTTGTGTGTTGTGTGATGGGCCATATTCTTCTTGGAGATCTATTTGTTACTTGCTACTTGTTACTTGCTACTTGCTACTTGTGATATTTGTGCGTATTAAGGGATAGGAGAGGGGAGGGATGGCTTTGTAGTTGGATTTTGTGTACTAGATAGGTAGGTAGGTAGGTAGGTAGGTATCGGTGAAAGAAAGCTGGTGGACATGCTGTTTAGGAGTTAGTGTCATGGAGGGCGGTCAGGTCACTTCCATACTAGGTATGATACAATATGAGGAATTGCCGGTGTTGCTACACTTACACTCTATTCACAATTGGATACTGACATCAAGCCTGGGATATTCTTCAGCAGGACGGGTAAGAATCAAACCCTTCGGTAAGCTTCTCTCTGAATTGGGCATTTTGATCAACTCGCGCATAGCGATTGTTATCGCACTCTTGAAAGTCCTCGGCCGCTTCTAGATGAATTTTGGCATTCTGGTCAACCCGTGCATTACGATGGTATCCGCACTCTTGAAAGCATGTCGCAAGGCGGGAAAGGGTGGGTAGTAAGATCCGTTGCGGTAAATTCACAATCACGCTAGTGTGGTATGGCAGACTCCCCAAGCCATCCATCCATCCATCCCAAAGAGAAATTGCGCCCATGCATCCCAGCATTCATCTCAACCCAAACGAAACCGGCAGGCAGACACCCGACTCTACTTCCACCATCTGCATACCCCCTCCCATAATCCCATCTCGAATCATGCCCAGTGTCAACTTATGGGGACCTAGGCATCTCCCTTGAAGATATCCGGCCAGCACTTCTCTTTGGGCCAAAGCTTTTGGTCGTGCGTCTCGGCGTGGACTTGGAGTTGGGTGAGGTTGGTATTGACGATTTCTTTGCGGCAGTTGGCGCACTATTCGCACTGGTATTAGTCTGTTGCCCCATATGACTGCCATATACAATCTTCATATCCTGCCTCAGCACTTGGTGATCTCGCTCCCCTTTCCAATTTCAAGAGTTGCGCAGCCTATCCTTGACCTGGTAGATGCTGTGCAGTGCAGGATCAGGTGGAATGTGCGAAGGTATCAGGAGGTCTGCCTGGGAGTCTTTACAATACTTGTTGGCTTAGGAGCTTTCTGCGTGATGTTAGCTATGGCCTGATTGTGCAAGAATAGTATTAGGGATATACTTACGACTGGGAGACCGTTAGCCTTGACTGGGGCTCTAGTTCCATTGGCCTCAGCCTTGCGATGCTCGCGCTGGACCTATGCACGTATCTCCGTCAGCCTACATCCTCGAAATATTCTATTTCCCTCTCATATCCTTTGCGTAGATACCCCTCCATGCCCGTCGCAAGGTCACCGCCTAAAAAGTCATTCCACCTCACTTCCGGGAAGCAGACGTACCTTCATCTTCTTGGAAACGGGCATATTGGCGGTAACTCTTCGTGTGTTTGAAAGTCGAAGATATGTATGCGCGTGGGGTTCGTGATTTATAGTCTGTGAGAGGTGGTAGAAGTTTTTGGGCAGAGGCGGCGAGGAGGGATGTCAGTTTGAGAATTTCTGGATGAGAACGAGGCAGCAGGGATCTTTAAGCTTATCTTAGCGGTATGAGCCGGCTTATCTTCGGCTCCTTTTTGCGGGAGTCTGGAAGCAATAAGCGTACGGTTCGTTTTAACATTGAACATTTGTTTCTCTTATATGAAGCATATTGAGGAACCGCCTGCTACTCTGGAATCGTTTTCTCTCTTATCAGATTATTGGCAGTACCCAGCAGAGCAAGTACACCTACAGTATTTTGAAACACATGCTTCGAGGAAGCATGATTGTGACCACTCCATTTACCATAATTGCATTACCACTGGCTCCAGCTGCGAATTAGATGTAATGAGGATCATCTTCTGGTGTTCGCTAGACGGATGAGTCCCGGAAGAAATGAGCTACGATAATAACACAGAACAAGTTCCTGGCCACTCTACTATGGTTACACCCACCAAAGAACTGGTGAAGTACCGACATGTTGTAAGCGATTTCGTGCTTTGCCTACAAGTAATCAGGCAGGGAATAGCTCAGACTTGCTGTAGTTCCATTAGACAAGACTTGAAAAGTGAAGACACTGTCTCTGGAATGTCAGACTCCGATCAGTTTTCTTTCGCATTAGTGGCACGAAAATAATACCAAAGCACTATGACCTAACATTGAGACTTCGCAAAGCTTATGTCCGGACGACTATGAAATGCCAATGCACACTTGTTCGACCCGAACCGGGTGAGCTTCACAGAACAGTAAGATTTCGAGATGTGGTTGCACTGCATAGATGACTTAGAGCTGTCAGTCCTTGGAGGCCAAGTCAAGAGCCTGATACTGGTTATGGTATAGGAATAGGATTCTGCTGGTCATAGACTCGATGTCCAGCAATGGGCATCGACATGGGTCGAGCAGATACATCCGCGATAGAGGTGGGATGCTTAGAGTAAACAAATGGTCTGTTCCATTGTGACAGAAAGTTGATAATCCTCGGATTGGCACTGCCAGAATTCCAAGAAGAGCACACGAGACGATAAAATACTGTAACACCGTGAAAGTCTCTGCGTTCTTTGCTACCTAGGTACTTATGTTTGAAGCAAAGTGGTCGAGTGCAACTGCAATTACAAAACTCACTGGCGTTGCAGTTCAGACCCCTCGTCAATGCCAAGCGAACTAGACCACTGACACTTGGCTGGCACTGGCACTGGCAGGCGGCTCGCAGGATGGACCAAGGCCAGGGCCGCGAGCGAACTTCTACACTTGTCGGCCTCCATCCATCATCCCTCCCTTCCTCATCCCTCACAACCCAGCAACAACAGCTTGCATAATCGCCACTTGAGTTCAGCCTCGACCAAGGCATCGACATTGACTCGCCGAACTCGAAATACCCCTGGACCTATTTCTCGGGTCGCGCGATCACGAAACGTCAGAAACGCAATCCCTTCCAGCATATACGACAAACAGCGACGACAACCTCCACCATCACAAACGCCCGACCACCTACATATATACGGTGCCACTGCTTCGAACCAGGATCCCGTTCAGCCTTTTTACATCCGGGTTCCCACCTGTCGAGAATCTCCACAGTTGGCGTTGCATCTAGACGTAGAGCCTCCTCCATCTCCGCACAAGAGCATCCCGTTGTCCCCATCCAACAACTGAACACCGACGATAACCTCACATACTCCCGCGATTGGTAGAAAATCTCACGCTGCCAAGAAGATTCTATGGTTGACTGATTGATTGCTCCGCCCAACAGAGGTTTGCTCTCCAGGATTCCTACACATGACCCTACCCACATGGGTATTTCCTCGTCTTGGTCACCTCGGCGAGAACTACTCTGGCTTGTGATAACTTTCTTACGCTTGCTGGATTCTTTCGGTTGGATCGGTGCTGCACTTTGCTCAGCGTTCTGCTATTCGTTGTTCTTTGCTGACAAAAGTTGTGACTTAGTCAGATACATCTTCAATCCTGAAGCTGGACGATAAACAACACCACGTCATATACATATTATCCGTTTGCTCGTCTGTGTCAAATCTGCACACCTCGCAATACTCACCAACCGGCCTACCATCCCTCTTCGAAAGAAAATCCGTGCCCCGAGCCTGCCATCGGATCCAATCCCTATCTCCGTGGGCTCATTGACTTAGTGCACAAAACACATCTCTAGAACGGAACAGTCGGAACAAACCTGCCACAAGACGCAAATATATACCAGGAATCCCATTTGTGAATCTGCTGCCTTGAGACAGCTGCATTCCTTTATCTAGCATCTCTTAGGCCACATACAACATGGGAAACCAAAGCTCGAAAGGCTCTGGGGCCAGCACTCCAAGAGGGAATCTATCCACCACTTCTTTAGACAAAGGAGCAGAGGATCTGAAATCTTACCCATCATTCAGCAAGGCAGATACCAAAGATTCTACAAGATCTTTCCGGGGGTTGGGTTCCAAGATCCGTGGAAGCAACAAAGACAGCCCACGAAACTCTACATCGAACCTGAGTACCGGAGATAATCTCGTTGATAGATCAGACGGTGCATCAATGAAGTCAGGAAAGAGTTCCAAGTCAGGGCTGAGGGGCACCGGGCGAGATCCAGACTCCCCAGTATCGCCGTCATCCCCATCAGCAGATTCGGAAGACCAACAATCGCCTTTCGAAGACCCAGAGCCACCGCCATCCCCTATCCAGTCAGCATCGATGCGACAAGGGCACCACGATGTTGATGCCGCACAGAGGAGCGGTGAGGTTGACAACGTTTCCGATCAGCCTCCATCAGGACAAACCAACCCACATGCGCATCTGCAACGTGCAGGTGCGTCGATCTTGGTGAAGAGGGATGGTGAAATCAACCCGATCGAGCCAGAAGCTGTAAGCGCAGCAGCAGTTGGGGAAGATGCAGCCGCAGGAGGAGCAATGGCGATTGGGGATATCCAGGACTCTGATGTGGATGATTACATCAAGCGCCTTCTGGATGCCGGATATGCTGGAAAGAGTACCAAGGGTGTTGTTCTGAGGAATGCGGAAATCACTTCAATTTGCTCGCGAGTTCGCGAAATATTCCTGGCACAGCCGCCTTTGATAGAGTTGGAAGCTCCTGTCAAGATCGTAGGTGATATCCATGGACAATACTCGGACCTCATTCGTATGTTCGAGATGTGCGGATTCCCACCAAGCGCAAACTTCTTGTTTCTCGGCGATTACGTTGATCGAGGCAAGCATTCTCTCGAGACGATCTTGTTGCTTATGTGCTACAAGATCAAGTATCCGGAGAATTTCTTTCTACTTCGAGGTAACCACGAATGCGCCAATGTGACCCGGGTTTACGGTTTCTATGATGAATGCAAAAGGAGGTGCAATGTTAAGATTTGGAAGACTTTTGTCGATACTTTCAACTGTGTATGGTGTCCTCCTTCTCGTCCAGAATTCAGCACTAATGAACTACAGCTTCCCATCGCCGCGATTGTCGCCGGAAAGATCTTCTGTGTACACGGTGGGCTTTCTCCCGCTCTAAGCCACATGGACGACATCAGACATATTGCTCGTCCAACAGATGTACCAGATTTCGGCCTTTTGAACGATTTACTATGGTCTGATCCGGCGGACCAGGAGAAGGATTGGGAGAGCAGCGAAAGAGGTGTCAGTTATTCATTCGGAAAGAAGGTCATCGTGGATTTCCTTGCAAGGCACGATTTTGACCTGGTATGCCGAGCCCACATGGTTGTAGAGGACGGATACGAATTCTTTGAGGATCGAATCCTTGTCACGGTGTTCTCTGCACCGAACTATTGTGGAGAATTCGATAACTATGGAGCTGTGATGAGTGTATCAACCGAGCTACTCTGCAGCTTCGAACTTTTGAAGCCTCTGGATTCTAGTGCACTCAAAAGTCAGATGAAAAAGAGTCGGAACAAGCGTAACAGCATGCTCAACAGTCCTCCACCTTCGGCCTTCCAACCACGGAGTGTTTAGTTTAAGTTTAAACGGGAGTGAGAAAGATCTACAATGAGTCTTACAAGACACGCATTCATCACTTTGAAAGGACCTACAGCGCGTTCACACTGCCGAAAATGCCGTGTTTGACGACGCTGGTGCGAGGGATAGGGCATCTGAACAAATATTTTGAAAGCCGTGAGTTCCAAAGAAATGGACGATTCCAGACCAAGTCAAATTCGCGAAGAAATACGATGACAGGTCCGATCCCACGTCCACATGGTGCGCGAAACATTGATTTGGGTTTGGACGATACTGGCGCCTTTGTGAATGTCATTATTGACATATTATGACCAAGGATAAGGAGCAACGACCATGATTAGGAGAATGGTGGCATATGAAATATCTGTATTTGTATTGCTAGCGATCAGTCAAGGCGGGAGTGTGCTTCGGGTTTGAGAAATGAGGAGTGGGTAGATGGGTAGAATGCCTCTGCAACGAATGAGGAGGTACACGATGAATTATTCGACCCGAAGGTCATCTCGAGCATTACCGAGGAATCCTGTGACGTTCGTTGACTGGCGCTTGCTGCTAATCTATCCTTCTTGGCTTTTGAGTTATCTATGCTCTAGTGGGGCGTATTCTATGCCTAATATTTCTTATCTTCAACCCCACGAATCATAGTCCTCCCTTTCTTTGAGATGAAATCGTGTTATGCTGTTCATTTCACTTCGTTTTGTTCTGTATGCCTAGAAGGGAAGAAGTTTTGTGTTGATGGGGAAGGGTGAGACAGGAAAGGATATATTCAAATCCTTAGATTGAGGCCGATTATCTCCCATGCCTCGACTTGCTCAGAAATTATTCTGCATTTATCGGCGGCCAAGTTCCTGTTCTGCTTTACAAGCGTGATTTGTGTGACGGGAAATATCATAACTGCTTGTAGACAGGCAGGATATCAAAATTGAGGCTACTCGTATGACTGATTTTTATAACTACACACATAGTAGGGGATAAGCATGGAACGGTGTTTCCTTACTATTCCGACGAGTAGGCCCGTTCCCTCCTTTCGCGCGTGCTCTCTATATTTCTCTCTCCTTCGAAGTGCACTAAGCAAATCAATTCTTCCGCTGGGCTAATTGACCGGATATACCTTCTTCTTCCACTGCCTGAAATCCTTTTCCCTGTTTCCTTCCTATCTCGAGAAAGTATGTCTGATGATGCTGGATATTATCTTTCATGTCTCTGCCCTTCTTTATCGAATAACTGTCGGAAAGAATGAGACAGTTATATCTATAGCTTCGACTTGTACTTCTGTACCTATCTGCACAAGACGACATGTAAATCTGGTGGTTGAGACATATAAAATAATGTGCTAGAGAGCTTACGGCATGGGATGCAATCGGCCTGAAATTGACCATCTTTAGCCTCCTCGCCTACTCTCCGAAATATACCCATCTTCTTATATTCTTCACATCCATTGGTACTTCAGATGTTCACACTTTCAAAAGCCGAATACGAATAACATGCTCCCCAGAATGTCTTGGCAATTTGCTCGAACCCGAATACGCCGGGACGTGCCGCTCGCTTGAGGTCTTGAGTATGGGGCTTCCTGGATCAATAGAGACACAAGCGAGTGAGAAGTTGTTTACGCGGAGTGCGCAGTGTCTTCATTGGAATTGGCAATGGTTGATTGGCTGCTTCGGATGATGGGTGACGGAGCCGAATAGGCTTCAAGAAAAATAAGGAAGTGGAGTTGGAGATTGCACTAGGGGGTTCGGTAAATAAGTCACTTGAGATTGTTGATGTGATGCTGCATATGTAGGTCGGTGTACTCTTTTGCCCACTGGGCCATCATCTTTCGGACACTCATACTTCTGAATTCCTCCTTATCCATCTTCAACTTCGCGTCACTCGCGAACCCGTTCCATCACTCTAACACATAGTCTTTTGCAATCGTTCTTACTGCTACTACGATACCAGTGCATTTCACCATGCTAGGTATCTACTCGATGCTACTTTCTAGCATCCACTATGGATTCTACACCCTCACTCTCCTTATTGTCACAATCCTCCTCAACGCTCTACACCAAATCCTCCAAAAGAAGAAGTCCGAACCGCCTCTGGTATGGCATTGGATCCCCTTTATTGGGAATGCCATCGAATGTGAATCTCCCTTTTACTCCTTCCTAACCCTCTTGATCTTTCCTTTCTCTCACCCTTCCTCTTCCTCCACCACACCCCCCCATTATCAACATCACATTCAGTAGAGCAAAAGTTACTGACATGCAACCGTTTCTCTAGATGGCACCGATCCTCTAGCTTTCTACACAAAATGTCAACGGCACCATGGCCCGATCTTCACTCATATTCTTTTCGGCAGAAAAATGACTGTTTATCTTGGGCTGGAAGTGAATTTATCCTCAATGGTAGACTGCAGGATGTCAATGCAGAAGATATTTATGGTCCACTGAGTGTGTAATTCTCCATCAGCCTTCCTTCTCCCTTCACATCCAGTCTCTTGAGATCGCTAAGCTCTCCATGTTCGCTATAATGTTTGAATGGGGGACCCTCATCAAAGTTATCCCATGACAAGTCAGGGAAAGCGATGCTAACTCGGCAGTTCTAGCTACACCAGTCTTCGGGCCCAACCTCATCTACGACTGCCCCAACTCCAAACTAATGGAACAAAAGAAATTTGTCAAGTTCGGCCTCACCCAACGCGCACTCGAACAACACGTCCCTCTAATCGAGAACTAGGTCCTCTCCTACATGGCTTTATCTCCGTCCTTCATCTCCCAATCGCCTACCTCCCCCTCTTGCTCTAACCAAGGCATAACCAAAACGGAACAAAAACTTCAAACAGCCATAGTAGACCTTCCCCATACCATGTCTCAGATCACAATCTTCACAGCTGGTCGCGCTCTTCAAGGCCCGGAGGACTGCAGCAAACTCACAGACTAATTCGCGGATTTGTATGATGATCTCGACCACGGGTTTCGGCCAATCAACTTCCTCGCTCCGTGGCTACCGCTGCCGCAGAACTGGAGAAGAGATAAAGCACATGCAAAGATGATGAGTGTGTATATGGACATCATATCACGACGATGGGAAAAGAGTGGTGGTGGGGAGGTGGGGAGAGGAATGGAGAGGGAGGAGATTGACATGATTGACAATCTCATGACTTGTGTCTATAAATCCGGAGAAACGATCCCAGATGGCGAAATTGCGTGTATGATGATCTCGATCCTTATGGCGGGACAACACTCGTCCAGCAGTTCCTCGAGCTGGATTATGCTGCATCTAGCCTCTCGCCCAGATCTTCAGGAGGAATTGTATCGCGAGCAACAGGATGCGAATCCTTATCTTGCCGGCAACAAAGGACTATAATACCAGGACCTAGAGAAATTGACGTTGTTGGGTGACGTGGTGAAGGAGACGCTCCGGCTACATTCTAGCATCCATTCTATGATGCGCGCTTTCAAGAACGACCTCCCGATTCCAGGGACACCATATGTTGTCACAACAGACAAAGTTCTGATCGCAAGTCCGCTTGTTACGCACCTCTCGCCAGAACACTTTTCAGACCCTGAGAAACGGGATCCGTACCGTGGGCTACCCTGGGTAACATTGAGAAAGATGAAGAGGTGGGTTATGGATATGGTGTGATTAGTAAGGAGATTAGGATTCCTTATTTACCGTTTGGTGCGGGCAGACATCGGTGCATTGGGGAGAAGTTTGCATTCGTCAATTCATTGACGATTATAGCCACGCTTGTGAGGGGATATAGGTGGAGTCTTGTCCCTGAGGGAGAGAAAGGAGGAGAGATCCCAAAGACGGATTATTCATGTATGTTCTCCAGACCTATGCCGGGCTCGAGGGTTAGATGGGAGAAGAGGGTCTAGAGTGCGGAAGATCGTAGTGGAGATGAAAGGAAGTGTGACTAGAAGAACTGTGCTTGGCTGTCGGAAGGATTATAATTTGTAGATTGTCAAACGCAATGAAAAGCCCATCTTGATGTGTCATTCGGTCTGTTCGCGTCACTGAGACCACATCTTATGTTTGTTTACCGTTGTGCTGTAGCGTGCCAAATACCTTTTCATGAAGTCAGCCGTATTTTCTGGCATTTCACAGCTTCGAACCGTATGCTTGAGCGGATTTCAATGCTTGTATCACCGGCTCAGCCGATGGTGCCGTTTCTACCACCTTCGACGATTTGAGAGAAACAGCCTGTACATGATGTTTCTTTTTCCAGGTATAGTAGTTGTGCACTACCATCAATCGCAGTTCATGAGATCAAATGACCCATAAGTGTTGCGCGGTACTTTGTTAGCATCTCCATACCAAAACCCTTTGCCAGTTTGTCATCGTGTTATACTTGAACATGGCAAAATAACTTTCGATCTTGGGATATAGAAGAAACGACATCCACAATTAGCCACCCGAAGTAAGAGGCTCTTAGCTGTGCAACGTGGGGTACTTCTATGTATATATGATGAGGAATTTCTGACGTTTCAGAAGGCAGAGATGCCATATACATGTGGCGTACTTTTTGGAGTAGGTTTTTCAATCGATGTTTAACTGTGGCGATACTGGTTACCCGAAGGGTTGATTTTGGAAATTGCGCGTAATAGTGCAAGGGTTGCCGCTACCGATACTTATATCTAGACCTTATGAGTACTGGCGATGTTATACACTCTTGTGTTTGTGCGAAGCCCTTGATACCAGCTTCTATTAGTCTTCGATCGATAGTCGTCGTATTTGTCGCATTCGTCGCTGCTAGAACTCAAGTAAACAAGTCACTAGCTCTGTCGCAATGTGCTAAGCGAGAAATGCCTCCAGGCTGTAGAATTCGTCTTCCCTGAACATCGAAGTCGTCAAGAAGAAATTCCACAGAAAAACGTGCGCGATCTCCCCACATTGACGTGTGCATCAACTCGATCCCTGATTGCTTCGAGTTCAATTACAGCTACTCCGGGTTCATTCCTTTTCGACTTGCTTTTGAGTCCTCCGATCGCGGCAGCTCCGAGAGTTGAATCTACGACGCTTTTTCGCGACGAGGATACCATAATCGCCCTAAATCACAGCCTTCTCAATCTCTGCATATTGTCTGCGGTCAATTCCAAGATTCATAGAAGCTGCGCTACTTTTTGAACCAGATCAACCAGTCAAGAGCTTGTCTCTCCGTTAGATTTGCTCTAACAATCATGGAACTTCCGAAGTCAGAATTGAGCTCCGAATAAACCTGAAAACCAGATAGCTTTCTCAACACTTAAAGTATCATATTGAGCTTTCTGCAAGACAATCCATAAAGCAATCGCAAATTTCCAGACAATACAGTCTAGAGGCTTCAACGAGAAGGCTTCAACGAAATATTGGCTCGATTATAATTTTAGAATACCTGACAGAATACCGTTTCACAGAGCCATGAGGTCCAACAGCCCAAATGGCGAGTCATCGGGTGAGGTATGTATTCAATGTCAACCCCTTCTAACTGTCCATACTAACTTCTCGAAGACATCACTCCCGCATCATCTCACAGAATCTTTGATAGAACTCTGCTCTGAGATTGTTCTGCAAATGCTCGAAGCCTATATACCTGAGTTGCCAGAAGGTGTGGACGCCGCCGAGTTGAGAAAGTCAAACCTGACCATCGCGAGTACAGTGAGGGAAGTAGGAAATAGGCTTGCTAATGCGAAATACCACATCGAGAAGCCTAATCCCAAGTCGATTGTGCGCCTCACCGCGATAGAAGCTACCGCGTTCTTTGAGACGATATGTTCTCAGAATCAAAGTCTGAAAACGGTGCAGATCGATGCCGCGGTTCAGGAGGGATCATCGAGATGCAAACTCAAGTGATCGCTGGACTGGAACAATACTCAGCGCGTCTTGAGCGAAATGTGGAGGAACTCATTTGGTAAGAATCTATAATCCATGTTCATTGTCCATATATATCTTGAGAATTTTGCTAGATCCAAGCCAATTACAACAAGATGCACTTCTCCAATTATTGAACAGGGTCGCAGGTGCCAAAACCTTCTCAGTCTACGGGCAATTGGCTGAACATCCCACCTTACCACAAGAAGACTTTGCTTTACTCCAAGCAAAATTTGAAACAGTGACCCACAAGTGTGAATTGCTTCAAAGCCGAGCAAAACTCATACAGGCGATCAATACTGGAGCATTGGGCTATGTCGACTACTTGACCAATAGCATATCAACTGAGATGCAAGGCATCCCGACCCTAGTTGATATCTATATTTTTGACGTGGACAAGTTCTTATTGGAGAAAGAACGATTTGCTATATCAGACCAATACGATTTGCAAATATACCGCGACAGTCTAGAGTCCCACCTACATCTGAGGACCAAACGAGACTGGGAATTCGTCGAATTGTTGTGGACTACGTTGAAAGCTAAGCTCGGGTCCGAAGCTGCGGAGAAACTTATTGTCTCATTCTTCGTTCCACTAGATAGCTTCGCATCATTCGTGGCAGGTTTTGAACCCCACTTGTTGATTGAAAAGCTTTCGGTACTCAAGAGTGAGACTGGAGAAACACTTCGAGAGGAGATGGACAGCATGCCGACCAGATTTGCTGAGGGTCTCAAAGACCTCAGACTTTCTGCGGCTTTCAACGGGATTTTTAAGATAGGAGACTTACTATAAGCAAGTAACACGACGCCTTCTGCATCGGAGTGCGATAAAGAGCTCCTAGTAGATGGCATAGTTACGCCTGATGTCTCGTCCAAGGAGCACAAGGTACTTTTGAAGGCCTGGCAGCAGACAGTTGCTCTGCTTCAAAACTCAAACCAGAGCTTGAGGAATCCGCAACGAATATATCTTGCACATTGATAAGTGCAAGACCTCAACGTAAGTACATACTGGGGAGACCCATCTTTCTTTCTTTTCTTCTCAATGTCTCAAGATTGTCCTGCCACATGTGCTATCCTGTACACGAGACATTTCTGAATAATCCTTGCTAATCCCATGTTACGTAGGTGGATCAACGAGCTCTTCGATCTTGCTTTTGGACTAGAGACCAGCCGTACTGGCTTTTCACTGAATGAGAAGATAGGCCGAATAAATGCAAGAGTCACCTTACTATTGGCGAATAATGCGAAACATGAGCGCTGTATTGCAACTCTTCAGAAAGAAAAGAAAGCCGACAAGAAGGCGTTGAGTCTGGCCATGAAACCCAACACAGCTCCAAATTTGGCAATAGCTCCACAATTAGCACAGAAGTCAGATGCCAATACTATCAGTCTAGACAACAGTCGCTACGAAAAGCTGTGCGAGAAGCTCAAGGCGACCCAGCTCCAACTCGAAGCCGAAAATGCTAAAGAGGAACGAGCAGCTACTACCTCACGCCTTGAAATAGAGATTCTCAGAAAAGCTTGAGAGTCTACAATCAAGGAGCTTGAGCTTTCAAACGAAACCGCATATAAGGAAACACGAGAAATCGACGAGAAATTGATTGTGGAAACAGCCGACAACCTTGCCACGAAAGCGGCGCTACTTAGATCAAAGCAGAAGATTTCGAAGTACCAAGAATCCAATCAAGTGAACGGTCCTAAGTTTCAGCAGATGAAAGCATCTTTCGAGAGCCAGCAAGCAGAATTAGAGCTGTTGAGGAGTGACGAGAAGGCCGAGATGGATAGACGCGACGCTGCGATTTGTCAAGCAACTTCCGAGAAAGGCGGATAGATCGCTGACTTGGAAGCAGCTCTCTCGACCATGGCTTCCAAGAATGCTAAATTGGAGAGCAATGCGCGAGCGCTGGGCGGCTGGAAAGAAGAATTTACAGCAATGAAACAAGTTCAGGAGGAGCTGGTTGTCCAATTGGACACAGCTAAGAATGACGCGGCAGCCAGTGAGGAGAGACGAGTCATTGCGGAAGCCAAGGTATCGAGGATGAAGGAGTTGTATGCTAGATTCTCGCGGGACATGGTAGAAGCGTCGTCAAGATAGAAGGAACAGAGGATTTTGTACGATCTATGAGAGTCCGCGGGATACAAATCCGAGGTCTAAAAGGCAAAGAAGAAAATTAAAGTCCAGGAGATCATATTAGGAGCTTAGGACTCTTTGATTCAGATCATTATTAATATTTAGATATCGAGGATAAGATTGTAATATTAGGAACGACCTTTATTTACTACTATTACTTCAGATAGTAGTACTATTTATATCAATCAGCTCGTACTCAATATAAGGGTAATATTTTACTCTCTCTTTTCTAATAAAAGTTCTTATGATAATTAAAGCTATTATCTAGCTATACTACTAGAATCAGAGGATATACGAAAATTATCTTGGAAGCTATAGGTAAATTTTTATATATTATAAATATATAAATTCTTCTTAGGTTAAGCTACCTAGTATTATTAAGAATAGCTAAACTTTCTTATTATAAATTTATTAAAGACTAATTGTAGCTTGATCTAATTTAGAATTTAGAGGAACTAGCGCAGAGATTGGGCCGCTGTTTGAACAAGAAGTAAACAAATCTCACTAGCTCTATCGTAGCAGATATTAAGCGGGAAAGTTTCTCCGCTTGCCGTACGACGACAAAAGCCCTTCTTCCTACAAACACGAAGTCGATGACGCGTATCTCCAAATAAGAAGCGTAAACCGTACCGATTCATCTACCGATTTTTCCCAACGCTATAATCGCCTCGAGGAGCCTTACTCACAGCTACTAGCTGGCTACCTCTGCCGCCTTCTTCATCTTTGAGTTCATCTTTGAAACCATCTTCGAGTCCTCCTTGATCTCTTTGCGTATAAAGCTCCTAAATATCTTACATCCCCTTGTATATAGCTAGCAATATTTAGTTTCATCAGTCTCATCTCTGAGTACGATTATATAGATATCGCGTAGTGTTTATCAATTGATATCGTCTTAGGGAACGTTAGTAGTAAACGTAAACTAAATAGCTATAGGTATTGTCTTAGGCTTCATACTCTCAGTCAATTCAGCTAGTTGTTCCGCTTACAGCTCCCTTCTACTCGTGATTTCAAACTAGACTACTGCGTCTATATAAGTCTTTTTTCTATAGCCTTCTTTACAAATATTAACCCCTTCTTCTAACCCCGATATCGAGCTGCGAACTTAAGAACCTTTCAAAACTTGCAATAACTCCGAGCTATGCCTTATACATCCTACATTGGAGACCTTGATCGATTTACACTATAGTGGAAGCTGACCGTGAGAGAGCTAACAGCCCCGAACCTATTCAAGTCGAGGTAAAGCATCCTCCTCATCCCTGGTTTTGATCAGTGTTAATTAGATATAGGAATTACAACCTACGCCTACTAATATTAGGCAATCTTTGAGCACTCTATCTTTGTGTGCCGTATTGGACTTTCTCAATTCCCAAGCTCCTGTGTTATCGTTGAGTCTCAAACAGGCTATGAAAGGCTCTAATCAGCAGATGGATGCCATGATAGTGGTATTATGTCCAAGCTGAAGGGGGCAGAGCGTCAAATCGAGAAGGCGAATCAGCGCCACAACGTAGTTCTTACCCCGTGGGAAGCGTCCGTTCTTGGTCGTCTGATACGATCTTAACTCCGCTCGGATGAGATTGCCACGAACAAAATCAATGTACAGATAAGCTTCGCAGAGACACAAAACAAGATGATCTATGTTTTTAAAAGTATTCCTAATGCCTACGAAATGAAGACAACTAAGCTACTCTGGTACGTTTACATATCTAGAATTGAACTTGATAGAATGGATCAGCACCTCCAGTACTAATAACTTTGAAATATATGCCACTAAGGATGATTTAGTGTCGCTCCTGCCAGATCATACGTCGTCTATGGAAAAATTTCCATAGCTGAGGACCCGAAAATGTCCACTTTAGACGTTGGGCTGCTGAAGACCCAATACGAGTATGATATGCACAAACTGCTGTAGAGCCGACTCGACTCTGCGGATATCGCGAATAGCGGAGATGTGTATCAGCTAAGACTCCTGGAGCAACGTGGTGATACTGACTATTAGAAGAACCGATAATATTACGATTGCGAGTCATAGCACAAGGAGTCATCGATACTAATATGTAGACCTTGTGAGCACTAGTAATAATATATGTACTGGTATCTACAGCTATAGATTGAAATACTCGAATTTAGACTCAGAGACGATAGATATAAGTCGTCACGTTCGTAGCATTTATCGCTGCTAGGTCTTGAAGCAAACAAGTCACTAGCTCTAGCGCATGTGGTAAGCGAGAAATATCCCTTGCCGATTCTCTCGGCGACATTCCCGCGAGGCGAGATCAACAACAAGCATCAGATTTCGACGCGCAAGCTTTCTATGCTATAGACGTAGTTTATACGACGTTATAATTATCCTTAAATAATCATAATCAAATCGTCTAGTCATCTCTGTTGACTTCTCCTTCAATGCCTCTGTTGGTCCATAGTTGTTGGTCTATAGTCACGTGTTAGTCGAGTATCTGCGCCGGGGTTTAGCCGGCCGGATATATCTCCCTTACGGAGTCTCGACTACCTAGGAAAACCAGCTACGATACAATAGATAATACTACTACTATTATCACTATACTTTAGCTTACGTAGACTACTTGATTATACGTACTACGATAGAGTAATACTAATATTAATCAATAGACGTATAGATCATTTTACTCTTTGAAAGCAGTTAAATTCTAAGAATTTCGATTACTGAAAAGAGCGCGCTAGTAACCTTAAAGAGTAGAGATATCTACTATAGTAATAGCTTAAGTACTAGAGAAGACACGGTCTCCTCTTTACTATTTAACTTGAATTACTAAGATAATTTACTTAGATTCTACCTGCGATACGGTTAAAAGATTCGAATTCTAGTATATTATACTACTATTACCTTCTATATACTTACTTTCTACGTACTTCGATTACTACTATAACCCGACTTTAAATAACGCGCTTTAGAGACTTTAATTTACGCTGAAAAACTCGAAGTTAAACTTGAACGCGCTACGCTAGCGCTTCTACTAAAACACTTAAGAATAACTCTATAACTACTATTATAGATAACCTCGGAATTAGTATTAAAACACTTATATAAATCAGACCTTTAATATAGTAAGAGATAATAATACTCCTAAGGTTAGTGCTTTCGATATACCTACGAACTCCGGTAAGGACCTACTAGACCCGGAGACTATACGGAAATAAGGAGAAGGTCTTATCAGATAAATTAAGAGCTCTGACTATATAGATAGACTCTTATACTCCTTATTTAAGGAGATCTACGAAGGTTAGATAGTAGACTCTTTCAAGTCTATTAAGAAATCGTTAAATAATAACCTTATATTTACCTTACGTACTAAAGGCGTATTTATCGAAGAAGGCGACGAACCTGCGCAGGAGCTATATAAGCTTCTATATACTCTATAGAATACTATACGTAGTAGTTAGACCTTAAAAGAGCTAGAGAGTATAATAGGAGTAAAGATACTCTCTGAACGACTATAATATATAGTATTAAACCTACTAGTACTAGAGAAGCAGATATCTACGTAGTAATAGCGAGATAAGAGAGAGAAAGAGATAATAAATAATATAGCTACTTAATAAGACGAGTTAGAGTATAAGAGATTAAAGAAGGAGTTCTATAGACTACGATAAAGATACTATACTATACTTAGCTTACCTCCTATTAGCGAATTCGACTTTAATAAAGAATACTATAAACCTTTATAATAAGACCGAGATTCTACCGAAGGAGTATAGTAATATAAAGAGACTTCCTCTGACTAGAATAGAGAAGAGTAGCAATACTATAGAAAGCGTATACCGAAGAATACGGGGAGTAGAGGAGGAGGAGCTAGAAGAGGAGGAAGCTACTAAGGAGGAGATAGCTACTAAGGAGGAGAAAGCTACTAAGGAGGAGGAGGAGGAGAAGGAGGAGATAGCTACTAAGGAACTAGAGGAGGAGAGAGAGAGTACTATAATACGATATAGAAGGAGAAGGAGAAGTCGTATAGAAAGAAGATCGCTAGCTTCTCTTATATATTTCTAGAAGAGATAAAATTCAAGGGAGACGGAGATAGCTTTAGTAATAAGGTCAGAATATTCTACGACGCCTACTTAAGAGCTAAGATTCTACCGGAGGAGTATAGTAAGGCGTTTCTATTAATACTAAAAGGCGCTACTCTCTAATACTACTATTATAGTCTGAATAATATCCTTAGAACCTCTCTTATTATTAAATTCGATATTATACTAAAGAATATAATAGATTAGTTTAAGAGCGAGGAGTTTAGTAGATCTTTACTAACTATATGGAACCTTCTTACTCTTGAATCGATTAAGGAGAAGAACCCTGGAAAGATGACTTCAGAATACTTTAATATACTCTCTATATAGATTAGAGAGCTACGTTATAATATACCTTTTGAATTACGCTATAAGAAGTTCGTTATAAATAAGATTATTACTACTTACTAAAGCTCGGAAGCTTACTAAATTACTTTAGCTTAACTTATAACTTCTACTGAAAAGACGATTACTTCTATTAGAACCTCTATTATTAACTATAAGCACGTATACCCTATAACTAGTACTACCTTCTAAACTAATCGAAAATTCCGAAGCGATTCCGATAAAGGATAAGTATACAGAGAGAAGGGAGATAATAAAAGGCGATTCAGAATATAAGAAGAGAAGAGGATAAATACGATAGATAAGGAAGGTAACGCTAAGAAGTACTAGATATATAATACTACGGATTATATATCCTTTAACTATATAGTAGAAGAAAGAGAGAAAGCTAAGGAGAAGTTCAAGGTAAAGAACTCTTCTAAGTTTAAAGGTAACTTTAGAAGAGTCTTTAAGAAGGTATATAGATAATATGTCGTAGAGTATAAAGGTATAGAAGACAAGTATATAGCTACTACTTTTACCTTATACGAAGCCGGGAGCGATATAGACTACGATTCCGACGCTTAGCCGGAAGCTCTATTTATAACTTCTATAGGACTTGTCTCAGTAGTAGCCGTATAGCTAATAATAGAAACCCTAGTAAATACGGCTTTTAAATACCTATTAGATACTACCGAAGAAGCTACGGAAGAGAACTTGACTATAGAGATAATAATAAGTAACTCCCGATATAATTCGTTAGTTTTTCATAGAATTATAATCGATACCAGAGTAGTAAAGGTATCTATAGTAGGTAAAAGTTAATACGAAGCTTATAAGGCTCTATATAAGACTGAACTCTTGCCTTCCCGTAGAATAAATATTAAATTCGGTATTAGTAAGGCTACTTCTATTAGTATAATAATTATACCTTCTCTAATTAGAAAGATCTAATTTGAGGTTATAACTATAGATACCCTGTTTCTATTCTGTTTAGACGATATAGATAAGCTCAGAGTTATATTAGATAATCTTCGTAATATACTCGTCACGCCATAGGGAGATATACTAGTTGTATAGAGATTCGGCTACCTCTTCTTACTCTAGAAGGAGTTACTTAAGACGTATATTACGGAGTGCTTCTAATCGAATACGAGAGTACTTACGGAGACGGATTTACGTCGACTTTACTACTGATTCGGACACTCCTTAGTAAGAAAGCTGGAAGATTTACTATAATAGGCCGGTTACGAGTATAACTCAGGGGTACTAAAGGAGCTTACTAAGCTCTATAAGTACTGCTAGTTATACGGAAGATCGCTAGGTAGATTTAAGTTTAAGCTCCATGATACTGATAATATATACTTTAATTACGAAGTAGTGATCGATATTATATAACTAGATAGTCGGTAAGTCTTATATATAGTCGACTAAGGTACTACTTTTCAGAACAGAGGTTTTCTTACTAATATATCTGCAGAATACGTATAGAACTAATTTAAGCAGGTATAGATAGATACCTACCTTAGACTACCGGATTTTATTATTATAGACATAGGTACGTAATTTAAATTAAAAGAATTCGTATAGAGTACTAAGATAGAGGGTTCTATAGTTAAAGTTGTACCTATGGAGGCTTACTACTCTATTAGTAAGGTAGAGAGATACTACGGCCCTCTGAAGAGAGCTTATATAATAATTCGTAAGGAATTACCGCACCTTAATTAAGATATAGTACTATAGATAGTATTCTATATAATTAACTATATTTCTGGACTTAGTAGAATTATACCTGTTTTACTAGTATTTAGAGTATATCCCAGAATAGTAGAGATAGACGCATTTTTGCTATTAGTCTCCTAATAAGCTACTACACTATATAAGGCTATAGAAGAGATTCGCAAACTATAGAGTCGTTAGTAAGTTAATAATACTCTAAATACTCGAAATAGACCTAGTTCTATAGTAGTAAGAGACTTTCTATTAAACTCTCTAGTACTAGTTTAGAGAGAGAAAGGCTTCTGGGATAGACTTTAGCTATTTATTTCTATAGACAGAGAGAACTACGTAATAGAAATCGATAGCGGACTAATAACCTTTCGCTTTATATCGATTAAACTATAATATAAAGAAGATATCGATTCTAATGAACTAGAGAGTATTATACTTGAAATTATACTCTTACTACCCCTTATCTTACTCCTAGGAGTATTATCACTTAGTACTACTAAGTCAAATCGACTTATACTAGTACTAAAGAAGTAACCTTATCGAGATCGACGAAAGCTAATTCGATTTAGAGATAATAATATTAAAGTTTACTTAAATTATATAGATAAATTATTTATTAGTTTCCTAGTAATAGAACTTTAATATACTACGTTAAGATATAAGGAGATTAATAGTTTATGTGACGACTGGTCAGGTTTGGAGGTCTCTCCCTATTAGTAGAAACACTTACTGCTAAGCGAGATTACACGAGTAGAGTTTAGGGGCCCCTTTTCATATATATACTTCCATTCTCTCTCTACTTCTTTACTCCTTAGTTATAGATTCTCAAGTGATTCTTACTACTTTATATTCATAGTAATATGAGGTCTTATTACTCAGGTAGTTTTAAGACCTTTCTAGAGTAAGCGTTATATTATCTATAACTCTTTTACTTACGTCTAGGAAGA
Source organism: Rhynchosporium graminicola (assembly GCA_900074885.1). Lineage (NCBI taxonomy): Eukaryota > Fungi > Ascomycota > Leotiomycetes > Helotiales > Ploettnerulaceae > Rhynchosporium > Rhynchosporium graminicola. The sequence goes on from FJUW01000051.1 coordinate 268,704, forward strand.
TAGTAAATATCTACTTATATTATACCTCTATGCTTAGAGCTACTAAACGCAGGAGACTACGCTATATAGAGAAGGCTTATACTAAGTATAAACTTAAAGAATAGTACCTAAACTAAAGTAACCTAAGTCCGATAAATCGACTACCGGTTCTCCGACTCCCTCTACCTCCTATTCTTCGGCGACTCGCAATACTCGCTATAACCTACCTCTCTCTATAGTAGAGAGTACTCGTAATAACGCCTCGTCTGAGTTAAGCTCCCTAACTCCTATTATAATTAACGAACTCACTAAGTCGCTAAACCTCCCCGATAATACCCCTATACTAATAGCAACTATAAGTAACTTATAGGAAGACCGCGCTTACTAGCTATAAGAGGTAGAAAGGAAGCTCGCGGAAGAGAGATAATTAAACGCCGACTTATCTATAGAACTACGCTAGTTACGGGACGAGTTCCTAGAACTACGCTAGTTAACTGCTTAGCGCTCTACTAAGTCTATATCGTTTGATAACGTTTAATCGCGTATAATACTACTACTATTAATTAAAGAAGATAACGCTACTCCTACGCCTAATAATCGTCATCGAGAATAATCTACCGGAGGAATATCGTTAATATTATACGCTATACGTATAGAGAAGATACCGAACCTTCTAAATAAGCTCTCTGATAGAATCGACTACTCTCTAAAACTCTAGGAAGTATAGATACGTAACGTCCTCCGGCGCTACTCTAGCTACTTTATTAACGAAGATTACCGTAAAGATTAGTTACTTAACTAAACGGAAGGAATAGCTAGAACCTACCTAGAACCCTTATTCTTAGAACTAGAATATAATAAAGAAGGCAGTATAATCAATTCACTCGATATGATTACTTAACTTATCTCCTTCTTATCTAATCTATACGACTAATAAACTGCAAGAGCTAGCTACTCCGCGCTAAAGATAGATTATAAGTAGACCTTCTAGACGTTCTACTACGAGTTTCGTACGCTAGCTTATAAAGCTAGAGTAAATAATCAATCGACTCTGAAAATGGACTTATAAGAGAAACTACTTACACGGCTACGGAAATAGCTCTTCTAATAGTACTAAACATTAAGGACACTAGAAGAATACGTTAAGGCTATATAAGCTGAAGACTAAGGTTAATTTATTAAAAAGACCTACTATTCCGAGTCTTTAGCTAAGGCTAGCGCGACTCGGGAACGCCCTATAAATACCTCCTCCTAGCGCCGTAGTATTAACTCCTCTTCTTATCTGTAAATTAGTCTTCCTACGCCCGAGAATACTAGTACGACTAGTAAATAAGCACTATACTCTGCACGAAATAATACGCCTCGTATATAATCGCCGGCGAATGCTCCTTATCACTTTACGCCTACCTTATACTTACGCTTATCGTTAGCTCGACCTAATACTCTGTATCGAATCAACGTAATTAACGCTAATAATAACGTTAATAGCGAGCTAGAAGATAATAATAATAAAGAAACGTATAATAACGCCTAGGAGTATATTAAACCGCTAGTAAAAGACTACGCTTAGGGAAAGACTCTTTCTTAAGTAGTATACGAGATATGCGATATCTTGACCTTATGAAGCTTCTTAGTAGTTAATCGTTCACTACACGTGCTACTCTTACTAAGAATAGACTCTCGTATAAGCTACCTATACTTCTCGATTCTAGAGCTAATAGATACTATTTTATTAATCGTTCTTTTCTTAAATCCCTTTCCTTCTTCTTAAAACCTTTAATTTACCCTCTACTAAACGCAATTCCTATTAAAGGCTTCAATAGCGTTAATAGTAGTACTATTAGTTACTATATAACACTTAATTTAATAATAGATCATCGCGTTCAGGTATTTACCCCCTTTCTTATTACTACTCTCGGAAACTATAGTATTATACTCGGAAGGACCTAGCTTTCGGAATATCAAGTACTCTTAGATACCTCTAAACGACAGATCATTTAGCCACTATGTACTCCTCCTAGTAACGTTTATAGCTCTCCGATCGAGATTAAGGACTTACGTAAACACCGTACCTACTAGCGCTACTAATATAACGCTGACGAACGAAACGAACGCTTTAATCAGTTCTAGGAAGCGTACGAGGAATAGCGAAGCGTAGCTAACTCTCTTGTCAATATTCGAGCTATTATTAACTCTATCTCTATTATCAAACGACCGTTACTAGCTCGGAAGCGTATTTCTAGGGAGACTTATAGCTATAAAAACACTAGAGAAGCTACTGATACACGGCTGAAGTGCGTACGATTTAGCGATATTATCGCTTATATCCCGCGTGAATCTCCACTTTAACTCTAATTAGAAGTCTCTATATCAAAGACCTACGTATAAGACTACGCTCGTGCAATTTATACTATAGACTAATAGTTACTCGGAACACTATCTCGCGACTTAACAGAAGCTACTTAAAGTATAAAAATAGCTACTACGACATTTCGGAAGCGATAAAGATCACCTCGTGTGCTCAGACCTCTTCTAGAGCCTCCTGCGCTAGAGATTTATACGATTAGCAGCCTAGCTTTCTATCTTTTATATAAACGCTAGAAGTCTTCTAACGATAAGATCTTCTCTACTACTCTTCACGAGATAGATAAGCTTCTTAACGACCGAATCGCAGTTCAGTAACGTAATACTACTATCGTATCTTTAACTATCGACTTTACGGAACGTTATAAAACCGCCTAGTAATTTACTATTAGCTTAAGCGAATTAGATTCAGAACTATAGATCTCTCACGAGTATAGCTAGTAGGCATACGTCTTTTCTAAGGAAGCTAGCGATATTCTCCCTCCTTATCGCTTATACGATTACCGAATTGAGCTTAAGGAAGGGGCCGAGAAGAACCTTAAATACTTCCCCTTATATAAGATATCAGCTAAAGAACTTGAAGTCGTTAAGGCGTATATTACTAATAACTTAGCTAAAGGTTTTATCGAACCTTCTTAAGTACTATACGCTGCACCTATTCTTTTCGTTAAGAAAGCTAATAGAAGTCTAAGATTCTATATTGACTTTCGCGTACTTAATAACCTCACGAGGAAGGATTAATATCTACTACTATTAATCGATAAAACGCTAGCTAGAATCTCTACTGCTAAGATATTCACTAAACTAGATATTCGCTAGGCGTTCCACCGAATTCGAATAGATCTAGCTTCTAAAGAGTATATAACCTTCCGGACCTGTTATAGTACATATAAGTATAAAGTACTCCCTTTCAGTCTAACTAATAGCCTTGCGACGTACTAGCGATATATGAATAACGTCTTATTCGATTACTTAGACAACTTCTATATAGTATATCTAGATGATATTCTGATCTACTCTAACGACCTACTATAGTATTAATTATATGTATATAAGGTGCTATAACGATTATAAGACGCTAGATTATAAGCTAACCTTAAGAAGTATAAATTCAACGTTACTCGCACTAAATACCTTAGATTTATTATCTCTACTTCTAGGATCGAGGTAGACCCTAAGAAGGTTAATATTATATAATCTTAGAATTACCTGACTATAGTTAAGGGCGTATAATCGTTCTTAGGCTTTTACAACTTCTACTGACGATTTATTAAGGACTACAGAATTATCATAAAACCTCTTATATAACTTACTAAAAATAATATATTATTTCGGTTCGCTAAGGAGTATAAAGATACCTTTAATCACCTAAAGCACGCTCTTACTTCGGTACTACTCCTCTACTACTATTAGTAATATCTACCTTATATAATCGAAATAGACACTAGTAATAGAGTAATAGCAGGTGTGCTATCGTAATAGCACGACGAAGACTAGTTCCTAGTAGCCTACTTCTCTAAGACTATACTACCTGCCGAGCTTAATTACGCTATTTACGATAAGGAAATACTCGTAATTATACGATCTTTTAGTAACTAGAGATCTGAGCTCGTAGGCGTACTATATTAGATCCGCGTTATTACTAATTATAAAGCTCTTAAGTACTTTATAACCTCTAAATAGCTAAACGTACGATAAGCCCGATAAGCCGAGCTACTCGCAGATTATAACTTTATAATTACCTATCGACCTAGGAAGTATAATCTACTTGCTAACGCTCTCTCTCGTAGAATAGATAAATTAGATAACTAGAATAACGCTAAAAGAACTTAGCGTTTATAGTAGCTACTACGCGAAGACTAAATCGATCTAGTACTACTTATAAGTAACCTCCGGAATAGCTCTGACTCTATAGATAACTTTGAGCTTATTAACGCCTTAGAAGTCGCCGACTTATCGCTAGTCTTTTCTATAGTATAGTAAGTACTTAACGCTAATCGTATTACGCTATTATTCTAAGCTTTACGGAAATAAGCTCTCTCTACTACTCCTAGAAAACTAACTATAGAAAAAGATCTTCTACTCTATAAAGGAAGACTAATCGTACTTAACGTCTTATACCTTCGTACGCTACTTATACGCGAAATACACGACCGATTAGAGACTACTTATCTAAGTGTAAAGAAGACCTTATAACTACTAGTATTATAATACTAGTAGTACGGAATCGCTTTAACTATTAACTAGTACTACTATAACTATTATACTTACTAACGAATTAAAGTACTACGTAATAAGAAACCGGGCCTCCTCTAACCTCTGCCTATACTATCACGTCTATAGGAGCATATTATAGTCGATTACTATAGCTTTAACCGCGATAAATACAGCTACGATAACGTTCTCGTATTTATTAACTATTTCAGTAAATAAGCAATTAGTATTCTATACCGAAAGACCTCCGATACGCGCGACCTTATAAAGCTTTACTTATACTACGTATACCGCTATTTCGGAGCTCTATTAATAATTACTTCTGATAGAGGGCTTTAATTCGTTTCCTATTTTTAGACTATAGTTATTATAATTCTCGGTACTAAAAGATAGCTTTCTATAGCAGACTACCTGTAAATAGATAGCTAAATAGAGATCTATAACTAATATTTCTAACGCAGATTACGACTTTTTATCTCTTACTATTAAGACGACTAGTCGGAATTCTTACTTATTATAGACTACGCTCAGATAACTCTCCCTTACGAATCCCTTAGAGGTCTCTTACCCTTTAAGGTTATTTATAGATATATACCCCGCGTTAATTAGAATTAGAAAGACTTACTTAACTCTACTACACCTACTAATAAGTTGAATACTTAGTAAGCTCTAGATTACGCTAATCGCCTACGCGATACTTAGACTACTACTTAATCTAGCCTCTAATATACATAAGCTAAGATATCCTAATCCTATAATCGCTCACGCCGTAAAGTCGACTTCACTATAGATAACCTTATCTAGCTAGATATACGCTACTTTACGAGTACTCGATCTAGTAAAAAACTCGACTTCCCGACTAACGGACCTTTCTATATAATTAAAAAGGTCAGAAGCTCTTATCATCTAGAGCTCCCTACTAGTATGAAAGTATATAACGTATTCCCTGCTGCTAAGCTACGGAAGTATCTAAACGACCCCTTACTAGGATAAACCTTACTACTACTACTACTTATTAATATCACTAGTAACAATAAATAGGAGATCGAAGATATACTTGCGTGCTATAAGCAGCGTAATAGCCTCTTATACCGAGTTTCCTAGTTAAATCAAGATATCGATCTTATATAGTACAACGCTATAGACGTCAAATACGCTCCCGCTAAGCTATAATAATTCTACTTTAATAACCTAACATAAGCTAGACCTCCTGCTAGATTACCTAATTAGCTAAAAGCTTTCTACGATAGAATTAATAATTACGACTACCTTAATAGAAATAAGGAGATAGACTAACGCTCGAGGGCGAGCTTTTTTCGGAGGAGGAAGTAGTATAAAAACTAGTCAGGTTTAGAGGTCTCTCCCTATTAGTAGAAACACTTACTACTAAGCGAGATTACACGAGTAGAGTTTAGGGGCCCCTTTTCATATATATACTTCTATTCTCTCTCTACTTCTTCACTCCTTAGTTATAGATTCTCAAGTGATTCTTACTACTTCATATTCATAGAAATATAAGGTCTTATTACTCAGGTAGTTTTGAGACCTTTCTAGAGCAAGCGTCACAGTTTAATCGCTATAGGGATCTTTAAATTAGTCTATAAAGATAAATTACTAGCCGGAGCTAGGGTCTTTAATACTAAATTCATCGACTAGATAAAATTTAAGAGTATATAGAAGGCTTACAAGAAGTCTAGACTAGTTATATAAGCGTATAACGACTCTAGAAAGAACTAAGTACTTACTATATTATTAACTATTCAACGAGTTAGCTAACAACTACTACTAGTATACGTAGTTATACACCCTAAGTTTAAGGTATATAGCTATAATATTACATAAGCTTATACTTAGTCTACGTCATACCTAATACGTGACTTCTTTATGCGCCCTCTAAAGGAGATTCTGGCTTAGTTATATTAGTTTTTGCGGTACGTTAGGCCTATATATAGTATACTAGAATCAGCGAACTATTAGTTCGGTATATACTATAGACATAAGGTTAAGAAGCTCCATATAGTACTATCGACGTTCGATACGTATCTACTATCTGTTTCAGGTGAAGCTAGTATAGGAGCTCTTAATCTTCAGATTAACGATACCTTCTTCGTTAGTAATAAGACCTTTATAAACGCAGAAGAGAGAGAGCTATAGAAAGCCGGATTCAAGTCGAACGAGAGAGAATAGTTAACTACTTTATACTTAATTAACTTCAATAGAGGTCATATTACCTTAGAAACTAATAGCTCTATTCGACTATCTTAATAATCGTACAATAAGATATTAAGAATAATTAAGAAGGAACTAGTTAATCTTACTAACTCCTATAGAGGTATATAATAAGGTCTTACCTAAATCGAGCAATTTACCGCCTAGAGAGCTAGAGGTTTATACCTAGTAACTATTTCTTAGCCGGAAGTATTATTTAATATCTCTTTTACTACTTAAACTATAAATCCGATAGAGAAAGACTTTAAGCTCTTAAATAAGAGAATCTTATAGTAAAAGCTTAACTATAGTAAAAGTCTCTAATATATTAAATTAGATAAGAAGTCTCTTAAACTCGTCGTATTTACTAACAGTTTATTTACTAATTTGAAAGACTTCTACTCTTAAATTAGCTATATCTACGTACTTATAGATAAGTATAATAAGGTAAACGTTATTTACTAGTCTTCGGTCTGCTATAAGAGAGTTACTAGATCTATACTAGCCTCTGAACTATACGCTATATCAGAAGGTTTTAATATAGCCGGTGCTATTAAGACTACTATTAAGTAGATTATAGAGATTATAGTACTACTTTTGATTATAGTTACTAATTCTAAATCTTTATACGACTACGTAGTACGACTTAATACTATAAGAGAGAAGAGATTAATAATCGACCTTATATATCTATATTAAGCGTACGAAAGAAAGGAGATATCGGAGGTAATTTAGGTAGTAGGGCTAGATAACCCTACGGATACGATAACTAAGACGAATTGCAACGGAGCTTTAAAGGAGCTATTATATACGAATCTATTAGTTATTAAGCCTATAGAATAAGTAGATAGAAGGAATTTAGATAACTTGAAGCCGGAAGAGAGCTTATAAGGCGTTTAGTTTAGTTATCTTTTAAGCAGAATCTTTAGACCCGGGACCTGATCACGTGGAACCCTATATACTATATAATACTTCTGTACGAATAGTACTACGGTACTACTCTTACTAGAAGGTAAAAGCGTTATTTTCATACGGAGAAGTAGATAGTTTAGAGCTACTTTAAAGTACTCCTAGTATTAGTCTATAGTTATTAGTCTATAGTCACGTGTTAGTCGAGTATCTGCGCCGGGGTTTAGCCGGCCGGATATATCTCCCTTACGGAGTCTCGACTACCTAGGAAAACCAGCCACGATACAACAGATAATACTACTACTATTATCACTATACTTTAGCTCACGCAGACTACTTGATTATACGTACTACGACAGAGTGATACTAACAGCCTCCTTGATTGCTCTTCGATATACTCTCGCGTAGCGTTCTTCGGCACGACACGCGACTTACCTTCCCTACTTCGAGGGTCCTGTCCTGAAAACTCCAAGCAACCATTTCACAGTCCGAGTGTATCACCTACATTTCAAACTTTCGCGGAATCTAAATCGTCATTCCGGACACAGACTTTTCGCATCTCTAGGCATAAGAACTAGCTCTTCAACCTAGTACCGACAAGAGGCGCGAAGAAGCGCCGCGAACGCAGAGCTGGAGGATCAATCTCAGTATCGGCGTGTATCATTCCAAGTCGAAGCTGCATTTGTGAGCAGGAATAGCAAGATTGAATCGGCGAAATGGCCGAAGTTGAAGATTTGGGTGCTGGTCAATCCTAATGATATATCATTCTTGCATGTATGGTTCTCCGCCGAGAATCATCTGGGTTTGAAAACTAACTCTTAGTAGCCTCATATGACGCCTGCTCAATTTCAGCACGTCTTGAACAACGTAACTTCACGCAGAGCACTCAAATCGCTCAAGCTCAAGCCCCTGACTTGCCAGATGACATCACCAAGGACGCGAAAGAATCGAGCCAGATAATGGATGCCACAGTGACCGCGATAATAAAAAACAACTTGGCACCGCCATTCGCAACATATAGAAGCCGACTAATCATCACAACGTAATGCTAACGCCTCTGGAAGCATCGGCGCTAGTCGCTGGATAAAGAAGCAAATCCGCAAAATCGAGACAGTAAACCTTACGCCAACTTGGATTTTTTCATGCACTCTCAGAACAAGGTCATTGCTGGTCTTCGATATCTCCTGGATGCATACGAGAAGAAGTTAAGTGACATACTTTGGTGCGTAAGCATAGCCATAAAATATTTCGTTAAGCTTACTGGTCCTAATCTTTAGCTTTTAACTTTCTTTTTGACTCGGCTAACAGTCAACTTAGGGTGGCTGGCTCAAAATCCTTCGGAATCTATGGGCAGATTTTTTCTGATGTAAGAGATGGCAAATTAGACATGGGAGTGTCGAGGAGCGAGTACATATTAGAATGCCACAAATCTCAAATGCTGCAACGCCGACTTACTTTTGCAAATGTCACCAACAAAAGAAATGTACGCCAGCTTAAATACATGAAGAGCTTGGAATCCAAAACGGAAACAAGCCTGCCCTCCTACAGAAGCTAGTATGTTAAATTTGACAAGCTTGCTGCAAGCCAGAGAAGAAGCCAATTTGCGGTAAGAGCAGGAATTGAAATCCTTCCGGGACAAACAGGCCAGCCACAGATATCTCAGATCCAAGGAGGATTGGGAGCTTGTCGAGCACTTGTGGGCAGGTTTGAAGTCACAAATGGGGTCGAAATTGGCTGGCGATTTTGTCGTGGCGTACATTGGCCCAATGAAGATTGTTCTATCTAATTTGACCAAATCTCTAGGATTGGGTACGTTAGACACGGCAATCACGATTGTGACGAGCGCAACATCTCAAAAGGTTCAAGAGGAAATGAATACTCTTCCGGCTAGGTACACTGACGGAATCAAATCCTTGCTTCTTCGTTCCCCCTTTGAAAATAACCTCACAATCTCCATTAGTCATTTTTCTGGGTCATCAAGTAACTTGGATCCAACAATTCGGTCTCTCCATGAAATCAAAACTACTACAGTGGATATTCAGAAAGATCAAACGCTTCATTGCGGTATGGTGGAAATGCATCGGTCAAACGCGCGAGGCATACCGCTAGCCTAAGGCCGTCGGCGATGCTCATGCCATTCATCTCAACTCCTGTAAGTCTACTACTTGGATGAATACGCGCTATGATCTTCTTTGTAGTGATAAGAACAGGCTCGATCTCCAAAGAGAAGACAAAGAGGCACAGATCATGGTGCAAATCAAAGCAACAATAAAATCGCTTGAAGATGCTCGACGAAGCAACGAAGATCTTCGAAAGAAGCATAGAACTTATCCGGTTTGGCTCGCCGTCCTACGGATACAACAACAACTCTGACGTCCAAATCGTACTTGACAAGAATCTATAGGTTAAATACCTACTCGGGTAAGTCCATTCTTGGCTGAAAGTTTCTCAGTACGAAGATCCCTGAACCGAAACTTACTTTTCATTGACGCAAAACCTCATAATTTGAAGATTACGCAACGTGCCCCAGACATTCTCTTACGCAGGTTAATTCTCAAAGCACGTGATCCTATTGTTGGTTTTGGATTTCGGATATTGAAAATTGTAAGGCTCAGCAATACCCAGCTTGAAAGCCATTGCCAGTGCGTGGAGGAGTCACCCCTATTTGAAACTTGAAAGCTGCATGAATGCTATCCCACTCCAATTTCCGCAGGTCCAGATTAGATTTTCGACAGTCCACTGGACGAGTAGATATTAGGTATATCCTGTCCAACCAACAACAAAAGCTTGCAATCTAGCTCGTCCCTAAATGTACCATCCGTCTCCAAAAATCAGTACAGTGATGAAAGGCCTTTTCGTCAGTAAAACCAAACGCCAGCACACTGAGAAAATGCCATACATAGCTTTCGAGCACATTGCTGGCATGCAGACCGAATCCAAGCCCCCTCTAATCGCTAACGAGAATGCCCAACCCAGAATCTTAGCTATGTATAGGAGTATGTATTATGTCAACTTCTTCCAAATTCGGCGACTCTGGATATGATCTCTAGTAGATAGTGATCTCGCTTATCAGATATCATGTGACCACCTCAGGGTCACATGCAAGGTCGTAAATAAGAAGCAAGTTTCAAGTACTCGTCGAGAGCGATAGTCATTCAGCAATGAGTCCGAGATTCCCTACCGGTAGAGAATCTTAACTATCAGGGCAGAATATGAGAAGGGAAATAAAACGTGTCATTTTGAGTGTGCTGCACTCCCATTTGTGGAATATTAGCCTGTGGACACACATCTCCCAAGACATGATCTGACTCCGCAAACTCACCAATTTCTTGTGAAATTCTTGTCTATTCCTTCACATTTAGAGTGTATCGTCATGCTCTCACCAGTGGATTGGTCGTTCCTTTTCGATGTACGATAGAAAAGCATGATCCTCACGCGGCCAAAAATCCAGAGGGCTGCATTATTTGTGACCCTGGTTATCGTGTTGTATAATATCTTTGCTCTGTTCACACAGGGAAGGAGCTATCCGAGCTTACTGCCCTCATCTCTGATAAAGTACCCAACGAAAGAGAAGTTTGAAAATCGTGCTCTGGGCGAAGAGCAATGTAGAGCAACATTTCCCGGCCTCACCAAGGAGATCGATGACGCCGTTGCTCGAGGTTCATTCACGTTTGGTAGAGAGCCATCAGATTCTCAAGGTCTCGTTCAAGGGAGAATAAAAAATGGAAAGGTTTTGCATCCGATCCTCAGTACCATGTTGTAAACATTGAACCTTTCTATCTAGCTTTACATCATCTCTGCCGATAGTCGAGCTTCTCAGCAAATGCTGTATGTGAGTAAATCATCAAGAATACAAGAATGGAAATCACTTACGGATCAACAGGAAAGAGACGCGGTTCTCCATCAAATCCACCGCGCAATCATCACATCACCAACTTTGCTACCGGACACAATTTTCACCTACTCAATAATCGACTATCCGCGACAGGACGCATGGGCATTTTCCCGCGATCCAAACATGCCTGGAGACTATTGGGTCATGCCTCATTTCAGCTTCTGGTCATGGCCTCTCCCATTCATAGGCACAATGGACGAGGCACTCGCCAAGATCTCAAACGTAGAGAAGAACACTTCATGGGATAAGAAAATAGACAAAGTGGTCTGGAGAGGCACCGCATGGTTTAACTCCATCAGCAACACGAACCTGAGACCGCAATTACTAAAAGCGACGAAAGGGAAGGAGTGGGCGGATGTCGAGAATTTGCAGTGGGTTTCCGAGACGAAAGGAGCTAATAATTCTATTTCTATCGAGGACTTTTGCAAGTACAAGTACATCATATATACAGAGGCGAGCATTCTCATTTGTGTTCTGTATGTCTCCACTGATTTGGTTCAGGGAATCACGTATTCCGGTCGACTGCCTTTTCACCAAGCTTGTAAAGCGGTGATCATCACACCACCACCAAGCTATCTGATGCACACAACACATCTTATGAGACCTCTTTTCTCCTCAAACCTCCCTTTCTCTGTATCAGCCAACTCTAAGACGTCTGCAGGGCCGAATACTAGGTGGATGGAATCATATGCGCCTTCACAAGCTAACATCGTATTCGTCGATCCTCACTGGGCGGATCTTGAACAGACTGTGATGTGGTTACGAGCTCACCCAAGCGTCGCCGAAGGCATAGCGGAACGACAACGGGAACTAGTTGAAAGTAGGGGAATTCTATCTGCAGCTGCAGAAACTTGTTATTGGCGCTCATGTAAGTAAAGTATCCGCCCTCAGGGTCTCAGTGATCTTGGATCGGAATTAGTTTTCCTTTCTTGATCCTAACTCTGACCTGAAACATCGATCATTTAATATGCTAAGTTTTGGCAGTGGTTAGAGGATGGAGTGAAGTCGCAATACCTGAGGCGAGTGCTTGGAAGGATGTTGGAGAAGGGGTTAGATGGGAGACGTTTAGTTTGTCTATGAGATCTGGATGGGAATAAAGGATTTTTGAATGAAGAATCATACTTTTGATCGTTTGATTCTAGTAGCCTACGTAGAGCTTACCTAAAAATTCTGGTTTTCAAAACCTTTGCATTCTCCTTGCATTCTGTCCGCCTTCATGTATCATACAGCTAAGCTCTTAGTATCGCGCGAACAACGGTCTCAGGAAAGATTCAAATGAATAAGTTACAGGAGATCTGAGTAATTTATCCGTTTGTGCTGTAATCTGAAGCGTTTTTTCAGCTAGCTATGCTTCGAAATTAAATAGGTTCCTAACACGGAATGCTAAGTAAACAAACCTTTTCCTTACTACTGTTCTGCCAACTAAGCCTAGAGAACTATATTGATATAAGTATTTGGCAAGATTTATCTAGAACACAACTCCTTTGGTCTGCGACATCTGAGAAACCTTCAGATTTCTCAGCATAAACATCCAAATGAAGGACAAGCACATGATCCCTGTACCAGCAGCCAGCATTCGAGTCTGTGCATAACCGTATGCTTGCTGAATGCCGAGACGCTCTGGAGACCCCACAGGATAGCTAAGCTGCGTAGGTAAGTCTGCGTAGATCGTCATCAGGTTAGGCAGCGCAGATTCAGGCAAGTATCGGCCTAGTGCCCTGGCGAAGGTGTTCGTCCAAATAGCTCCGGAGATCGCACTACCGATCGCACTGCCAATTGTGCCCGCAACAAAAAGAATTGCAAGAGCGGCTGCAACGTGTTGATGATCTACGGCTGCTAAGACTGCGAGTTGCATGCAGAGGATAAAGACTGCTCCACCTATCGAGATGAAAACTTCGCACATGATGAGGAAGCCAACCTTTGTATTGGGCTTGCGGAAATAGATCATCAGGCCTAGGGAGAAGACGTATAGAGGAACCGCCCAGAAAAAGAGCCATTTGAAGCGACCAGTTCGACGAATCAGGTAGCCGACAAAGAATAGCAAGACTCCGGAGACAATCGAGAATGTGCTATTGATGTAACCTGCCTCGCTTACACTTATATTGCTGACGACTTGGAGGAAAGACGTGAAGTAGTTGGCCCAGCAAGAATATGACATTTGGTATGTCAAATCGATAAGACAGGCAGCGATGACCGTCCGATCAGTTAAGAAATTGTGCTTCATGAATGGAGCAGGTGCCAAATAGGCTTGGTGGAGACCGAAGATGACTAGCATGACGAATCCAGTCACTATCATTCCAATAATGTAGGGAGTCTTCCAGCCTTGTGGCGCAGAGTAAGCAAGGGTGAAAGGTAGCAAGAACATTGTAATGCCTCCGGCGAGGAGGAACACGCCAGGAACTGTGAAGAAAGCAATCAGTAAAGGATGTTCTGAGGAATCTTTACCGACTTTTCACCTACGATCGAATTGCACAATAAACCACCAAATCTTTTGTGGAATGGTCCTTCCACTGCTCTTCTTCTCGTATAGGCCTCGTTTCACGGCCTTGCGAAGGTTGAGCTTCAGAATAAGGAAGAGTGGCATTGTAACGACGGGTAGAATGATAGCGAAACATCCGAATCCCCAGCGCCAGTTGACGTGTTTGAGGAAACCCTCGGCAGCTTTGGATCCAGCAAAGGCAGTGATCATATATGGGGAGCTTGTGAATGCAAATGCAAGACCTCTGTTTCTCAGGTTCGTAGAGTCGGCAGCCAGTACACACACGACGTAGATAAGACCCGAGAAGCCAACGGAGTAGAAGATCTAGTATTGATATGTCAGTTCCATTTTCTTACGTACCAAATGATTAGGTCAGGCTTACCTGTGCTGCGCAGAATGTGGCTAGATTCTGGGATACAGCCATAAGAATGAGTCCTATCGTAGAGAATACGACCAGGACAGCGAATCCTTCCGCCCGGCCCCAGACATCCAGCATTTTCGCAACTGGGATGTAAGTCGCGGCTGCCATGGCGCTTGAAACGATTTCAATCGTGGTCATGAGAGAGTGAGACTTGAAGTCACTGGTAACGTATGGGAGGAGACTGGCGAGTATTGACAGTCTCATTCCATTCGTCAGGAACAAAAGCCAGATGCTGTCGGCAGGAGTGAAGTCAGCATTTGCCCTTGGAGAGATAGAAAATATGTCAGGGAGATAACAAGTACTTACAAGCACAACAGTGCAGCAAGTGACTTCTTTGTCCATGCCAGTGTCACGGCTTCAATCTGCTGGACACCAGCTTGAGCATCTTCAGTTGGAAGTTCCTCTTTAGTCTGGTAATCCGAAAGGTCTGCAGCTGCTTGCTTGTTGTCCGAAGTAATGGCATCTGTGGTCGCTTGGGTTTCGATGTCGTGACTGCTGTTCGGAGTGACTTGAGACTCGCCAGCTGCCTGGCGACCTTTGAATTTGTCCATGATGGCCATCGTGATTATAACTGCACTTGATGGTACGGACAGAATGAAGGAGCAGTAGTCAGGCAATTTAAGGATTAAATTGCAGCAAGTCGGAGCTTAAAGCCTCTGACCGGCCGTTGTACACATGCAGACTCCTGGGTCGGATGATCTAAAAAGGAGCTTAGTGGTCCCGTATATTAGAAGAGACCCGACTTGGCTGTTGGTGGCGGGTGAGAGAGGGGCGAGGAGATAGAGTTCCAGACCCAACAGCGCGGATTCATCTGAAATTAGATAAGATTAGATAAGATCAACTGAAAGGCAATCTCTGACCAGTGGGAAGCGACTGCGGAAGAAACAGGGAGCTTGAGCGAAAAAAAATCGACACATAAGTGGACTGCGGATGGCTGGCTCACTTAGCATAATGCTTGCCAAGATGAAATGTTTGTTTACGGCAATGAGCGACGCGGCACGGCATGAGGTGCGCTTATTGAGCATGAAATATTTTTGATAAGTAAAGTACGACTCTGACAGTGGAAAAAGAGTATGTATAAGGGAATTTCAGACACGTCGCATTCTTCCGGTGAACGCAATTATTTGCACACAAAAATAAAGATGTGTAGGAGCACGACAATCATTCAGCAACTACTATCTCGAACTGAATTTGAGTGGTTTTAACAGGTAGGAGGGCTACTCGCGAGTAGACAAATATGAAAGTCAAGACTTTTGCTCCGCTCCTTATTCTATAGGTTTGGATGCAGAATAGGGTCTGGGATGATTTTCTGCGTTCCCGCCTATTATGTGTGCAAATAATTGCGTACACCGGGAGGCATTGCCGGCGTCACTGCTAGTCAGGATATAATAAGTAAAGGCCATAGCTAAATCGCAGGACGCTAAAATTATATTGACTTGGCGGCTATATCTAAAGACCTTCCTATTAGTATTCATTAGTACTGTGCGGTTATAGCTATTGATATTTAATGCAAATATTCTTAATTACCTGATTACCCCTAAGGCTGAAAATCCAAAATGGAATTATTCAGACTCTCTTTAATGCTCTACTACTACTGCTACTAATCTTCATGATACTACTACTACTCTTTATGATACTATGACTTTTGATACCTCTTAAGCTTATAACCCTACGCTCTTCAAAGCAATTTATAGTGATATTGCCTCTGGATTTGCCATATGCAATAGCGATACAAATGATTGGAGAGCAATTGATCTGCTTGTTGCGTTCCCAAGAACGAAGACCCAGAACGCAACATCGAGAATGTTTAACAGGCTGCTTGACATGAAGCTATTCACTAATCCTGGCCTCTATCAAATGATCGGCACTTTGTGAGCGAGATTATATCATACTCGAGTCGTACATGGACTGAAAGTACGACTATATAAGCAGCAATGTCAGTTCCTCAGGTTCAGATAAATTTACTCAGTACACATTTCCTCCATTCGGCACTTCAAAACCCCGGAACCACCCCGACTCACATAAATTAACATAAAACGCTGCACAATGTCTTCCAAGACCGTCTCGCCTTCCAAGCAAAAGACTCTCCAGTCTAAGCGACTCACACTAGTTCCGCTTTCGCTGAAAAATCGCGATGACCTTTTCACATTGGATTCAGACCCCCTCGTTATGAAGCACATCGAGAGTGGCATTCCATTGAGCGCCAGTGAATCGGAAGTAGGATTCCGCTATATGCTCGTTGAGCTTGCCGTCGCTGGTCTCGGAACGTGGGCGGCCTATGTTGGTTCGGAATTCGTCGGATGGTGGGTATTGGCAGCTGGCGAGCTAGCAGATACAGGCACGCCGCCACAGCCCGATACGAAGAACGTCGTATTTGGCTTAAGGCTCCTGCCGAAGTTCTGGGGACAGGGGTTGGCGAAGGAAGGAACGCGCGAGATTTTCCGACATGCTTTTGAGGATTTGGGCGTGGAGCAGATATCGGGCGATACGATGACGATCAATCAGGGTTCTCGGGCTACAATGGCATCATGCGGGATGAAGCACATTCGAACCTATCACAACGAGTACCCTACTCCGCCGCCCGGTATTGAGGAGGGTGAGGTGGAGTATCGGATCACGAAGGACGATTGGTTGGCGCAGAAAGAAGGGGCACAGTAGTTTGTGATAATGCATGGAGCATATAGAGCATTGTAGCCTGGGGCGATACACTCTTTCTGGTACTAATCGTGGGATGGAAGCCAGCTTCATGAATGCTTGTTATTTTGCATGATTCAAAGACCAGTCTTCTGATCTCATGTATAGTTTTGCTGTCGCCGTAAATCGCACTTCATGGATGTAGCAATTTTTCCGACTTTCAATATCACAACTCCACCATAGGAAGTCAAATTGTAGCTACATGCACGGCTATCCCAACACCATCCCAGACACCAAACTACTGTAGTGCCAAGATACGCCTTCCCGTTGTGGCTTACACTCCGACAAGACCCTCGGTTAATTTCCACCATCTCGCATGTTGACATTATCCGCTACGCTGCCATCAGTATTGGGATGGCCTGTGCACTGCTGAGGTCGCTTAATATTAGCCAATAGCAATGGTGGACTCTATAGAACAGGACTCGATTCTTATCAGAATCGATGAAAGCTTTATGGAAATTCATCTCAAGATGCTGAAATGTTCTACTTTGTGTTCTGAGAGATGTCAGAAGGTTGATTGATGTTTTCTTTGCGCTTGAAAAGTGCCCGGATTTCGATATTCTCCCGGAATGACAAGTTATTCCCGCCCGAAAAACCCAATCTTGATAGCAGCGAAGCGGATAGATTCCTCTGGTTACTGGTGGCCATAGAGCGCTTTATAGCAAGAAGTGTATATTTCCTGTTCTTTGCTATATTGAAATCAAGACTTCTTCGTTGGGAACTCATCAAAGACAGGTTGATCGCAGGATTTAAAGCCATACAGATAAGACTCATTTTGTTCCGCTCCGCTTGATTTAAGGACACTTACTCGTACCAGGCATGTATGGGTGGGTAATGGCTCAAGGGTGTTACCAACTAAATGTCGTCCCGAGCCTCGAAAACTTTCTTACGTAAACTCAAAAACCTGTTAAACACACCCCAGCCTCTGTCAGAGTTCAAATATGGCCAGTGCACCAAGTCCAATAAGACACTGCCTCGACTGCCTCACTGCAACCACTCAATGGAAAGAGTCTAAGGGACTGATTCATAAGAAGTAAATACCCTTTGGACTAAGTGGGGGAGTATTGGTGCTGGCTGGCTTCGCTAAACTTGACTCATCCTGCTGATATCATCGTACAGATTTCTTATCCTAGCCACACGCAAACTACCTCGTCCTTTAATTTATATTGAATTAATTTACTATGATTCTATCCCCAACTTGAGTATTCGAACCTTTTCGCAAGATTAATTATTCGCAGGCTCGTACTTGCTTCCTAACTCCTATGGATAGAACCGGACAACGGTGGATTTCTATGGACAGGAAACGTGAAGTCCTTGGCCAGGGTATGTGTGGGACCTCAAGGTGGCAGACTGCAACTCCACGCGGATGCAGATCAAATCAGATCAGATTTAATCAGATGAAGATGAAGATTTATTCCCTGTCATGCCTAGGTACTTTTCCGATACTCGGGCATGGCGCCCCATGTGGTAAGCACTGTCTTGGAACCTCTTAGTACCTGCGAAAAAAGCCTTACGCAATATACTTGGCTGCGTGAGAATGCGTCTTGCTTCTTTAGGAGAGAAACTCCACTGATGGATCCATCTGATTAGATTATCGAAGAAAAAACCTTCCCTGTCGTTACCTACACTTACTCAGAAGTGCTCCACCAGAGCCGATTCTACGAATGCGCTACTGTAGATGTTATCAGATCCTTAGATTACCCGGTCTTTAGTACTAACTGTTCTGGGACACTTGCTGCCGACCATGCCGTGGTACTTTGTTCGGCAGTCTGAGGCAGTGAGTGAGTGACTTGTCAATTCGATGCCGGTTGGTATGTGAGTAGGGTTTGAACCAGTGCGACTTACCAATCTTTTCTCCGCCTTCCTGACTTTCTTCTCGGAGAGTCGGAGAGGTGTCAGCCAAAATCCAGAGATGGCCACCAAAGTAGAAAATGAAGCAGCACGGAGCCTGTCTATGCCCAACGAAAAATCGATGGACAAATCGGAGAAATCAGAGAAACCGATGGACAGTGATAACAGAAGTCCTCCGACCAAAAACTCAGCCAGGCTTTCAGTAAGTGATTGATATTCGGGTTGCAAAATAAACTGTGACAAGAATTCTATCTAACAAATCGCTAGCAGTCTTTCAAGAGCTACTTTACTTATCTTGAGCTTCTCTTTGCAGCTCAACCAACCTGGGTAGATGTTGCACTCATCATTTGTGGCACACTTTCCGCGATTGGAGCTGGTATCCCCTTCCCATTGATGGGTGTCCTCTTCGGTCAGCTCATCGACAACTTCAACAGTGCCACATGCGCTGCAGAAGCCAACAGTGCTGCAACAGCAGACCCGTTCTACTACGAGGCAACGATCAATCGCAAAGTAATCCAAACAGCTTGGATCGGTGCAATCACTCTCGTGCTCTTCTATGGTCACCTGACTTGTTGGAACATCATCTCTCAACGCCTTGCTCAACGTCTGCGAACTCGTTACGTCTCTGCACTTTTACGTCAACCGCCCGCTTTCTTCGATACCCGTGGCGCTGCGGGCCAGGTTTCGAGTCGTCTCCATGGCGATATCACTGCTGTCCAAGCAGGCACGTCCGAAAAGGTTGGCAACATCATCACCACGATTAGCTTTTTCGTGACAGTTTTCATCATCGCGTTCTCACAACAGCCTCGTCTCGCCGGTATCCTGCTTTGTATGCTTCCTGCTTTCCTAATCTCAGGAATCCTCGGTGGCAAATACTTGGGAAAGTATGTGGTGAAGCAGAGTGGAGAGACCTCTTCGGCATCATCGATTGCTTCCGAGGCCTTGACCCACATTGCAGTAGTTCAAGCTTTTGGTGCTGCTCCTCGTCTCGAGGCGAAATTTGCTTCGCATATGGAAAAGGCAAAGAAGTTCGCAACTACCAAAGCCGCAATTGCTGCAGTACAGACGGGGTTACTTTACTTCATTGCCTACTCTGGAAATGCTCTAGCCTTCTGGCAAGGCAGTATCCGTATCGCAGACTCGGCTGCTAAGCAGGATGGAAGTGCCAGCGTCGGACAAATTTATGCAATTGTTTACCTGCTTGTCGATGCTTGTGTTATGCTCGGAGGTATCGCACCGACACTTCCATTTCTAGGTGCTGCCATTGCTGCGTACGAGCGACTTCAAGAAGATATCCTGGCGCCCTCAGCAATCGACGGCACTTCGAACGAGGGCCTCGTTCTGTCTCCAAGCACTGCCAAATCGCTTTCTTTCCGTGATGTCTCATTTGAGTTCCCTTCCCGTGCGGGTCAGCCTGTCCTACAGCAGGTCAATCTGGAATTTCCGGCAGGAAAGTATACAGCTATTGTTGGATTGTCGGGAAGCGGAAAATCGACACTTGCAGCTTTGATGGCTCGTCTTCATGATCCAACCGAGGGATATGTAGAGTTGGATGGCCATGATTTGCGAAATCTCAACGTTCGATCGCTCCGCAGTTTCATCAGTTTCGTGCAACAAGAGCCGTCCCTGCTCGACCGCTGCATTCTGGAAAATATTGCTCTTGGTCTGGTCAACTCATCTAAACCCGTACATCAACATTTGAAACCATTTCTTAATAGTCCTGCCCTCGCTGGTCTAGCTGACAAAGGAAAAGACGCTCTTGCTGCCACAGCATCTCTGGGGCCTGAGTTTACAGAGATTGCTGAGTTGGTCCGTCGTGCTGCCGAACTGGCTGATGCTGCAAGCTTTATTGAAAACCTGGAGTCAGGCTACGGGACATTAGCCGGTCCGAATGGTTCACGTCTAAGCGGTGGACAGCGACAAAGAATCGCCCTTGCTCGAGCCTTGATTCGCGATCCAGAGATACTTGTACTCGACGAAGCAACAGCTGCACTTGATTCGGCCAGTGAAAAGCGTATTCAAAATGCAGTAGAGCGTGCGGCAGCTGACCAAAGGACCATCATCTCTATAGCTCATCGGCTTTCGACAATTCGCAATGCTGACAGCATTGTTGTTATGCAGGCTGGTCGAGTAATTGAGCAAGGCACCTATGCTGAATTGATGGCCCAAGATCAAAGCGAATTTGCACGAATGGCCAGACTTCAGAGTTTGGGGACGAGCAGTAAGGCTGAAGCAGGCTCTATCTCGGGCGTTTCGCTTGATGCATCAACACTTAAAGGTGGACAAAGTATCGAGCTCACTCAATCAAAGTATGTCGACGAAGACCAGACCGAAAAGAAGCTCGATGATGCAACCGAGAAGAAGAAACAGAACATTCAAGATCGTGATCTTGATGGCTTAAAGCCTTTCAGTTCTGTCATGCGAGGGATTGGTTTCTTTATTCGCCCTTCGCTGGGCGTATTTACAGTTGCCATAATCGCTGCTATCTTCGTTGGAGCTACGTTTACTGGCGCGGGTGTGCTATTTGGCTTTACTGTTGGGGCGTTGAATCCATGTGAGACTACTGTAGAGAAGATACGTTCCATGGGCCGATTCTTTGCTGGTCTTTACTTCATGCTGGCTGGCATCGAGCTGATTGCAAATTTTCTTGCATGGTTCGGCTTCGGGACAGTTGCTGAGAGGCTTCTTTACAACATCCGGGTGCTCTCTTTCCGATCTCTCCTTGAGCAAACTATGCATTGGCATCAGTCTGAGGGGCGCGATCCGACCAGTCTATTAGGCGTCATTACTAAGGACTGTGTCGCAGTTGGTGCATTCAGTGGGTCCACTTTCGGTACCATTTTCGCCGTGTGTATGAATATATTGATTTCTATCATCGTCTCTCACGTATTTGCCTGGAAGATTGCTGTGGTTTGTCTCACGACGGTGCCAATACTGTTAGGCTCAGGGTTCTTGCAGCTCCGCATGCTAGCACGCTACGAAGAGCGTCACCAAAAGGCATTTTCGACAGCCACCTCGCTAGCCACCGAGGCCATTCAGTCGATCAAGACAGTTGCAGTGCTTTCTCTGGAGCAAGAATATATGGATTCATTTGAACGTTTACTACTTCCACCAAAGAAGCAGGTAGTTCGTGCCAGTGTGGTGACCAACATATTCCTCGCCATCTCCTACACAGCCGGTATATTCGTGAACGCGCTGGCATATTGGTGGGGTTCTCAACTCATCATGAGAGGTCAATATACACAGACGGACTTTCTGATCATCCTCGTAGCGATGTTAACGAGCGCGCAACTGTGGAGTAGTATGTTCACGCTTGCTCCAGAGTTCTCTCGCGCTCGATTGGCTTTGTCACGGGTAATGACTGTTGTCAGCCTGGGATCCAGCACCCACACTGGCTTACAAGGGCGTGACCCAGAAAAGACTGGAGATGACATGGAGTCGGATATCCAGAGAAGTTCTCCACCAATCCAAAACTCCCGTGGCGGCTCGAGTGTTGCTTTCAAAAATGTCTCATTTGCGTATCCCGGCCGTCCAGAAGTCAAGATTCTTGACAACATCTCCTTCACTCTTCCACCAAATCAATTTTGTGGCCTGGTTGGACCTTCGGGGGCAGGAAAGTCGACGATCATGAACCTGGTGCAGCGGCTTTATTCCCCGGTTGAGGGTGCCGTATTCATCGATGGGCAGGACATTTCGCGATTGCCAGCCGCATTCCGTGAAACAATGGCAATTGTTCCTCAGGAGCCTGCTCTGTTTGACGGCACTGTCAAATTTAATGTTGGATTAGGAGCTGCACCAGGCCATGAAGCTACCGACGCTGAGATTGAAGAGGCGTGCCGTCTAGCCAACATCCACGACGTGATTATTTCGCTGCCAGACGGCTACGACACTGAATGTGGAGCTTCTGCATCATCCCGTCTCTCAGGAGGGCAGCGGCAACGTCTAGCTATTGCTCGGGCTCTCGTTCGTCGTCCTCGATTGCTGCTTCTCGATGAGAGTACGAGTGCTCTTGATGCTGCTAGTGAGGAGGCTCTTCAACGCGGACTTGAAAAGGC
This sequence comes from Rhynchosporium graminicola, assembly GCA_900074885.1. Lineage (NCBI taxonomy): Eukaryota > Fungi > Ascomycota > Leotiomycetes > Helotiales > Ploettnerulaceae > Rhynchosporium > Rhynchosporium graminicola. Next base: position 291,773 of record FJUW01000051.1, read on the forward strand.
AGCTATTGGAACTACAGTCCTAGCCATTACGCACAGACTACATACTGTGCAGAGAGCCGATGTGATTTTTGTTGTTGAGGGTGGTCAAATTGCCGATAGTGGTGCGCATAATGAGTTGATGGAGAGGAGAGAAAGCTATCGCGTCAACGCAATGTCACAGCTCTTGCAATAAGGCTAGTGTTATAATATATTCTTACACATTTTCAATTCATATGTATCTCTTGATAGTTTACACTTGATTGATACCTGCTTGGAGGTGATTTGAAACTGGCATCTCTACCCATATAGAGGTTTCCTCCAATTTTACCAAGGTATCTCAGGGAGCTCCCAAGGTAGATGAAAAAAAAGCGAAGAAATAGAGTCACCTGATCTTCTTCGCTCATCCTTCGAGCCAGGCTCTAATATAGCCAAGCAGCATTCTTTCTTCATTTCGGAACATGATTGAACAGAGAACAGATTGACCGATACAGGATTGTAGTGATGGGCGAGTGCTGATGGGGATTGTATAACAATCTTGCTCGCCTTATGTATCACGTTACGCAGAGTACATGTTGTGGGGCCACTGACGATCGAAAGACCCAGTTTCTGAGAACTTGGACGAATGTAGGCGATCTCCCTTTAACTTACACGGAGCTTCGGCCCGTATACTTGCTTTTTGTGAAGATTCGAGTGGTGGCGTTAAGATCAAAGGTGTCTCTCGCGATTTGCCAGCGCCCACACGCGCACATCTTCACCTTCACCGGTATTTATAATGTCTTCTCCGCCATTAATTGCGAAAGTCGGAAGTATGACTCAAAGATCTGGTGCATTTGGCAACGACACTATCAAGATTCAAGGTCAAATTCAATTTCCGTTTGAAGTCAAGATGGAGGACCTAATCAATGTTACCCATGGACAAAAGAAGCGGGATATCTGGCAAGCGTTTACGATAATGTATATGCGGATATCGGAGAAGTATTCCCACTCTTGAGTAAGGAGGGGCAAGAGAATGCTGTACGAGAAATCTTGGAGCTCTGTCCGACAGAGAAGATCGTGTGGAGTACTGATGGGCATTGGTTTTCAGAGACCTACTTACTTGCTATTATGCAAGTTCGAGAAGCCCTGGAAATTGTGAGACTCCTTAGTCAGGTATTTACTCTAGGCTAATAATTCTAGGTGCTGACTGACTACGTTCGAACTGGATCCATGACTGTACCGCAAGCTATTCGAGCTGTGCAAGACATTCTATTTACTACCTCAAATAACCTCTATGGTCTAGGGCTCGATTTGACGCCCTTGCATTCGCTCACCTCCACGGCCAACGTGTCTACCACCAAGCTGGCGCTCAGAACCATCCCTCCACCAAGCTTAGACGTCCATACTCTCCACACCTTTTTAGCAGCAAACACATCAGTCAAGTTTCTCCGTGTCCAGTGGCTTGACTACACATCTACAGTTCGCGTTAGACTCATACCAGTGATGCGAGCTCTCGCAATGCTCAAGACGGATCCGCACCTAGAGATTGGTATCGCCTCTGCAGCTCTCGGCCTCCTCCAAAACGACACACTTATTTCTGGCCTAACACCGAACGGTGAGTACAAACTACGAGCCGTTATGCCTACGCTCAAGCTTGGGCCCTGCGATGGGTACGCTTCTATCCAGTGCGAATTCCTTGAGAAAGACAACTCTCCCGTAGTCCTTTGTCCAAGAAGTATTCTCCAACACACACTCCAGAGCTCGAATTCTCTCGGCCTGGAATTCCTCGTGGGATTTGAGATTGAAATTGTATTCATGTCTCGCTCTCACACTGATGGGACCCTCTCCACTCTCCGCAATTCCGGCGGCCATGCCTGGTCTTCAAGCCGCGCTTTGCATGGTAGAGACATCACTTTCGTCTTAGAAGAGATCTATGACACACTCGCAGCTGCCGGGATTAACCTCGAGCTATTTCATCCTGAATCATGTACCGGTCAATATGAATTCGTACTCCCAGCTCTACCCACCATGGAAGCAGTAGATTCGCTCATTTACGCTCGAGAAATCATTATGCATGTCGTATCAAATCACGGCATGCGAGCAACTATGTACCCGAAGCCATTTACTCACGCAGCTGGTACTGCCTCACACATGCACATCTCGATCTCCTCGTCTTCTGGCAATGACAAGGAAGTTTATGAGCCGTTCTACGCAGGCATCTTGAAACATCTGCCAGCTATCCTTGCATTTACATACAGTAACCCCGCTAGCTATGATCGCATGCAAGACGGATGTTGGGCAGGCGGGACGTGGGTTGCTTGGGGCACACAGAACCGTGAAACACCACTCCGGAAAGTCGAAGACAGCCACTTCGAGATCAAAGTAATAGATGGACTTGCTAACATGTACTTCGCAACCGCAGCTATCATCGCGGCCGGTACTAATGGCGTGAAGGAGAAGGAGACAATGGTTTTAGGTGATTGTTTAAAAGATCCGGCTCTGTTGATCGATGAGGAGCGGGAGGAGCTTGGTGTAAATACTAGGCTTCCGAAGACTCTGGTGAGTGCTTTAAAAACTTTATTGAGGGATGAGACATTGGTTCAGCTACTTGGTGCGGAGTTCGTGGAGAGATATGTGGCTACCAAGAAGGGTGAACTAGGGCTCTTTGCTGGTATGGAGAAAGAGGATCTGAAGACGTGGACTATGGAGCGGTACTGAATGTCAGTAAATCTGATAATATGACTGGTTTTTCCTTTCCGATATTGTGCAGCATGTTGACTGGGCGGTGGGGTTTGCGTTACTAGCTAACCTCTGATCAGTCATATAGAGTATTCTCTTCGCACTCAGAAGAGCTAGTAGCGCTCTGTGCGAGGCTGGCCACATTTCTCTCCAGTAGAGCGAGCCCTGTTCTACCCGGAAATTCGGTCAATTAATTCTGTGACTTTCAAGTGTTAGATTCCCAATGCCCCTTGAGGAGTTCGCAGCTTTGTCTTCGAATTACAGGAAACTTCGGGAAGTATACTCCAAATTCATATAAGTATGCGACGACTGTGCTTTTTGGAGATTCTTTTTCGCCCGAGACGAAGGTGCCCAGCTTCGGTGATAATCTACGCATCAAATTTGTGAAGATCTCATCTCCAACTCACTCTTACTGACCTGGGGGTACAACACTGCTTCGAACATCAGCCGAACCAAAAAAGGCTTAAATTTTGACAGATAGCTCATAGCTCGGGAAGGATGCAAAAGAAAGCTCGCCAAGTATATCCACAATTACGGTTTGTTATCCCCATCTATCTCACATGTAGCAGATTTCCTCTCGAAGTATTTCAACCTAAAACACATCCCTCATACGGTACCAAAAACACCAAGGACATCTAAGAGACCCTTTTCGCTCAGCTTTAACTCGTCGTCTACCTTGCGCCACACACGCGACCGACAATCCGCATCCTCACAATGAGGCATTGACTCATCCTCCCAGATACGGTTGAAATACCGTCCCCCGCCACCACCACTTTCCTTCCCAACGCCTTGAGTCTTAGGATCTGGCCCTGCTTCCGGACTCGTCGCAACATGCAGGATAGCTAAGCTTCCCTGCTGCGAATTGATGCCTAAATTGGTCGCCGCGAACCGAGTGATCTTCTCTTGAATCCACCCAATCCAGCCCCTTCCTGGCATAGCCCAGATTCCGGAGTTCACGAACCCCGGATGACAACCGTTGACGGTAATATGGCGATATTCGGGATGAAGAAGGAGGCGACGCTGTAACTCGGTGAGCCAGATCTGGTATTTGAGTTTGCTGTTTTGGTAAAATTGAACGCCGCCGATGCCAGCGTCGTCTTTCTCGCCGTTCCAGTTCTGCATGTCAAATTTTCCCAAGTAATGGAAGCAGGATGTTGTGCAGACGACTCGGGGTTCTGATGCGCGGGCGAGGGCTGGCAGTAGGCTCAAGATGAGCTGTACGTGCCCGAGGAAGTTGACCTTTCGATAATAAGTTACCATTCTGAAGAGAAAGTAGCATTGTCTGAGAGTGACATACCGAGTGTACCTCCTCAAATCCATCAACCGTCTTGCGATACTTCTCACCCTTTTGCGCCTGCTCCTCTGGCACAGGACGTTTGGCGCCCATTCCAATGTTACTACACAAGATATCTAGTGCGTGACCAGTAGCGAGCCATCTCTGTGCAAAACTATCAACGGTGCTTAGATCCGCATGATCAATTGGCCACCACTCGGCTTCAATCACGTTCCCAGCTTTTTTAGCTGCCTGTATGCATTCCGCTACCACGGCATCGGGATGCATCTCATGCGGAGGAGGATTTGGACGACATCCGAGAACAAGATTTGCGCCCCATTCTGCCATTTGCAATGCCGCTTCACGTCCGATTCCACTATTGCTACCTGTGAGGATCACCCGCTTGCCTCTGAGGTCTACGGTTGGTAGAGTGAGGTTCTTCGAGTCGTTTCCTGCTTGACTCTTCTTTCTAGCCCAGCCTGGAAGTGTTTCTGCTGAAAGCCCTCGCTTCTTGAGAATCGTGTTCAGATTATCCAGTGGAGCATCGTAAGGTATGGTATCATATGAGGTTTTTTCCGATTTGTTACCAGCTAAGCCGCTGACATCAGACGAGACCGTCGCCATCTTCGGAAAGTGTAAGTGATAGAGAAGTATAAAATAAGTGTGACTCGAGTTATGGTATACCCTTTCAAATGTACTTCAATACAAGTCTTGCTCAGTGTGTAATCAATATAGTCAAGAAATCAAATTAATTATTGGATGTCAGTATAAACCTTCCCAACAATTTAGGATCGAGGATGGAGACCGTTTATACTTTATACAGTATTGGCACTAACGCCCACTAATCCATGAACCTCGGCTCGCATCAAAGCTGGCCCATTTCAAACGCTAAGCCAGAGACGGAGCGCTGAGAGTAGGTCGAAACAACTCTGGCAACATACAGGTCATCACAAGCCATTCGCTCTGAACAATATGCGTCGAATTGTCCGATGCTTCTAAAGCGTGATGAAAATAGCACAGTTATTGTGATTTTGTGGGCCTACCTACTTGATGACCCCGCTTTATCTTGTTGTTAAGCGAGTCAATAAATCCTCATGACCGAGACTACTGAAAGTCTGAAACGATTGCTCGCTGCTTCTTCGATCATCTGAAATTCATGATATAGATATATTCATAAGCGAATAAAGGTGATGCATATAAGAGATCCGAAGTCAAAAGGACCGATAACAAGATAGTAGATAACATGCAAATAGTTTTTTTATTACATGATATATTTATCTCAAAGAAGCGAACAATTTATTGAAATTTCCCTAGTAATTCAATCCTTACCTTGAACATTAAGATCTTATTAGTAAGTTGTTTGTAATTTATCAAAAATCTGTCGATAATAACTTTAAAACTAATGTTACATGACTGAGTACTGCGGTTTGGGCCGCTGAATTCGGCAGGTTTAGTCGCTGTTTTACGCAGCCTCAACCGCTTGCTAAACACTGCCCGCAGCGTCTCGTTTCGTTTAATGCGACAATAACTGTAGCTGACTCTTTCAAAAATTGCTAATTCACATCTCTATTTATCCTAACTATCGAAGTCCCCACTCTAGGGGCCAGATATGGCCTCTTTCTTGTTAGTCATGCAACGCGTCACGTAAATACAAGGCCAAGATTAAGATAACTATATACAAATACCTCCTGTAAGTCGTCTAGCCGTAAATGTAGGCAGTACGCATGTTGATACATTTCGCTTACAGTACGCTGTTAATATGATATAAAATCGGTTTTAGGGTATATGGCAAGGTTACGTTGATCTTCAGAGTAAAGCATAGAGGTAGTAATCGTGTGAATGATGTTGGTTGCATTGCAGTACTGATTACTATGGAGAGTTGACCAAAGGTATTATCTAGGAATATCCGCACGGACCATGCACGTGACTACAGTCACCTGATCCACACCAAGACCCATATCCTCGCAACAGGGTATTATTCCACTATATGACGCCCCATTATACTCCATAACACCTGTATTATATGTCAGCGATGAGTTATCGCGGACTCCAAGTTACTAGCATCGTCATTTGTAAATCTTAAAACACTGCCCCGTTCTTCTGACTTGTCAATCTAAAAATCCTTCCTATAAACACTTTTGGGCCTGCTCTCACGTTCACGACATTCACTATAGTGTCAGCTGTACGAGGAAGCGGCATTCTTTTGGCAGCTCCCGCTTTTTCATCGATCACGGTCTTGGCTCTTATCGGAACTCCTCTCATCACTCTATTTCAAGCCTTGCCATGAATAAGGTCTGCTGTTGGGTCTTTATCTCGAATTCAGGACTTTCTCAATCAACCTCGCGTGGAAGGATCCAGTCGCCAACTAATAATATCATCGGATGAAAGTTCCCAAGCATTAAAACCTGCAAAAAGAAACGACAGCGAAGTTCCTCTGTCTCTGGTCGGTAAAAAAGACCTTGCAGCCAGGAAGAAGCCTTTAGATCATCATATACGTATCTTAGAATCTGACATAACATATGGTGTCACCGTCGAAGCAATAGTCCTTTGAATATCAACCTGGCTGTCAGACACGATTATTTAAAGATGATCATCGGCTCTGTCGGCTGTGGGAAATCGACACTCCTTAAGACGATCCTTGGAGAAACGAAAGTCAACAATAGGATAAGCGGCTTCAACGGCCTAGACCGGCTTTAAGTCTCTGCTGCCAGAAAATTGGAGTAGTTGGGAGGCTACATTTTAAATATTTGGACCTTTGGGTTTTCATGTTACCTTGATAACCTGGGTTGTGTCTACATAATTTTGATGAAACTCGTTTGGAATGGTTGCCAGACTCTTGTCTTCATTCGCTCAACGTGCTCTGAGACTTCACGGCACTTATCATTCACTTATATCGCATGATGAAAGGGAATGAGCTCTGTACTGAGAGGCAAGCCTCAGGTAACCTGGTACGCTTGTAATAATGTGAAACTTGCGGCATCCAAATGTGGGACGAAGCACAATTTGCCGCCGGAATTTACAAGCTCATAGGAATAGCGTAATACACCAAATTCGAGAGCTTTCTTACCAGCGTCTTTTTCTACTCGATGAGAACAAGGCATCAGGAGCTAAAGATGTGAATTTTTGATTTTGTGACAACGGAACGTACGCCGAACGCGCTTCCACGAAGAAAATCTAGATTTGACATTGATGCCCAAGTGTAAGACGAACTCAACCCCAAGGCGGCACGTCGTCTTTTATAATGTTACTATTAGCCGCATGCTATCTTTGAGAATCCGTACAACAGTCAGGCCTCTAAGTGGTAGGTATTTCGAGGTATGCGAACAGTCTTGTACCGAGACACGAGCCAAAATGTTGAGAATGGAGAGTCGCAGAGTAACGCAGCCCGGCAAGCTTAGTATGGAGATTTTGCCTGAATCAGAGATGAAATTCATTGTCCGTAATGGCACATCATGTTTGACTCTTCAAAATATTGTGGAACCAAATTTAACCGATTTTGAATTTCGCTCATTACCAAGCATATTGCTAAAAGGTCATCACACTCGCCTCAACCAACGGCCCCTCTGGATCAAATTCTAGCATAATTGTAAATAATAGTCATCTATCGTATAGTGACGTCAATGTCACTCTAGTCAGTTATAACCTGGGGTAAGATGCACAAGATTAACCTCCAGGTACAAGCCTGGAGCTAAAGTCCGACCGTAGACTGAACATAACTAAGATGCAGCAAGAAATCTCTGAGACACGAATGTGAAGATAACTCTCTGTCCAAATATTTGTTAAAGGTCATAAGTAACGCGGGGAAATTATCTGTGTAACAGACCTGTTACACCAGAGACAGACAAACCTGGTGGAAGCGAAAATGGCCGAAGCACTTTTGTCTTTTCCGATGGACCTGCTAATCTTCACTCGTAGTGATTAGGTGGCATATGTGGAGAAGAAGACTAGTAGAGACAACTACTTGGTCATACTTTGAGATTTTCCTATGCTAGGGCTGCGTGTCTGGATAATGGTAGAGACGACGGTGAACACAAACTGCGAAGTGTTTCCGATCGGAAGATATACAATCATGTAGTAGCTACTTACTTTTAGCAAAGTGCGCTTATCAAATGGGATTGTTATATGCCATGCTATGCAAACAGAAGTATGTGACCCAAATCGACCTCTCATTTTATTGATATCATCTTCGCTTAGTGTTTGGCGGGTCTAGTGGGAAGGGATGTGACATTGATCTGGAGACATTTGACCTTCTGCAAGATGCATCTGAACGACGATGATAAAACATGCAAACAAGCAGAATCTTGAAGGAAATACCAGTATCATCCGCTCGCTAATGTTGTGCAAATTACCTAGAATAAATCCACTTCTGCTGTTTACCAAGATTGCCCCTCGTTGGACCCGCCCTCGCAAGTCGGTCCTAACTTTGAAGGATACTGGAAGTACGTTAATCAACGTGGCAATTCTCTGTACGCAGTTTTCCAATAAGTTCTGTCACACGCGGCCGAAGGCAAGGGCAAGGGCGACTAGTCGCGGTAGCGATTTCACCCTCTTTCCCAAGTCAACCCCTCTTTCTGCATTTCGAAACTTCCGGTAGATATCCCTCCTAGATATACCGACATGCAGGCCGATATCAAGGCAAAGTACCTCCTGACGATTTGCAGTAATCCCGGTCTAGGATGGCATCTTTCGCTGCAACTGTTGTGTTCCGCGATCCCGCGATTGGGTCGGAACATGTGTGCTTCGTGACACGAGGGACTTTTCTTGGAAAAACAGCTCACCGCGGCACCGGAACCATCTTCCTGAAGGATAACGACATTATCTCGGTCAAATTCCGGCTATCTGGTCTTGAATCGAGTCCGGAGAACCGACTTAGAGATATCCGTTCGGAGCTTTCGCTAGTTTGACTTTCGCCCTCCTTGACTTATCAAAACTGAAGATGAGTTAGGCCGCAAACAGAGAAGAGGATTTCGATAGGGCTATCAATAATCTCACTGCGGCGTGGTCATCCAAGGAATATCAGTCATCGTTCAGCGGTGCGTGCCCTCTGCCTGGCAAAATAGATTTGATGCATACCAATGACACTAGAACTCTGCGCCCTCATGGGAAACATCCCTAACTCTGGTTGTAAACTTCAAAAGCCGCACAAAGATAACCAAATATCTTAGCTTTCCACAGTCATCCTTGCTCAAGTGTACAAAAGCCGTTTGCAAAAGGTGACATTTCGATCACTTGATAGACAGACGTTGTGCTACGGGCAAGGGCTCATTCGGCATACCGATGATGGCTGGATATTAAGCCTATGGGATTTCTCCCAAAGCCGACTTTGAGCGTCACGTTGCGTCAGAAAGAAGATAGAGATATGCATGCGAAATGAAGAGCTCGCCGCCCTGCCAAGCCATCGCAGCATTAGACGCCCTCATGGGCATCGAGTGTCGCCCTCTTGCTAGGATGTTGTTGCTATGGCTATAAGATGATGTGAGGCGGCCACTCGAAAAACTTCTGATTCACAGAACTTCCATTGCCTGAAAATCTAATCATTTCAAGACCCAATCTTTCATCTACCGAAAGTCATTTCAACATAATTTTCATCATAAGCAAGCTTACCCAACGAGAAAACGAATTCATGAGCGGCTGGCTACTCCCTAGGTACAGAGGTTTTTAGCAAGTTATTTGCAGTTGGGACAAGCCAGTAACTATGCCCCCAGGATACTGCTCTAATCACAATGAGGTGTTGACCATGCTGGTGACTAGAGGCTTCTCGTATCAACACTTTCCGGCACTTCAAGAACTCCTTTGATTTACTTTACGGCCCTGCTTCGCATTCGATCGAGGCTTTCTAAAGCTTTCGCACCCGCTCAACTTACCTATCGACATACCTATACGCTCAGCAAGTTCTCCTTAGGACACCAACTAATAGGCATTGCCTCCCCAATCACGTAAGGATATCGATACAATTCCGCCATAACGAGTCAATTATACCCACCTTGCCTCCTCGCTATAACACATCTCTACTAATATATCACCGCCCCCTTACCGGTCACCAAGTCAGAGCCATAGAGTACCAATCGCCTCCTATGCATTGGAGAACCAAATATCCCTTCTGAAGTTCAAAGTCTCTGGTCCTCATCCAGCCTGACAACTTCTCAATCCTCAGAACTCCCCAACATTCATAATCTTCGTTCCACACCTCCACAACTCCACATCTGCTCGCACCTCACATCATTCACTCCACCTCCACATCTTCTCCCGCATCAATGGCATATCCAAAATCCTCCTCCTCCTCGACGAAAGCCCACAGCGGCTCCCATTCAGGCTCATCATCCCACAAATCCACCTCCTCTCAGTCCCATTCCCTTTCGCGCACCAGCAAACACCACTCATCCTCCTCCTCCTCCTCTCCCAAAAATTCAACCTCAAACTCAAAATCAGTTAGCAACCCAGAAACCCTCGAGCGCTTCGTCCGCGACGAGCGCGATCATCGCTCTTACGCCGTTGAGCAGTATGACGCGTATCAGGAAGCAGAGAAGAGGAAGCGTGAGGAGCGATTGAGGGATGTGGTGCGGAAGAAGTATTGACATTCCAATGTGGTGTTGAGGGATGGAGTTTGTGGTTGTTGCATGGCTTTTGCTGCTCACTGGTGGTCTGGGGAGGCAGGACTCTTGTTTCTACTTTTCCGTGTGTTGTTGGCGAGATCTGCTTTTGCGTGTATTGTCAGCATTTGAGATGCGGTATTTCTTGGATCATTAGCAATGTAGTTGTTTGTGTAAGCTCGGTTGGAACTCGGTGTAATACTATGCTAGTAAAGAATGATCAGTTAAAAAAATGCGTCATGTCAACGTTGATATGGAAGGGGATCTGTGCACTAAAACACAAATTGGATATGCCAAGAAGATGAATGAGACAAGCTGAGTATGATGCGGACATATTTTACACCATGTTCATCTCATTCCATATCTATATATCTTATCAACATCGAGAGTCTAATAAGAGAAGGGTTGTATGGGTAGGTGAACACTCAACATGCTCTTCATTTGAACGCCATTCAAAATACCAAAATCGCACATTATATGTTACAACATGAATCCTCAAATGTTTGTACATCAATCTAGTGGTTGGTCAAGGAGATAATTCTGATCCCTGCAGTGGCTTTTCCTACCACTGTCTCCAGCTTGAATATCGCCAGTCTTGTGTTTTGTAAAGACTTATTTTGCATTTGAGCCATCGGATGTCGGGTCATCATCTTCAATTTCGTCAAAAATTGACAGATCAATAACAGACTCATCAATCGCGGCCTCATCGTCACCAGAATTGATAGTATTAGACTCATCATTGCCAGCCTCATTGTTAACAGCCTCCTCGAGAGGTGTTTCAGGCACAGCGGTATCCAAATCCGGGATGAGAGTCGTGGTGACAGCATCCGCAAGAGCCAAATGATACGTAGCCAGCTCTTTATCCGTCATCTTTGAAGGACTCCTAACCATCATATCTTCGCCCTTAGAGCTCTTTGGAAAAGCAATGACGTCCTTGATAGATTCGCGGCCCGTGAGAATTGCGACGAGACGATCAAAGCCGAGGGCGAAACCGGCGTGTGGCGGACAACCTGATTCAAGTGCAGTGAGAAGGTGCGAGAAGTCATTTATACGCTCTGGGCTCATCTATAGATATTCGTTAGATAAGTCATATGCCGAGTTGGGGAAGTGCATACCTTCAAGATGTCTCGCATGATAAACCTCTGCATTTCGGCGTTGTGTATTCTACGACTTCCTCCACCAAGCTCAACACCGTTGACGACAAGGTCGTAGTGATCGGCGATCGCTCGCAAAGGATCTGTTAGGAGTAGATCGACATCTTTAGCCGAAGCCGGGGCTGTAAAAGGATGGTGAGTAGCCGAGAATCCTGCTGTTCCACCCTGACCTGGATCGGAAGCATTGTTCGGAGTAAACATTGGGAACTTGGTGACCCAGAGATATCGATGCGATAGATCAGGCTCAATAAGCTCCTCTGCGATCGCGGCCTTGTAAATTGCCGAGCGAAGTCTGCCGATAGCTGTCGAGCCTCCGGATAATGAGAGGAGGTTTGGACGCGCTTGCATTATAATCAGGTCCCCATCTTCAAAATTCCTTCGGCTATCACGTGTTCCAGTATCATCGTAATCAAGATGCGGTAAGTTAATTTCTTGCTTCCAAATTGCTTTCAGTTTCTCCGCCCCTTCGAACCCAAATATCTGGAGACCCTCGATTGGTTGACTGGAGTCAAATACACAGATTCCAGGGGCGCCATCGACGTTGTTTTTGAAAGGCTCAGCATCTGGCGAGTCCATGAACTTTCGAATGAATTTCTGAACCTTCTTGGGAGAAGCGTCAAGCCGGAGCTTGAAAGCCTCGACTCTTGGGGCCGGAATTGAAGTAATCATACTCTGGAGTTGAGGGCTAACAGCCGGGAGAATAGAATAGATCTGATAGTCAGCTACTGCTGCTGTAGAAGAGAGCATCAACACTCACCAGAGCATCGATTCGAAGATCAGGCTTATCGGAGCCATAACGCTGCATGGCCGTGTGGTATGTCATTCGGGCAAAAGGCTTGGAAACCGTTATTGGTGAAGTAGCAAATAACTTTTTCTCAGAACAAAATCCGTATACTCGTTTTATGATTTTCTCAACTCGCGCCATGACGTCGACTCCCCGAACAAAGGCCATCTCAATATCAATCTGCAAATGTTTAGCATCATCTGACATGTCTTACGCATCCATAAGGAGGGTCAAGTACCTGCGTAAATTCTGGCTGCCTGTCAGCTCGCAAGTCTTCATCTCGAAAGCATTTTGCAAACTGGAAATACCTGTGAATTCCAGACGCCATCAGAAGTTGCTTGTACTGCTGAGGGCTCTGAGGAAGGGCATAAGCATAGCCGCCTTTTCTTGTTGGAACCAGAAATTCTCTAGCGCCCTCTGGAGTAGACTTGAATAGGATGGGCGTTTCGACTTCATGGAAACCTGTCAAGGTGGTTCGGATATAGCCTGCTAGTGCTGCTCGGAATTGCAACCGTTGCCTCAGCTCCTTGCCAAATCTTATTTGAAGATGCCTGCTTGAAGGAGGGTAGTTGTGATCTGCCTTCAGATGGGAAACGGCGATGCTATTCAAACAACTTATTTCGGCAACAGTCATCTCGATTTGGTGCAGTCCTACAAAATTTGCAGATGGCAGAGCCTGGTCTTTGTCCTTCTTTTTGACATGCTTCATGCCTAAGCATCCAGTGACATTGACAGGACTATGCAGACGGATACTCTTCAGCTGAGCACACTTCTCCGGATCTCGAGAAATGATATTCAGGATACTGGCTTCAGACTCAGCCCCAGCCCCTGACCATATTCTACCAAAGACCAGAGAGTCTGACAAGGCTGTCACACTGATCAGATAACCGGCACATGTGATTGTACTTCCAAGAATGTTTGTGTGATCTTTTGTAGGCCGCCAGTCAAAGGTTGGCACCTTGACGTTGACCAGAAGTCTGTTAGTCCATCCTCATTCTATTGAGCAATTCAAGCTTACAGTTATTTTTGTACTCCTTCCAGAAGCTAGAATTCGCAATGTCCAAATGCTCTGGCGTCGCGGCTTGTTCCGCTAGTGGCCTTGCGCCTTGGTGGAAACACCTCTTCTTGAAGAGAACTGATCTTTGTAGAAGAGCACATCGACCTGCTGGGGTCGATTGTAAGAGGTGTTGAAATCTCAGACCCAATGATTGCCTGGTCTTTGCTAATAGAAAACCCATTCCTCCTTCAAATCATGGTCTTGTCAGGTGTCAGTGCTGATATGCATATCATGCGCTTCCTCGTGAAGTTCGAAGCTCTGCTAAGCTTGAACTAGCGGAGGCGGAGGCTTTTCCGCTAGCGTCAAGCCAGGACCCTAACATTTCACGGCGGACATCGCACTTTTACTTTCCTTCCCTATCCTTCCAAGTTTTAAACATGTAAGCCCTCAATCTCAATCTCAATCTCTACCGCCCCGTCCGCTCTGCAACCAATGCGCTACCTGATCTCCTAATGCCATTGCTAACACAGTTCCTCGCAGATGATGAAAAGCCAGCGTGTTATTATGAGTACGATTCCTCCTCCTCGAGCTTCTCAGACTCTCCCTTCACCGGGCTTCAGTGGTCAGGTCGTGAGAGGAGATGGGAAGAGTGATATAAGCGTTCGACACACGAATCTTGTTAACTTTCGGACGCGATGAAGGCATCTCTGAACCTTGAATCTTGGAAGGCCGCACAATTCCGGAGAACAATGGCCTGGTTGAATCTGTAGCCTTGCGCATTGTTCTTTGAAGACCTACATCCCCTTCCTATCCCCAAATTTCATTCAGTCGTCCGGATTATGGTTCTTTTCTTGCTGCGTGCTTTACTATACATCGTCCCGGTTAGGTAAGTATGTGATGGAGGTATGGCAAGCATTTGGTTCTTACAGATGCACATTATCACGATTTATCATGAGTACGTGGCAATGGAATCTTCAGGTCATGGGGGCGTTCAACAGGCATCCCCAATTTTAACATTTTATGCCAGTCCATGACCTTACTGTCCCGACTCAGAATATCAAATCTTTTCGAAAGAGACTTGTGGGGTTCTCGTGCGGCAGGACACCACACCATCGGAACATTGAGTTATTGCGCAGCTTCCATTCTACTAGCCTTGAGTCTCTCGAAGTTTCACATCAGTGCAATTGACATCATAAAGACTATCTCCATGACTCTGGGCCGAGGATATCTCCTTGAGCTTGCTTACCATGCTCCATTACATGCCTGGTACTTCCCTACATCTTGGCGGACCGTTGAGCCTCTCCGGATCCACAAGATGTCGAAAGTCACCAATCATAAGCCAAGGCGACCATAACGCTGCCCACGCGCCCGGAACCCGAGGCCAGCGAACCGATAGCAACAAAGCCCGATAGATCCAGGACGGACCTAGGAGCTCTGTAATTAGGCAAATTCTTGAGTCGAAGGTGAACGCATATCCTTTACCAAAGTAATACTTCGCCGCAATTAAATGTCCTCCGTTTGTACGTCGTGCAGCACTGTTTATACCTTTATATTGAGGGCCGTTGTCGCAAGGCTGTGATATAGATCGATTGCACATCCCCAAGCCGGAGCGACAGAGCTTCCCGAAGCAAGCAGCATTGCAACACAAACATTCACTTCACCTACAAGCTACTGCGACGACAAACCAGACACCTGGATGGGATCAAATACGAAGGAAACGGAAAAAATACATTCCAATTGCCCGCAAATCCCTCGAAAACGCAATACCTAAAGGCTAGCCATTGCCTTTGACTGCTGATTGTCGCAAGCCCCTTCTTGGGCGCCTGCATTCGAGATGAGCTCGTTCGAGAAGTCGGTGAAGGGGGCAACAAAGATAAAGGTGCGTAGGAGTTCGAAAATATCTCAAAGAATTCTGCAGATGTTTCTCTTACACTTTACTGACTGGATGTAAACAGGCCGCCCCACCCAAGTCGAAGTACGCCCCCTCCGCCACGAACCCACCCCAAGTCTACATTGACTGACACTATTCTCCGAACAGATACATCGAGCACATATTGATCGCGACGCACTCCGGGGAAGCAGGAGTGGCTGAGGTATTCCGCGCGCTGCAGAACCGCTTGCGAGACGCAACATGGACGGTGGTTTTCAAGAGCTTAATCACAGTTCATCTGATGATAAGAGAGGGCTCGCCTGATGTAACGTTGGGATATCTTGCACGGCATAGGAACATGTTGGCTATAAGTAGCTTCTCTGATGGTAAGTGGAATCATGAGGGACCGGAATGGAAATGGGCAGTTTCTTAGAAAGCGAACTTCGTGCTGACAGAAACGCAAGTTCAAACACAGGGTCGCAACATTCGGCATTACACAAACTACTTGAGTGAACGAGCTAGGGCGTTTCGGGAGACAAAAACAGACTTTGTTCGAGGAGCGGAAAACAGACTTGAGAAAATGACCGTGGACAAGGGCCTACTGCGAGAGACGGAGACTGTTCAACACCAGATCACATCTCTCTTGAAATGCGATGTAAGTTTTTGCATGGAGAACGAGCGCTTCTACTAAGATATAGTAGGTGTTGGATAACGAGCCCGAAAACGAGATTACAATCACAGTATTTCGAATGCTAGTATTGGATTTGCTAGCTATGTTCCATGTCATGAACCAAGCTATGATCAATATTCTGGGTAAGATAGTCATATGACATGTTTCGGAAAGGTTCTAACGCCAGCAAGGTCACTTTTTCGAGATGTCTCGACCCGACGCCGAACGGTCAATGGAGATCTACAAGAACTTCACTAAACAAACAGACTTCGTAGTCCAATATCTCAGCACTGCCCGACAATATGAGCATCAAACCCGGGTCGAGGTCCCGAAACTAAAGCATGCTCCAGTGAATTTGGGGAAGCAACTTGAGGACTATCTCATGGATCCAGATTTCGAAGTGAACAGGAGACAGTATATCGCCGAGCAAGAATTGAAATCAGGTCGAATCAACAGTGCTAGTAAGGCTTTTGCAGCACCATCGAAGATTGATTCAGAATCTCGCTCTGCGGCAGGAAAAGCATTCCCTGATGCCCAGCCAGCTGTGTCGAAGCCAGTTCAGGCTCTGAAGGGTCCTGCTCCAGACTTGATTGACTTCTTTGGATCCATCGAGCAGAATCAGCAGCCGATGGCGACTCAAGCAGACTTGCAACAACAACAACCTCAACAATTTAACAACGGTGTGTCATATCAAGTACAACAACAGCCTCAGCAATTTCAGCAAAATGGCTTCGTACAGCAGCAGCAGACCGGATTTTCAGGTGCAAATCCGTTTGGTCAGCCAAACCAGCAGCAGCCCTTCAACACGGGATTTGCAGGTGGACAACAACTGCCTCAAGTACAAACAAATTTCACAGGTGCTGGATTTGGAGGATTCTCTTCTCAGTCTTCATTTCAACCCGGAAATCTTGGCTCAATTCCCCAAGACTCACCTGCGCCATTCCAGCAACAGCAACAGCAGCAAATGTTAGGATCTGTGCAAACCGCAGCTCAGCAAACGAATCCTTTCCGCCAATCCCTAATGGCAAACCCAACCGGAATGCCAGGACCATCATTCCCAGTCTCGCCACCTAGCACATCTCCAATAACACATCAATCCACCAACCCCTTCGCCAAGTCAAAATCTCCAGCTAATCAACCATTCTCACCACCTCCTGATCAGCAATTCCAACAGCAACATCAACAAATCCAGCAACAACAACCCACGACCCCTCTCCGTCCGATGGCTACAGGAACGAATCCCTTTGCAAAGAATCTTGCAATGAACAACAATACGGCGCAAAGACCACAAACGAGTGGAGGACTGGTGCCGCAGCCAACAGGAAGTACGAATCCGTTTAGACAGAGTCAGTTTGTCAATACTGCGACGGGATCGGGATGGCAGCATAATCAGCAACAAATAGGTGGTGGATTAGATGGATTGGAGAGCGTTCCTGTATTTCCTAGACCAGCTCAGCAGCAAGCGTGGCAGCAGTGATCGGGAAATGAGATCGAGCTTCAGATTATTGTATACATTTGTCTCTCTGGTCACTTCATAGCATGGCGTTACGAGATCACTCGATTGTCTACTAGTCTCCTTTTTCATAAGTTTGAAATCGAGGTGGATGGTTTGGCATTCAAAATGCTTAATGTTGGTTGGTATTATATGCGACCTTTCTGCTAGATGAGAAGTCGGTGGCTGGTATCAAACTCCTTTGCTGTGTACCATTCTTGCACCAATGTACCCGTAACGCCAATGACCATGCCCAAATAGCTATAATCCCCTTAAATCCAGTAAACGTCGCGCCTCCAAAGTCCATTTCAGAAAATGTCGTCCAACTCCATTTTAGACTCCAATTTTATCTGCACACCGGAGGCCTGAACAGCAGCCATCGTCGCCACAGGAGAAGGTGCAAATGGTAGTGCGTTTCCAGAGAATTCATCTTCAATGAAGGCTCCCAGGCCAGAAAATGCCTCGAACATAGTCCTGGCATAATACTCCTGCAAACTGAACCCTCCAGCCATCTGCCTCTGATCCAACTTCACATTAGCCAACCACTCGCTCTCATAATCATCCTGCAGCACGTATCTCGACGGCGTGAGATCGATGCCTCCGAACGGATCATACGGTTTCTCCACCACTGGCGCCTCTTTCTTCTTTAGTCCCCTCAACGTCAAGCCACCCTCATTACCACCCCTCTCAACATCACTCCTCTCAACCTCCCTCCTCCTCCCTCCCTTCATCAACACAATCCTCTTCGCCCTCTCAGTAATCTCCCTGGCAGACTCATCACTAGTCGCCAACCTCTCCAACACCTCTCTCCTCCCACTCTCTACATC
Organism: Rhynchosporium graminicola; assembly: GCA_900074885.1. Taxonomy (NCBI): domain Eukaryota; kingdom Fungi; phylum Ascomycota; class Leotiomycetes; order Helotiales; family Ploettnerulaceae; genus Rhynchosporium; species Rhynchosporium graminicola. The sequence continues at coordinate 310,124 of FJUW01000051.1, forward strand.
CCTCTTCTCATCCTCTTCCTCCCGCTTAATCCTCGCTCTCCTCTCCCTCGCGCGTTCCTTCTCCTCTATCTCCCTCCTCCTCTCCATCTCCATCTCTTCTAATCCCTGTTTGCGATTATCCTCAATATCGCCCCTATTACTCTCCCGATACCTCCTTAACCTCTCTTCCGCCCTACTCTTATCCTCCTTTGACCCTTCCACCAAATCGAAAATCAACGTCTCAACTTCCTCGAGATAATTATTCCAATCCCGCAAACTCTCAAATTCATCTTGTCTCCTATTAAAAACCCCCCCTACGCGTTTCCTAATATCAACCTCCCGCTCAATCTTCAAATCCGCAAAGAAGGCTTTGTGGAACCCTTTCTTTCGCAGCGTCTTTCCGCAGTAGGGGACAGGACAGGAAGCAGGGCCTGAAGTGAATATCCGATCGACGCACGTGGAACACATCTTGTGGTAGCATTCAGGGTTTATGAGAAATTGGAGGGAGGGGTTAAGGTAGCGGTTGGATTTGCAGACCGGGCAGATGTCGTCGGAGGGGTCGATGGGGGGCGGTTTGGAAGACATGCTTGCGCGGAGCATGGTCGCGGTTAGAATTGGGCGAGATGAGGAGTTGACGGCTTTATTAGGTTCGATGTCATTGTAAAGGAGAGCTGATGGGTTTAATGAGGCGAGGCTGTTGTTTTGGGAAAACGCGCTAAGGGATTGAGAGAGGCGATCTCGAAGCCTCGTGTCGTCCCCCGCGTTCCATGGATTTCAGAGCAGCAACGTCCCACCACTCCAACCAAAATTCACAACAATCTGCTGCAACCATGGCAGACGACAAAGGTAGCTATCTACCCATCCAACCACTCCTACTCAATCATCTGCTAGTTGATGTCCAAGTTGCGAATCATCATTGACAAATAAATCCAGAACCAACCAAAGAGCAAGAAGCAGCAGCCGCCGCGAAACAAAAAGAAGAACAAGACGCCCTCCCCTACAAATGGACTCAAACCATCGGCGATCTCGATGTCTCTGTCGAAATCCCCGGGAATTTGAAAGCTAGAGATTTGAACGTTGAGATCAAGAAGAAGAAATTGGTGCTTGCGATTAAAGGACAAGAGCCTCTTGTCAGCGTACGTCTTTCCCTTCCCCCACTACCTTGCCAAACTATTACCTCATATGTTAGCTCTACTGAAAGCTGACATGAGTATTTTATTGGATATAGGGCGATCTCGCCCACGAAATCCATGTCGATGAATCAACTTGGACATTGATAACCTCTCCATCCGGCTCTACCAAAATCCTTGAACTGCACCTCGATAAAGTGAATAAGATGCAATGGTGGGAACACGTCGTGACCACCGCGCCCAAGATTGACGTCACCAAAATCCAGCCGGAGAATAGTAAATTGGGGGATTTGGATGGAGAGACGAGAGGGATGGTGGAGAAGATGATGTTTGATCAGAGGCAGAAGGAACAGGGTCTGCCAACTAGTGATGAGAGTAAGAAGCTGGATATGCTGGCCCAGTTCCAGAAACAGCATCCGGAGATGGACTTTAGTAATGCAAAGATGACTTAGAAGTTTTGAAGCAGAGACGGTGCTGTGAAGGTTGAGAGGGAAGGTGGAGGGGATGGAAGGGGAGCTTCTGAGGAGGTTGGGAATGGTGGTGAAGACGTGGAGATGCATGGATCGCAATGCGGTTGCAAATTACCACAGTCACGACAGAGTCTACTCCTTTCAAGAATTAATGAACGCATGATATGCCGTGTTGTCTTGTTGATGTTCCCGAAACCGAACGAGTACATTTGAAATTAAGCGAGGTCAATATACAAATTCAATACCACTGTACAAAAATTGGGACCAGGGCCAACAGACAAAATGTCTATAGTTGGCTGAATCCTTTGAGTAATTGCAGTTCTATTCCACACATTGATATTGTACACATACATATCCCATTCATACACTCCCCGCTTTTCAACCTTTATGGAAGCCCTGACGCTACCAATCCTCTCCTCCAAACTTTTGATAAGCCACTTTTTCCTTACAGTCACACTACTCTACCTCTCGCCCGCAAGGCGACGGCTCTGAACCTCAGACAAAGCTTTACTTCCACTCAAGAAAGCCACCAAGCTAACCACTCCCGCGATAGGCAAGGTCTTGAAAAGATTCCAGTTGTAGTAGTAAAGGAAGAAGATGCCTTCCATTGACAAGATGGAACCAAAGAAGAGGCTGTGCGAGACAGGCGCGGCTCCGATTGCTTTAGACAAATGAGAGAGGTTGGCGCCGAGGTATGCCCACTATACATAGCCAATCAGTACTGACTAGCTATACGTGGATTTGAGGCTGTGGGTAAGACTTACAGCTCCAAACAAAGCAGGCACAGTAGCCAAAACCGCAAGCACGAAGAACAAAGAAATGATCTTAGGTCCGCTCTTAGGATCCGCTTTGAATATATGGTTGATTTCCTCTTTCTGTCCGTATCTCAGTGGTGCATCGTATTTTGGCAGGGGGACATTGGCGTCGAGCTTAACGTCGAGGTTGAAGACGTGGTTGCTGAATCCCTGGGCTGTACCGAAGGATGCGAGGATGAGAGTTGCGTGGAGAGGTTTAGTGGAGGTTAGGAGTTGAAAGGGAAGGTCTTTCTGGGTCTGGTGAGGAAGTGAATCAGTAATTGGCCTGTCATGTTTTGAGCATAAATACTCTGTTGGAAGACTTACAAAGTCTACTTTTCCCTTTCCATTCTCCTTCATGGAAAGTGGGAATGTAGCTTCTAATCCTGTATCCTGATCTTTGAGCAAGAGGAAAGCCTGGTGTGGTCTCTTTGCCTTTCCATCTTCTGTCGCGGACAAGATTATCTTCAGCGCATCTGTAGCACCCAACGCAACCGACTTCGCAAGAAGAGTACTGGCGGAAAGCCTAATCAATCTCATCAGCACGTATCGCAATCATCAACCCTCAACCTCAATGCATTTCCAATCGCGAAAAAGTAAAGAGACCTACTTGTCCTTAAATGCGCTGCCGGCACCACCCTTCCCAGTGACGGAGATCACAGCCTCGTCAAATCCCCATGTCGCAGCTTTAGCGGCCTCTGCTACGCCGGCACCGACCAGCAGTATGGAAGGGATTAATGAGTGTATGAATCGCATTGTTGGGATATTCGATTGGGTTGGAGTAGTCGTCGTGGGAAGGTTCTTGGAGCTTCAGCCGCGTACCTCATTGAGCTGCTGGATTGAAAGGTGTCCGTACTCGTAGCGTGGACAGGGGTGGGAATTGCCAGGAGCTTGAGCTTCAACATCGTAACTTCAACATTCTGCATTCTGCAATTGCGTGGACGTGACATCCAAATCTTTCGCATGTTGCTATCAGTCTCTCCAGGTCGGCTTGAAGCCCCGTCCCAGAAGAAAAAGGATTCTTGCTAAAACACATCAACTCCAAGTTTCCCTTCGTATCTCATTTTCATGTCTGGCTTAACCAAGTGGAGAGGCCAATGGGCTCATTGACAATACTTCAATAAGCACAAGGCAAACTTTCCCATCTTCAGTCTCAGCTCTTTACGTGAAGATTTCCATGTTGACAGGAAAAGTTTCCTTGTCATTCATTGACAATCAAAATTACTTTCAAAGGGATTCTTGGCATGATATGTTACCAAATCCCGCTTCGGCGGCTTCCGATGAGCGGGCTCTGACGATCAAACTCTGGATCTCCCCTCTAACACCCTTTAATGCTTATTGGGCCAGTGGCGACACCTTGACAAATATATCCCATAGGCTACGATTTCGCGCAGTTAGCTGATCGCTGAGTCACGAAGTATTCATTATCTGTGGATACGTATCGTGAGGCTCGGTGTCAGCCACCACCGACAAGATATAAAGACAAAGAGATATTCTTCATCATTCTGACCTTGTCAAACATTCAAAAAGTCCAACTCCTTCTCTACGCGCCAGTCTCAAAATCAAACCAAGTCCTCGCAATGGCAGTCAAAACTCTTGAGATCCGTCCTATCCAGGAACCCAATCCAACCTCATCAGTTGACTTTGGTGTTGAAATCTACAATGCGGACCTCGAGAATCTCTCAGAAGAAGACTTCCAAACCATTCGAGGGGCACTCTACACCTCCCACGTCGTAGTTCTCAAAAACCAATCCACCCTCACAGCAAAGGCTCAATACGAGCTAACCAAACGTTTCGATCCCGCCTCAGAAAGTTACGGCCACGGGAAAACTCTCGACGCTAAACGCTCAATCCTGCATCCAGATCTCAAAACCGTCCCTCGCCAGCCCCAAGTCCAAGTCATCGGCAACGGTTTCTTTTCCGAGTACGAGGGCTTAGAGAACATTAAGCTCGTCCATCCTCACCACAAAACGTTTCATAAGGTCCCCATCCCTGAGGAGGAAGACTTGGATTTCACACGTTTCTACCGCTGGCACATCGACGCAGCGCTTTACTCTCTCAACCCACCTGAAGTCACATCTCTAATCGCCATCAAAGTGCCCGCCGGTCGCCGCCAAACCCTTCGCTACGACGATGGCACAGGACAAGAAATGGACGTCCCTCTCGGAACAACCGCTTTCGTCTCCGGACAAAACATGTATAATATCTTGAGCGAAACCGACAAAGAATTCGTGCGGACTGCAAGAGTTGAATATGCGCCCCATCCATACATCTGGATGTCACCAGCGAAATCCCGTTCTGACGGCTTAGGATTAGTATCCGAGGGCAGCGAGCTTTCGCTTTCAGAACTCCCTACTATCGAAGAGGATAAGATCAAGATCTTACCCATGTGCTGGAAGAACCCTGTCACCGGCAAACTAGCACTGCAAATCCATCCTAGTGCTGTCAAAGCTATTCATCTGCCGAATGGAGAGATCATGAGCGATTTGAAAGAGGTGAGGGAATTGGTGCATAGGTTGCAGAGACCGGGTATCGAGCCGAAACATGTTTATCCGCATGACTGGGAAGAAGGCGATTGTGTGCTTTTCAATAATCGGGGGGTGTTGCATTCGGTTGTTGGAGCGTTTAGTCCGCAAGAGCAGAGACTGTTTAGACAGTGTAATCTGGCGGCTAGTGAGGGTGTTCAGGGGCCGGATGGGAAGTTCTATTAGAACCTGGAATGTGGGAGCGTGGTCACCAGAGACTGTATGTTGGAGGTTGAAGAGTTGGAAGCTTGCAGGTTGGAGGAAGGGGTGAGACATTACATGTGCTTGGAAGGTTTTAATTGTGCTGTGCGACTTTGTATCTGGAAAGGGTGACGGGATGAGATGGGAGGGGATGACATACGAACTCGGCGTTGGACGTATCAAGCCTCGATCGATGAGGAACTCGGCGTTTTGCGTATCAAGCGTATACCCATTTGTTTTTTCGTTACGGTTTATTTCAATCTGCTCTTTCTTGCTTATCTGTTCAGTGCAGGTTCGAGGAGATAGTCCCATACTAGAAGGACGAGACGAGCGTGTATAATTCAGGTCTCCCACTCACTCTCACCCATTCCTGCATCGTGAAGGTGTGCACTGGCACGAGCTTACTACTCCACCCCCCTTCCCATTTACCTCGTCGTCGAATTGTCAATTCTCAGCATGTGAATCCACAGTCAGTCATCACCATCACCACTACCTGACGCCCACTACGCCATCCAATCCAGTCCAATCCAACATGCATAACTGGCTCGCCTACCGACTTTCACTCAGGGCCCAGCGAAACAAAGGCGTCAAGCTTAGGCATGTCTCTTCCGATGGGTGTGGCTACACGTCGCGATCGTGCGTTACACGACATGAATTTCTAGGTAGGAAGGTAGGGAGGTAGGTGGGTGGGAGAGTGGGGTAGGTATGCTCAGCAGACGGCGTGTCACTTACTTAGCTACGCGCTTTTCTTGAGTGGAAGGATAGGGTGGGTGGGTGGTGTGGCGTTCGTCACGGCATGTGCTTGTGCTTATGCTTATGCTTGGGCCATGGGATTGTATTGTATAGTGTTGGTATTGTATTGTATTGTATTGTAGTGTAGGGGGTGATTCTCAGCCTCGTGATACATGCCTGCCTTTCCTTCCTGGAAAAGTAGGAGGAGGAATGAATGGATGGGATGGGATGGGATGGGATGGGATGGGGCTGAATGCTTGTGATTGTTGATCCGGCTTGGCTTGATGAATGACTTGACTCTCATAGTTGTTCCGAGCAAGGAAAGAAGAAGAAGAAGAGAGGAAGTCATGAAATGATACGCGGTGAGGTGGTCCGTTCCGCTGTTGACCTGCTAGACCCGACAAGCCTTCTAGAAAGACGTCTTGTGGATGTGATAGTTAGTACCCAAGTAGAACTCTGACCCATTCAAAATCTTGCGGTGAAGCCAGTAGTAAGCTTGATCTTATCTCATCATCGCAAGACGAGCCCGCTGTGCTGTACTGTACTGTACTGTACTGTACTGTAGGCGGTCATGGCGATTCAGCTCATCTTCAAGTCCACGTCCACGTCCACGTCCACGTCCACTCGTTCTTAGTCCTCCTCTCGTTCCCACAAGACCAAATGTCTAAGTGTCAGCTGAGAAGAGCAGACTTCGTGCCCATGGGGAAGCCGCCTTCCATTCCTCGCTTTCCCGCAATAAGCAACAGGCGTGGGGGGATATTGATATCTTGTGTGTGGGGGAGAGGAGATCATCCGGAGAAGTGTGGCGATAAGTATTGGCTTGTGTAGGTAGGTGGTAAGGTATGCATTGCATTGCATTGCATCTCATATGTGCCAGGATGCTGGATGCAGCGACACATGAACATGAACATGAACATGAATATGAAATGAACAAGGGTCATTATAACTAATAGGAGTACGAGATGCAACAAAAAGACGATCTTGTTTCCTGGCTCCCACGCAGTCCTAGATTAGTCGTCTGTAGATGGCTACTTGTAATGCGATGTGATTGAGTTTTCGTCACTTGTTATAAGTACCATGCTTGAAGGTAAGATTGAGAGAACGTGACTCACGATGGCATTGATTCATTAGGCTTTTCATTTGATCATGGATGACGACGGAGTTGGCTCGACCTCTCGACCTCTCGACCTCTCAAACTCTCAAACTCTCAAACTCTCGATATTGAGCTCGTGACCCCCTCTCACGGACCAGTTTCCGCACCACCCACCTACAAGTACCATTAAAGTGCGGCGCAGCGCAGTGCGGTTGCGGTGCATATCACCGGCACTTGCATTTGCTTTGATGCACTCCACGGTGTGGCTTCTGCTCAGCACTAATACAAATACCAAGTACCGTAGCAACAACTAAATCCAAACAACACCCGCCGACACTTCCTTAAAGACACTTCTCTCCCTCTCCCCCTCCCGCAGAAGAGTCCCAGTTCCGCTTTCACCTAAAGATACCTACCTACTTCGCACACTACGATCCGCCCGACGCACGCTAATGGCACCACTACAACAAGACTCGAGATGGTGCTGCTAGAATATTTGCAGAGGCCCAGTCCACTCTGCTACAACAACGGCTCGCCTCAGAAACAGCTTCCCTCCTCCGCGCCCGTAAGAGGCTTCCTCTGCAATGCAGATCCCGGGTCTGCGAGGCGCAAATCGCTTCCAGGCGCGCAATGGGGCATCTTGGGGCCCGCGGCGAGGATATTGAAGGGTAGTGCGGATCTGGTCAACCACACCGTTCTCGGTCTGCGAGATGGCTTGACGGAGGAAGAGAGATTGGCAAGGGCGAAGAGAGAGGAGAGGGCGCAGATTCTGGGGTTGCGGATGAAGAATGCGGAGACTATGGAGCAGTGGAAAGTGGCCGCCAAGGAGTTGGATGTGCTTGACGACAACGAGGCCTGGAAAGCGGACTCTACGTCAGCAGATTTCGACGCTGAACTGATCGAGGCGAGATTGAAGCAGTTGGACGAGGCAAGGATCAATTGCGATGTTAAGGCTATGCTACATCTTGTGCGGACAGCACTGGCGAGGGATCTGGGAGGGATGGGCAATATTAAACTTTATAAGCATTCGCACATCGGTACGAAGGATTTGATTGAGCGGTACATCGACTCTACGCTTGATACGATACGGTCACTGGTTGAGAAGAGCAAGATCGCTCTTCCGGACGGCCTGGAGACTAAGGATATCCTGGAAGAAGTGGTTCATGCTCGGCAGGCGTTTGGGAGGAGTGCCCTTTTGCTCAGTGGAGGTGCTACATTCGGCATGAACCATGTCGGGGTTCTGAAAGCCCTGTTTGAGGCCAAACTTTTGCCACGCATCATCTCAGGGGCATCTGCCGGGAGTATCGTTTGCGCCGTCCTTTGTACCAGGATAGACGAGGAGATTCCGGAAGTGTTGAAAGCCTTTCCGCATGGAGATTTGGCTGTTTTCGAGGAGGATGGAAATGAAGATGGTATTCTAGAGAGAGTGAGGAGGCTATTGACTCAGGGAGCTTGGATCGATATCAAGCACTTGATGAGAGTTATGCAGGAGCTTCTGGGCGATTTGACCTTCCAGGAAGCATACAACCGTACGCGAAGGATACTCAATATCTGTGTTTCGTCGGCTTCTGTCTATGAACTCCCTAGACTGCTCAACTATGTCACCTCACCCAACGTCATGATTTGGTCGGCGGTTGCAGCATCTTGCTCAGTACCTGTTCTCTTCTCAGCGGCTCAATTACTTGTTAAGAACCCCATCACAGGCGAAAACAGTCCTTGGAATCCGACACCACAGAAATGGATTGATGGGAGTGTTGACAATGATCTTCCAATGACTCGGTTGGCAGAAATGTTCAACGTCAACCACTTCATCGTATCTCAAGTCAATCCGCACGTCGTTCCATTCTTGGTCAAGGACGACATATCCATCACCAAGAACGCCAACTCGGAAGACGATGCTGGACCCGGCTGGGTATACACTTTAACGAATCTAGCAAAAGACGAAGCTCTTCATCGAATGCAAGTCCTTGCCGAGCTCGGCATATTCCCCAACCTAGTTTCCAAAGCCAGATCAGTGCTAAGCCAGAAGTACTCGGGTGATATCACGATCTTGCCGGAGATTGAATACAAGGACTTTCCCAGGATGCTTAAGAACCCAACTGCGGAATTCATGGTCCAGGCTTGTCTCTGTGGTGAGCGAGCTACCTGGCCTAAGTTGAGCAGGATACGGAATCATTGTGCAATCGAGTTGGAACTGGATGCTGCTGTGCAAAGATTACGAGCTAGAGTAGTGTTCAGCCCAAGTCAGGTCGATCTTAGACGCATGACTACTGGGAGTGTTAGGCATTCTGCGAGGCGCATTGGACGGAAGAGAGGAGATAGCGGTAGTGGTGCACAAGCCTTCGGCATGACGAACGACGACGTAGAAGACGAAGACGCCAAGACCAGGACCAGTATGTCCAGACCTCCATTGCGGACCGCATCTAGTCATTGGAGCGTAACGAGACGATATCTTCCACCTCTAACAACACCCATGCCACGAACGGCCCACGGAACACCTCTACCAACACCACCTATTTTCCAACCCATCAACAAAATGCTCGAGCTCCGCATGCCATTTCCCGATATCTCATCGGCGGGCGAGACATCACATTCTCCTCCGAGCTCGGATGCAGATATCGATTCGCATACCGATGAGAGTAGTCCTGAGCCTGATGTGACAGATGACACGATGCCTGGGTTCGGACTGTACTTCCGGATCCAGAACCAAAACCAGAATCGTAGCGATAGAGGCGATGCTGCTGATGAGGTCGATTTCTTCTCGGCCAGTCAGCCGATCACTGCGAATACGGATCACGTGCTTGCTACTTCACCGCTATCGTCGAGAGCAAATCTTATGGTTTCGCCGCTTGGGGTAGCGAAGAAGGGGCCGGAAAGGAAGGCGGTACCGCAGCCCAGTAGCCCTGAATTGAGATATAAGAGGCTTTTCCATGGACTGCTACCAAAGGACGAGGCATAGATGCCACGACGAGGATGATTGATCACCGGAGGTTCGAGATCGAAAGTACGCATGCATTCATTTACGCATACGCATATTCATATACTCTCACGTTTTCCTTTGTCACATATAATTCTTGTAATTAGCGCAAGCATAGGGAGGGCGCGGGTGCAGAGAGAGCATTAGCGAGGGAGCGGGAGTAGTTGGCAGTCCTAGGGTTGTGAATAGAGAAGTCATAGCCATTCAGGGAATATTGGCGTTCGGGCATTTGGGATTCGAAGGGACTGGGTTTGAAACATGGAGCATAGGTCACAGACAGCATGAGCATGAGAAGGCTTATGGTCACATCTTTTTGATTCTGCTTTTGATTTGGAGAGCTCGCAGAGCATGAGATATGACGGGCGTTTTTCGATCGCAGGCAAGAGTGCATAGCGGAGTTGAGATACTACATCTACATTTCTTCCCATCAGCTTTCCAGAGTCCGATTTGCCGTCCGAATTGGCTGGTGAAATAGATACTTCTTCTTATGACGTGGCTCGAGATGACTGAAAATCTGCTGCGAGAAGTCTGTAGCGGTAAAGGACGGTAGGGTTTGATGACGTTCTTCCTTTTATTATCTCGGTGCTTTATTCGAGATCTCGAGGCCCGAAGGTAAGATAATCCGTGAGTGGAAAAGGCCGAGGATTCGATAGCCACCTCGGTGAGCAATCACAAAAACGATTGAGTAATTTCCATTCAAGGTCGGCCTTTTTACCTACCTACCTACCTACCTTACCTAGCGAAACTCCGCCTCTGAGTTCAGGTCTGGAATGTAGATAAACAATTGGTCGGTGGAGGGAGGCACTACGGTACCCCAAGAAAGAGGCGTGAAAGGGAGAAACGGTTATCTTTGCCCTGTTCGGCTTGGTCTATATTGGTCGAGATATCTTGCGCTACTTACTGCCCTCGCCCCATCCATGTTGAACAGACCCCTGGGCCTGTTTATGGATGAGGACGGGTGGGATGAGGGAGGGTATCAGGAAGTGCGTCGATGGATACTTTCTTTTCATCAGAGGGAAGTTGGGGAGTGTAGCAAGTAGACTTTGAGGTCGCTCTCGATTGATTGGGGGCCGCCCGCAGGGTGAAGATAAAACAACAGAGCAAACTCGAACTGGGATCCTAGAATTCTTTTGACGCGTTTGGGTTGTCTGGATTGCTAGAAACGAATCATTTTCTTCTCCCCGAGACGCCCCGAGGCGCACCTGACATAGCCCTCCCTGCTCGTGCCTTGGGTTATGGTACTGTAGGTAGAAGTTGGTAGACAGCGTTATTTACTACTGGCATTGATGTTTTCGAGAAACAAAGGCATCTCTCTACACTAGAGTGATTGGAAATGACTTGCTCGGTTTAGCGAACAGGAATGTCAATGAGTGTTGTATAACTTCGTCAAACTGGCTACCAGTGTTCGAGTATCCCGGCCGCTCAGCTTGTCCACAAGTATACCGTAGATTTGTCTACTTCCACAAATCTCCGTAAACCTAGGCTATCGTTGATGTGTATACCCTCCAGCAATCGTTCTCTTGATGAAGCTGTGATTAGTAAAGATGGAGCGATGAACAACGAACGCATCGTAGTCTTCCGAAAGATCATCCATTGTAAAAATTGGAATCTGGTCCTCGGAGATTATGAATGCTTCATTCAGACAACAATAACGCAATTTTCTCGCACAGGTGGATGTGGATGTGAAGAGTACTTGAACACTCTGCGGTATATGATTCATGGCTGAGCAAGACTTTTGGGAGGGCGGTATCTGTCTGTAGCTCACTAGAGCAGGGCGCTGAAAGCCTCGTCAAGATGATGCGTTGTTCGCTGTCAGCCTAACGTTTACTGATGTCCAGCTGCACGACCAAAACATCTCCATATATATATGAGCCTACCAACCATTGCCATCTGCCATCACGACGATTCGACTCCCCCATTCTCTCAGTCCTCGCCAAACCTCCATCATATCAAGTCCAAAAGCCGATATCAAGAAAGCTGAACAGTTCATCGAGAATCAGGAAGGTTTTGCGGATTTTTCTGACTTTATAGCAAGCGATGAAAGAACATTATCGGTATATCGTCGGTGTGGTACGACCGGAGCTCGCAATCTTCTCTATCTCCAAGCCGACCTCCAGTATCTTGAACAACAGCTAGCGACTCTGGACACTGCCGATCATGAGTTTGTCAACGACCCGAGTGAGAACATAGAAGAGCAGAATTCTGTAGATGACGCAGCGAGAGTGTAGGAAAGCTTCGAATATCAAGCAGATGCAGGTAGCAAAAGACAGGTAGCCAAGATGTGACTTGTTCGACGCATCGGGGTAGTTATGAAAGACCACGACATGCTTGCCTGCTTTTCGACTTATATATCTGACCCGACTGACTTTCTTATAGAAGAGGGCGTGATTAGAAGGAGTCAAGTACTGACACTTGGTCGACCTAGTGAGAAAACCGAAAAGGCGTTCATCAGCTGGTTTCGACAGCGAATGCTATTTAATATAGTGAATTTCATTTGGTGGACTACAAGAACGATCTCATGGGGCTAAAGACTGAGCATGAAGCTGATCGTCTCTCTGTATTTATCGAGAATTACTTCGGATACCTTCTCAAGGTCCCCAATGAAGACATGCCCAAGTCCTGGGATCCAATGTGTTGACGGCAAAAAGAGTTGCTAGGATAGTTGCTACACTAAGCATGCTGATCTCGGCACTTCTTTTGCTAGATGCTATCTAATCCTTGTATTTTTCCCGGCGAGATGAGTGGAGAGACGACTAGGAGTCATTGGCGTCTTCACTGTTATATTCGCGGCCTCAATTGGGCTGTTAACAAACGCAAAGGGTGAGATATTCGCCGCAATTGCGACATGAGTCTGTTCTTGGCTATTCGTGCATCCTGGAATTCATTTATTAATCATTGTAAGACTAGATATGCCGCAGTTCTTGTGGTTTTTGGAGTGCGCTGACCTCACAGCACCGGAATAGAATACAATAGCATCCTCACATCTTGCAATCATATCAGCAAAGTTCCGTTGTTTCAGTCATCTGCAATATCGACTGTGACGGAAATACGTAGCTATAGTTCGTATTCAAACAAATGACCAGACTGGTGCTAATAATGGAAAATATAGACCTATCTTATTGATAAAGCTCATCTGGTGGAGAGCGACCTGTGCTAATCTACCTAAAAATCAAGCTTTTTGCTTCTACTGTAGTATAGCAGCCAGTCCGCAAGAGACTGTCCAGTACGTTGTACATGTATGCCTGGACAGCGATAGCGGGTCTCAGCGTAGTAATATCTTCGGATTCTTCACACTTGCATCGACGAATTTCCCAAGAACAAAATAGATGCAAGGAAAGAGATCAACGTGGACGGTTTGGCGCGTGAACATTGTGTCATCATAGCCAGGAATACGAGCATGATTAAATCTACGTCTTATGTTCAAGCACGAAACTGATGAGCAAAGACGAAGATAAGTGCGCTGAGATTATCGGATGGTCATGGGCGCGCACTCCTGTAGCGTTTTTGGTGCATTGAGGTTCCGGTAGTGTTTGCCTCGGGTCCCAGCATTAGATAACTAAGCCCTTCATGCACAACCCTGTGATCTAGTGGTCATCATGATCTCAAAATATCCAAAATGGCGCGAGAGGGCTGAAATGAACTTCTCTCGTAGGCCCACACTCGGCATGGTAAGGTTCGTACTGGGCTGGAAGCTGGCCAGCGGATATGTGCGTGGATTTGTGCTCGCGAATGATTCTAAGACATTCTCCAAACTCCGTTCTCATTTTCGAAGAACAATCTGAGCTTCGACTCTGAATGGCTGGAAGACTAACCCGGGGTTGAGTGCTTCCTGCTGGAGAGAAAGGCTTTTGTGTGTTTGGTCCCGCTTCTTCCGATCACGTCATAATATCTTGAGGTGTAGGTTCGGAGTGGCAGGATGGATAGCGTATCAAGTACTCAAGAGAGTTAGAATCCGAGGAAAATCGTTTCCGTGTCTATCTGCACAGTTGTGGCATGATCTGATGTCGACCTCCCCAGCTGCCAAGGGAGTTCTCGCTTGTTAGGGTTTCAATGTAAACAGAATAAAAGTGGGCCAATGAGCATTTATGGAACGCAGATCGGAGGAAGAAGGGGAAAAGGTGTTTCTCGCCATCGACAGTTGGCGTTGTATTCAAATTGTATCGTGCCAAGTCCACTGGGAGAGAGGCTATGCCTGATAGATTGCGTTCGGGCATAAGGCAGGAGGCAGTGGTTGGGGCTTCCATATCTGACCAAACTATATAGAAAATATATATTTCAATAGCTAAAAGCCGGAGGCTAGCAGAGCATCCTTGCTGCGACCAATTATATCGTTACGTCGTCCGGGCGTTCATAACTGGCAGGTGCAAATTTAATACTCTTGTCTTGAATGTGATTTGGCACTGGCTACAATGACTGGCTTTCATTCAATAGATACCATCATCAATTCCATCCATCAACTTCAACTGTATAATTAACTACATCTTGTGACCGGCTATTCATGAACTGCTGTCTTTTCATATTAATTCCCGAGCAAAATGGCGCATGCAAGCTTTGTCTTCTTCCCAAAGCTTCCATACGAGCTCCAACTCTACGTATGGGAAATGATCGATATCCTAGGCACAGTCATTCGAATTAGACTACCCCAAGAAGCGAGATCTGAAAGTTTCGACTACGAGACGCAACGATTCTTCAGTATCAAGCGCAAACTTCCTGCCATCTTCCACGCTTGCCACTCCTCTCGAAAAGTAGCTCTACGATCCCACCCTCTACGATTTGGAAATGGATGGCCATTCGGAGCGCAAGAAGCATTTCCATACAACGCCAAGAAAGATCTTTTGCTCTTCAATTCGATGAATAGCATCTGCAAATTTGCGTTGAGTTGGATGGTCGATTTTCAATATGTGCAACAATTGGCATTCGAGCCAGGGAGCGACGACGATTACAACACGATACTCAAGACGCTTATATCAACGTTTGGGCTTGGAGATCAGCTTCGGAAGATACAAATCCTCCCATCCGACGATATCACGACATTTCTGGCAGCACTGGCGGAGAAGGACGGGAGTGTGGACTTTCAACGCATCGACCTTACCCTTCAGCACCTCTACATTTTGCGCATCGTTATTTTGAGACTCAAGGGCAAAATCTCCGAGGAAAGAGAGTGTGACTTATTGAGGCGAGACTTCTGTGTTATGAGTCCTGCTGAGTTCGCAGCGCAGTTGGACTGTGAAGGGGCGCTTAAGGCAGAGCACGACTTTCAATATGGGTGTAGGAATCTTTGCAGAGAGTCTTGAGTATGCAATGCAGGAAATCTGATGAAAGAAGCTCCTTTGCATGGTGTTCTGCCGCTTTGTTGGGGATGCTAAGGGTAGACATGGAACGAAGTATGGGGATAAAAACAAGTTGGACAAACGTCGAGAGATACAATTAACGTAAACTTCCACAATCTGCTGTTTGCTCTCATGTGACTGGACATATGAAATGCTCGCTACGCGCAGTCTCTCAAGTTCGACAGGCGCAAATGAGCGAATTTTGAGAATTTCCCAAGGTAATGTATAGCTCTCTTATCGCCTATTGCAGCCGCTTTTTTGAAATTCCTCAAGTACAAGGCAGATTTAGTATATGTGGATGAAAGAATCTCTCCAGCAGTACAACTTCTATGTGATCAGCGACACAGATCAAGAGCGAAGCACGAAGTATAGATCCACACTGCTGAGGACTCATCGACACAACTATAGTATATTTCAGAATCACATTGGAAACGACAATGGGAATGCTGTCCTTCAGCCATGCCATTTCTTTGCTACAAAACACTTCGAATTCAGAGTCATTCTCGCTTAAGCCGTTTTGGGGCTGAAGAAAATGCACTTTATCAACGCTAATCAATGAGCACTTGTTACTCGGATCCTCGACTAGAATTGACATATTCAAAATTGAAGCTTTTAACAAAGGTTTATTGTTACGTTGTTGTTATCTTATCAGCTCCGTAGTCCGTTTGAAGGTCAGTCATCAACGCGCTACCGGCTTCCTGAAGCTCTGGCCCACCGGCATTGGGACAGCATCTTCCTGTACCCAGAGAGGCTTGATTTAAGAGATTGAAAGACCCGAAAGTGGTCACCGAAGTCTTCGGGCTATGCTGGGCTAAGGCTGTTAGGTGCTATTGGCTGTTCCTATCCGAGGGAATACTCATTGGCTAAGCGCTGCACGCCATAGTGCGGGCATCCTGGAGGCATCAGGTTTAGAAACTTCAGGCTGTCGATACCTCGTGAGTAGCCTTTCACTATAAATCATGGGCTCGCCACTTTTCTATCAGCCTCTTTCAAAAGGGTTCTCGGATTCCGCCTCAAGAACACATTACGCATATTCAACATCGTGAACGCCCGAGTACAGAGAAAGCCGGGCAACATTCGCTCGTAGTGGCTGCATCTGCTCCGCCGGATTCCGTCTCGATACGTCGGGAAAGCACCATGGAGTCGATCAAGAGTATGGCCACAAGAAGACGAACCGTGACGATTGGGAAATCTCGAGCCTTAGAAGACGAAACCGAGGAAGCAGAAGTCAGACAGGAGTCGTTTCCGATATATAAGCTCAGCTGGGCCAAGAAGCTCAAGCCTTTCTTGGTGCAAAGATTTCCACAGCTCAAAGATAAATATCAAGGGAGTGACGTGAGTAGTGCTGATTCGTGGCAAGCTTGTGAAGCGGAACAGGAACGTGGCTGACGTTGGATAAAAGGTGATGGAGGATTGATACTGATTCATTGTAAAATACCCGAGTCTCTGACACCTGTGAGTCGTTCTTTGGAGCATGCAACGTGAATGTCGATCATGCTAACTGGCTCAACCAGAGACGTGATCGATTACGAACAAGCAAGTGGTGACATATACAAGATGCTTCTGGGAAGCCTCTTAGAAAATTACGATGGGCGAGACAATCTGTGTGAGCTTGTTGAAAGCCTAGAAGAAGCGCAAGATAGCATAGGCTTCGGTGCTCCACAGGTCACATCATCGAGCCGGTCGATACATGGGAATCAGTGAATGTTCCCACCCCCAAGCACAACAGCGAATGAAAGCTCTCACAGATCTTCCAGACAGTGGTCATCTTCGCAGAGTAAGGATCATGGGTACCCAACGCAGTCTTCGCGATAGCCTAGAGATGGTGGAGGGTAGCAGGATTTGTGCTTATGTATGGAGTACCGTGTATTGATGGAGTTTGGATATGTGTTCAGATAATTTGGGATGGCAATACATGCAGAAGATACCACTGGGAGAGAGTTTCGCGTTGCTTGTGAATAATACAGATATTGTATAGAACACTTGCTCGCAGCTTGCAGCAGTTCCGACAGCCATCCTATCAACTGTCAAGGCCAATACGTGAAGTACTCTTTTGTCCACTGGCTGCAGCATTTGCCACGGACACTTGAGGTGTCGTGCAAAATCAAGTATAAATTGATACAAGGTGCAATGAATAAACGGCACTTGGAAAGATCCATAACTTCTGTAGGAAACTCTGGCTTTTCAGGAAGACTCTTCCTTCGCCTTCGGCAGGAGTAGACATGGGCTGCAGAGCTCATAGAACTAGCATAAACTGAAAGTATTTACAACAGACTATATACCAAGATCGTGTGTATGAAAGACCTCTTGTCCCCAATACACGAAACAAGCCTTGTCTGTTGACGCGTTGAAGGTTCGAGGATTTACACAGGGATTCGCGTCAATTTCCTAAAATTCATGCAAAGATTCTTACCCCACAAATGAGGAGAACATGAGCGAAAGAGTCTTCTTCTATCAGAGAAGTCTCTTCAGCATCTCTCAACTCACTGGAACAGGTTTCAGAAATCCAAAGCCTCATCCACTCATTATATTGTCTGCGAAGTAGAATTGGAGAACCAAATAAAGGAATTGATGGGCAAAACGCATCAACAGAATATTGTAACCGAGGCGCAACGCGTGGAATCACAAAAAGTTTCCCCAGATCTTCGACATTACGTCTCTTGGCCTCGCAGCTTGAAAAAAGCAACTCGCAACGCCATTTCAGCGGTTATAATGTCTTCTGAAGTCGCAAAGAAGAGGGGGAGGCCAAAGAAGGTCATCTCTGATCCCGTCGAGGTGGAAGTGCCAGAGGGTCTAAAAAATGCGACTACCAGGGCCAAATCCACTAGTATCGTAAACAAGACCACCAAAAGCGCTCCAACTACGCCTGCGAAGACATCAGCGACGAAGAAGACAGCTTCGAAAACAGCAGTAGCTTCTGCGACCTCGAAATTAGCTCCCAAAGCTACTGTAGCTTCAATCAAGCCCGTCGCAACGGCCACTGAGAAACCAGCCCCTACGAAATCCACGCCTCCGACTCCTACGACTTCGAAAATATTGGAAGAAGTGAAGGATATGGAACGGAAGAAGTTCTCTCCACCACAAGGATTTGCAAATAAGATAGTTGTCACTGGGAAATCTACGATAGCATCGGCACCCGAATCAGCACGAAAGTCAGAAAGGTTAGGACAAGAGATTGCTCTGAAGAAGCCTGCGGATATATCGAAGCCAGAACCTGTTATAGCAGCAGAATACGATCCAGTACCACAGCAGCAAAAGCCAGTCCTTCCTCCGGCATCCTCAGCAAATCCACCATATTCACCTGTAAAATCGACCCCTCCTCCGCTTCCATCAGCCAAACCCACAACCAAATCATACGTCCCTATATCGGAGCTGAACTCTGCCATTGTGTCGAAAATAACGACAAGGGCTGGAGCACGACCAAATACAGCCAGCAGTCAGCAGTTACCAAAGAATTACAAGGGCGTTGCGAGGAAGGTCACAACGGCGATTGTAGCATTGCCAATTGCTATTGTTACGAGTTATGTATTATACCAAAGATGTAAGTTGAATTATCCGTGGAAGAAAAATGAGGCTGATATGTCTAGTGGTGATGGGAGAGGAGAAGAAGATGCTCGTTCCCCCGCAGAAGCCGGTAGATTCAGAAATGAAGACTGATCCGCCAACCGCCTTACCAACTCAGTAGGTCCTATGATGGGAGAAGGCATGATGATACGTGCGGGGCCATGGACCCAAAAAGTCCAAGTATATAACGTAATAAGTTATTTGATGTCGATATGATGGTAAAAGATTGAGTTGTACATAATATGATCTCAACATTTGATACCCTGCATTTGCTTCCTACTTATCAAAACCATTGGTACAAACCCGAGCAGGGGAAGCCTTACTCAGTTCCACATGAAATTTGCTACGGTTCTCAATGTGCCGTCAGACTCGGCCTTTTGCTTGGTCAGTGCCAAAGCAATTACGTTTAAATTGCTACTTCATTCTTTTGAAATGCTTACGATTGAAGATTGAAACTTATCCTTCCAAACTGCTTGTTTGTGCCCTCAATAGCATTAGCCGCAAGCAAGTCATCCTGAAAAAGCGACGGTGCCGTTCCTCACATCGTCAGAAACCTCAAGAGTCTTGACTTCGCTGGAACACAGGTTTCTTAGCTCCATCTCAGCCCACGTAGTAGGTGTATAGTTCCATGTCAGCTCAGCAAATTTGATCTTATGTGAGATATGACTCGGACCTTTAACCGTATACAGGCAGATGACACGAACTTGCTGATGAGCAATCTACCAATCAAGCTCATGTATAAGCACCAAATGGTAACACGACTTTGCTGCTGTACGATGAGGGTGAGACTATGGAAACGGTTCCAATCACCAGGGAACATTGCAGAAGCTAGTCCTTTGTCTTGCATGATTCACTGTACAATATTGATGCATGTGCTACAAATCATTGATATGATGGACGTTTCCAATTGCAATTGCAATGAGGGGCTGTCATACTTGATCAAATAGCTGCTGATAGTACCTTAAAGGGACACTGTTCCTTCGACGAGGTGCCCTCAAAATTTGTACTGTCTCCCATCCATTCTCATTTCTCTACCGACTCAGGTCAACCAAAAGTTGTCTTCGAAACCAGCACTAGATTTTTCTGAGATCATTTGGTCGCAATGCAGCTCGGTACTACTACCATCATGGACTTCACGACTTTCAAGCACTGTGTTAATGGCGAGCTCGTCGATACGAAACAACACCGCCACGGAATCAACCCTGCCAATCTCAAAAACCTCCCTGACGTCCCTGTCGCAACCGAAGAAGACCTAGACACAGCCGTCGCAGCTGCGCGTGTAGCATTCGAGTCCTGGTCGAAAGTCTCTTGGGAACTGCGGAAGAAGACTCTTCTCGAGTTCATCGATGCGCTTGAAGCGAAGAAGGATGAATTCACCAAGCTTTTGACGACCGAACAGGGCAAGCCTGTAAGCCTCAATGATGTGGCGAGGAGGTTTGAATAGTTTGGGCTGACCAAGAAGACATTTCAAGCTGTTCGTGAACACAGTGACTCTGTTTCAATCGGTCGTTCTACCGCAAACTTGACTCTGCCTGAAGAGGTCATTGAAGATAGTGAGGACAGGAAAATTACTACTAGATTCACACCACTTGGAGTTGTAGCAGGTATTGTGCCTTGGAACTTTCCGATTCTCTTAGCGATGATGAAGATGTAAGCGAATTTCAATTAAAAGGCTTGCGAAAGAACAATGCTAATATGCATCAGAGCTCCAGCTGTCCTGACTGGAAACGTAATCATCATCAAGCCATCGTAAGTATGTCAACCATTGTCCCAGTTGCCAGGCTGACCTATTCAGGCCCTTCACGCCATACGGTGATTTGAAGCTGGTTGAGCTAGCTCAAAACTTCTTTCCTCCTGGCGTCGTCCAGTCTCTGTCTGGTGACGATAATCTTGGCCCCTGGATCACATCTCATCCAGGTATAAATAAGATCTCATTCACAGGATCCACCCAGACCGGCAAGCTAGTTGCAGCGAGCGCGGCTAAGACACTGAAACGTGTGACTTTGGAACTGTATGTACCTTGTTACAATTAGTCATGACTTGGCCTCAGGTACTGAAGTAGTATTAGTGGAGGCAACGACGCTGCAATTATTTGCGCTGATGTGAACATTGAGAAAGTTGCTCCTCAGGTAAGACTCAACCCCTATTAAATTACTTTCTTACAAATGCAGGTTGCGACCTTCGCTTTCCTCAATTCTGGTCAGATATGCCTATGCATCAAGCGAATCTACATTCACAAGTCAATTTATCGCCCATTTCTTGAAGCCCTGATTCGCCATGCAAAGACCCTTCAAGTCGGTGATGGCTTTGCTCCAGACACATTCTGCGGACCCATCCAGAATTCCATGCAATACGAGCGCGTGAAAGGATTTTTCTCCGAAATCGAGAAGGAGAAGTGGAATGTTGCGTGTGGTGGTAAAATGGAGAAGACGAATGGATATTTCATCACTCCTACTATCATTGACAATCCTGCTGATGATGCGAGGATTGTAACTGAAGAGCCATTCGGTATTCATGACTTGACTCCCTCTTGATTGATGTGCAGACTGACAAGTAATTTAGGTCCTATTGTCCCCACTCTTTCTTGGGAGAGTGAAGACGAGGTCATTGAGCGCGCAAATACTACAAATATGGGTCTGGGAGCTTCTGTTTGGTCGAGCGATTTTGAGAACGCAGGCAAGATCGCGAGACAGCTCGAAGCAGGCACAGTCTGGGTCAATAACCATTTTGATTTGTCTCCCATGGCTTCATTTGGGGGTTTCAAAGAAAGTGGTCTCGGTGTGGAAATGGGGATTGGCGGATTGAAGGCCATGTGCAATTCTCAGACTTTGATGATCAATAAAAAGGCATGAGTTGAAAGGGCTGAAATTCAAGCCGGCAGCACGCAGTTGAAGCTAGAGATACTCGTGCCATTGACGCATACTTGGTACCGATACGTTAAAATCCATACATCACACATTGATACTATCCATCCTTCTGCCGTTTACCAATAACCATCTCGGCTCTGATAAACCCATGTCATATACTGGCAATGCTATCCGAGCCGAAACATAAGACATTCCGGCGAGAGATCTGGCGGTTCTTTCGGGGTAATAAGTCTGACAACCTCACTGTTAATGCGGCCAAGACATAGTCCCCAGATCTCCGCATGTTTACATTAGTGTTAGCACCGCGTCCTGTCAGCGAAAGATGGGGACGGAACAGGGCCTTCCCTAATACGCTGGAGGCTAAAGCTACCCCACAGCATTATGAGTTATGTAGTGCCACGACTCTAGAGAGCGTCATGCCAAGTAAGTACCAAGGCAAGTTCGGGGACGATCATCAGGATTTCGGGTAATATTTTTCTGCTTTACCCCTCACTATTCACTAGAAGAATTGAAAGATGGGATTAAACGAGAGCGAAGACGAGAGCTGTGGAGGGAAGTTGTGGACATGTGCTCGGGGAATCATTGATTCCTTTGATTCTCATCAGCCATTGTATGGCACGGGTAGTGCAATGCATACTCTATGGCTGGGCTGGGTAGTCGTCTCACAAGCGAGTAATGGAGTAATTGAGCAATTGCACGTCATGTTCGAGGGGGCTCTGCATGACGGTGTTACTATCGTGTACTGGCCCGAAGTATGTCCTAGTCTTGAGTGTCACCAGTGATCTCATGGCATCTGGTTGAATTCGGATGTCACGGTATACTTAGTGGCGGGTACCTGATGCGTCCACTAGCAGAATATAAGTACTACCAATGACCCCAGCTGCAGCACCTGAAATCACGCACCATATATCGTCGCTATGCTTCGTCAAATTGTTACAGGTCTTGCTTGGGCAAACACTGTCTCCGGAGCTGCAGTTTCCCGCAGACAGGCTACCAGGGACAGTTGTCCTGGGTACACAGCTTCCGATGTCGAGCAAACCGCAACAGGTCTTACTGCCAATCTCAATCTCGGAGGCGCAGCCTGTAATATTTATGGCACAGATGTGCCTGAGTTGAAGCTCACTGTCAACTATGACTCTGGTATGGTTTTACAAGTGATGCACTACAGAGAGTAACTGCTAACGAAAGTAGAATCACGTCTTCATGTAAAAATTGAAGATGCTAGCAAGAAAGCATATCAGGTTCCGACTAGTGTGTTCCCAACCCCAAGCTCCAATGCTTCCGTCTCTTCAGATACATCCGCTCTAGCGTTCTCTCATGAGACCTCGCCTTTCAGTTTCAAGATCACACGAAAATCTAATGGCGAAGTCCTCTTTGACACTTCTGCTGCACCGCTGATATTCGAAGATCAGTATCTTCGTCTCCGGACCTCACTGCCCGAGGATCCTAATCTGTATGGTCTTGGTGAGCATACAGATTCTCTGAGATTGAATACCACGGATTACACGAGAACTCTCTGGTCGCGAGATTCGTACGGCGTTCCATCTGGACAGAATCTTTATGGTAACCATCCAATTTATTTCGATCATCGGGGAGAAAATGGCACGCATGGAGTTTTCATGCTTTCCAGCGCAGGAATGGATGTAAAGATCAACCGCACTGAGGAAGATGGTCAATACCTAGAGTATAACATGATGTCCGGAATCATCGATTTGTATTTCCTTGATGGGCCAAGCCCAAAAGAAGTCGCGCAGCATTATTCGGAAGTGAGCCGCAAATCTGCAATGATGCCTTACTGGGGATTTGGTTTTCACCAGTGTCGTTATGGTTACAGGGACTTTTATGCCATCGCTGAAGTCATTTCTAATTATTCTACGTCCGGCATTCCACTCGAGACAATGTGGACCGACATCGATTACATGTACGAGCGCTACATCATGACGACAGATCCAGACCGCTTTCCTATTGCTCGTGTGAGGGAGTTTGTGGATTATCTTCATGCCAATGATCAGAAGTATATAGTCATGGTGGATCCTGCAATGGCCTTTCAGGAGGAACGCGAGAATGGATTACCATATGAGACCTTCCTGAGGGGAAGAGACCAAGGGATTTTGTTGCAGAAGAATGGCTCGATCTATCAGGGTGTTGTCTGGCCCGGTAAGTTTACTCCCAAGTAGATACATCAAATGCACTAGCTAACATGTATAGGTGTGACTGCTTTCCCTGATTGGTTTCACCCAGGTACACAAGAGTACTGGACAAATGAATTCCTGGAGTTCTTTGATGCCGATACAGGAGTTGACATCGACGCACTCTGGATCGACATGAACGAGGCAGCTAATTTCAACTATTTTGGCGAGGATGCGCAAGAGACCGCCGAGGAGCGTGGTTTTCCTCCCACAAGGCCATCTTTGAGATCGGCTCCAAGACCTATCCCTGGCTTCCCGGAGTCTTTCCAGCCAAATTCAAGCTCGCCTTACCCCCCTGACAGTCTAGGTTATGCTCCACCATGGTTGTCACCTCCTGCTTCGCCCAATACCAAGCGAGGAGTAGCTGTCAATCCTCCGCTAGGGAAGAGACAAGTTCAGGCTCAAGACCTAATTGGTTTCCCAAGTCGCAATTTCTTAGAGCCACCATACCAAATCGATAATGCTAATACAGTTGAGACATATGGTGGGGTTTCAAATTTCACACTGGACACCGACATCGTGCATTTTGACGGACATGTCGAATTAGATGTCCACAATTTGTACGGAGCAATGATGTCGGAATACTCGGCTAACGCAATGGAGGCACGAAGACCAGGAAAGCGTCCTATGGTGATTACTCGCTCGACATTCGCTGGTAGCGGCCATGCTGTAGGGAAATGGCTGGGTGATAATCTTTCCACCTGGGCACTCTACCGAGACTCCATTCAAGGAATGTTGGACTTTGCGGCTATCTATCAGGTACCAATGGTTGGTAGTGATGTATGCGGGTTCGGTGGTAACACCACTGAGATACTATGTGCACGCTGGGCTACGCTCGGAGCTTTCAACCCTTTCTACAGAAATCACAATGGTGATAGCTCGAACCCGCAAGAATTTTACCTTTGGGACTCTGTCGCCGAAGCCGCCAAGAATGCGATTGATATCAGGTATCGTCTGCTTGACTACATCTACACTGCGTTGCACAAGCAATCCGTCACTGGTGCTCCAATCTTGAACCCGATGTTCTTCTTGTATCCCGAGGATACAAAGACTTTCGCGATTGAGCTGCAATTCTTCTATGGGGACTCTCTGCTCGTGTCACCTGTTACTGAGGAGAATGCAACGAGTGTTGAGATTCACTTACCCGAAGATATCTTTTACGACTTCAAGACCTATGCGAAGATCGAGGGGAAGAGTGAGAAGATGAAATTGACCGATATCGCATTCACCGAAATTCCACTGCACATTCGTGGAGGAGCAATCTTGCCAATCAGGAATAGTTCTGCGTACACTACGACCGAAGTCCGTAAGCAGCCATTCAACTTCCTGGTTGCACCAGGTAAGAATGGTGAAGCTAGCGGTGAGCTGTATCTGGATGATGGTGAGAGCATTGTGCAGGAGGCCACGTCGGAAATCACGATGAGCTACCAGGATAAGGAGTTGATCGTAGACGGTACGTTTGCGTACCAGGCTGAGGAGAACTGGGTGCATGAAGTAATTGTGTTGGGTGTTGACGCGGAGCCAAAAGGCGCGTATTGGAGCAAGGGTAATAAGGATGGCAAGACGATTTGGGTTACTTGTCCACAGGATGGCAGGAAATATGACGCGGAGAAGAAGGCTCTTACGATTGAGTTGGGCCAGAAGCTGGATGAGAAGATCAGGGTCAAGTATGAGTAGAGAAGATAGAAACTACGGTGTTATCGAAGCCATACATTACAAACATAAATTTTGGAGCATTGGTAATAACATGAAGCGTCATTACTCTACACCCGCTTTCACTTCAACACGTCACAGGATACCTCCTCCGTTCCAGTTTGGCCACCTGAACTCCACAACTTGCAGATGTATACCAGAGTGTCTCTTCCGTAGCTGTTGTGCCAAAATACGAAAAGACGAAGTAGCCAGTGTATGAAATGCGAGTGCAGGGTTAGATGCTATTCCTGAACGCAGGTGCTCGAGCCTATCAAATGTATATTATTCAGCCCTACCAACAGCGTCGACCCGCCCCCGGAACAACGTGATACTCACACTCGGATCACCTGTGTTTCCTTTGGGATAGGAACAATGTCGGAGCTCCGAAGGATAGAGGGATGTCTTCGGTGGCACTTGTGGCGATAGGGCAGACACTGGGGAGGTGGGTTCTGGGATCCTCACCGATCTCGGTCCGTCCTCATGCGATTGTTGCTTACTAGACATGGCCTGTGTAAAGACTTGTAGCCGCGATCTTCAGACTATATGTACTTGCGGCAGACTGTTAGTTATTGCTACCTAGATCTGACTAGCAGTAGTCTCAACAAGCGCTCCTTGCCTGTAAAGAAGAGATACAATGGCACGAATATACGTATATCCATGTAAGTATTTGAAATTGCGTGAGACGATTCGGAGAGGCTACAGGCCAGAGCATTTCGGATGTCAAGCCAGGAGATGCTAGAGGTTGCGCCAATGATCCTCCACAATCCATTGTCTGTTCAAGGAACGAATCGAAACTCAGCCGTCTGTTTGCTGTGCGGATGAGAGAGGTTGCTATACGGACTGCTTCTTGTGGTATGTGCTGCAGCTGCTCGGGCTAATAACATAGAACAATTCACGTATTTGATGACTGGATTTCAAGCCTGTGCAGCTGAAGTAGTGTTGTCGGTAAGGGTAGGGATCGGTCTGAACGCCCTTTCTTAATCTGCATAGTGTGCGAAAAAATAATCAAGTTAATCGATTTTTAATCGATTAAATCGATTAAGATTAGATTAGATTAGATTAACTAATTTTAACTTTTGATTAGATTAAGATTTAGAGTTAATAAATAATTTAATCGATTAACTTTTAATTTATTAGAGAAAATTCTATTATATTCTTATATCTTCTTATATATCTCCTCCTCTCTATAGCTACTCTATATTAAAGAAATTCTCTAAGTTATTTACTATCTCCTCTAGCTCGTGTTTCTCCTCTATATCGATTATAAAACCCTAGCTCTTTAATAGACTAATAGTCTCGAAAGTGTCTTTATTAAGCTTATTTCGTAGCTTATTTATAATTAAAGCTCCTAAGCTAAAGAATCTTTCGGAAAGCGCGGAGGTAGCTAGAATTTGAAGATATTTCTGTACTAATAAAAATAGTATTAAGTATTTATCTTTATTAATAGACTAGTAGTCTAAAGGCTTAACCTTTATATTATATTAGTATAAAAGATAAATATATAGATTAAGAATTACTTATAGTAATATTAGATCTCCTTTCCTCTAGATAAACGTCTAATTTATCGAATTCTTCGTCTTCTTCGTTTATATATATATTAAGATCTTCCTCGTCTAGAGGTATAATCTCCCTATTAAGTATAGGGAGATCTATATTAGCTTCTGCTTTTAAACTATTTATATTAGTATTTATATATATTTTAGAGAGCAAAAGACTTATAAGTTATATTCCTCTCTTAGCTTTCGCTTAATATCGCTTATAATTCCGTTACTAAGTCCTAATAGACTTAATCTATCTATTTTAATTCTAGGATCAAGTATTAAGCTTATATATAAAGCTTTATTATACT
>FJUW01000051.1:346112-424173 GCA_900074885.1 Rhynchosporium graminicola
ATCTTTAGTATTAATCTCAAAATCAAAGGCGTTTTGAGCTCTATTAATAGAGATAGCTATCTGATAACCGGAAGTAGATATAATAGAGGTATAGATATATATATTTATATATATATATATATAAAATTATATAGATATATAAGAGTAAAGAGTAAGATAAGTATAAAAGTAATACTAGATATCGATAATCTGAAGAAGATATTTCGATTACTACGAGGGAGTAAAGGTTCTTATATATAAAATATATAGTTTCTAGAATAATCTACTTAGATATCGATTTCTAGGTATATTACAAATAGATTCGTTAATTTATAAGTATTAGAAATCACTAGAATAGAATAGAATTATCTAGAAAATCGATTATAAATCTACGATTAGAAAGCGTATTCTAGTTGTTTCTAATAGTTTCTAGATTATATAAGATTAATAAGCTATTATTACTAATAGAAACTTAATTTCTAATAGTAAGTTCTAGTAATTTCTACTTTAAGAAGACTTAGTAGACTCTCGTATTAAGTAGCGAGTTCGCTTCAAGTAGCGAGGGCCTAATCTTAGAAAGGATAGTTAAGCGAAGATCTAAGCCTAATACGTGCTAGTCTAAAGTCACGTGAGTTAATCGATTTTTAATCGATAAAATCAATTATAATTAGATTAGATTAGATTAACTCTGAATTACCTTTGATTAGATTAGATTAACTCGAGTTAATCTAATCTAATCTAATTATTTCGCATACTGAATCTGTATGAGTTTTCACCCTATGCTACGGGCACTACTAACCGAGCCGAGAATGAAGAGTGCATTTATCACTACTTAGATTTGTATATATAGTTATATCTAGCCTAGGTCCTCTCTCAGACGTTCTCGTTGGGCTCAGATCATGGAGGGACCCTCCATCTCTCTTGCTTCCCTTTAGGTCGTATTTATCTACGCGATCGCAGACAGATAATACAGGATCTTTTCGAAGAGTATAACTATAGTCTTTTACATGTGCCTGTAGAGCGCTAAATGCAGTTGGAATATTGGTGTAAACTGCTTTTAGGAAGGCAGGGCTATAAGGTCGAATGGTAGAGGCTTTGTGAAGGAGTAGAGGTAGTGGTAGAGTATCGGAATAGCTTTAATTATAATATTCAGGGGTATAATATCTAGTTATGAAAGGTTATAGTATGTATTAATGGGCTTGCTCATATGGTACTAATTAGTATAGCGGGGGGCGGTTGATAAATGTAATCGCTAACTTAATGGATTTTTAGCGTATGTCGATTTAGCTATGGCCATTATCTGCCACATTGCATTATTCAGCTCCCAGAATGAGACACAGAGGCCTATACCTGCTGGAATAACTCAATCATAAAATTATCTTCCAAACTTCGCGCTAACTGTCTCCTTCGGAGAAAATGTAGTCGTGCTTCGAGGTCGACGTACAGAAGCGATATGCACGTCAGACATCGCTCTCCCCCGTGGAAGTCCCCCGCATTAATGTGGAGTCAATCCATCAGCCACTTGCTTACGAAGATCAAATATAATAACAGGGCATAACCTGGCCCTGCCACGTAATTTTACTCATCGTCACCATCCAATCTAATCTCAACATTTTACTTTCCGTGAACATTCTTTCATCTAAAGTACATGAGTCCGCCGGCTCATGCTCCATGCACTGATTGTAAACACCACACCATAGACCATGTAGTCCCTTGCGACAACGAGTGTGCTGTTGTTGAAGCACCACAGGGATGACGCCAAGTGTGTTGCCTTTCAGACGGAGTGGGCAGATTGAGTATCAGGATTTTCCGTATGAGCACAACTGGAGACCATGGGAGACCAAGCCCTGTGGAAAGAACTAAAGTTTTCTTTCCCCTGACAGGAGGCTATTCTACAGGACTCTGTACGACCTTCTGTATAATTTACATGTGAGGCAGGGCACCAAACTCTAAAGCTGCGGATTGGAGTCGTAACCATACCATCTTGAAGTTTAATTAGTGAGTATTATTGTGGCAGAGCAAAGAGAGCGTTCATCGAGGATCGAGTCGTTACTATATATGGCGAGATTCATTCCCTCTACTGCACAACTTATCCCAAGCAACACTATTTGCCTAATACCGATATCCTCAATATCAAGACCCACTTACACTCTTACTCTCATCAGACTCTTGTCTCGTTGCCTAAGATGATCACTCCTAGAATCCTTTGTCTTTCCGCCCTAGCGCTCATTCCCTTAGCTGTCGCAGCTCCTTCTCCAGCTCCCTTTACGGCGGCAAACGCGGACCAAAACTGGACACCGGTCGATTTCAAAGGCCACACTATCTACATCAACAACGCAGCGATAATAGGTTCAGCTGAAAACCGCGCGATCAAGGCATTTCGGGGCGTCTTTGGCAATGTTGGCCCTGACAGTGATACCTGCCAAGACAGTTCTTTCGACCCGCATCCTGCCCCCTTCGCAAACACTGCAGACTGTCAGATAATCAGTGATTGTAGGTTGAAAGAGCCCTATGAGATTTTCAAAAAATCCCGACAAGAAAATTTTGCTAAATTCTCCACAGGGGCCGCTACTGTAAACACTTTTTGGGAAGTCTGGGGCAATACAGATGACTTGCACCCGATCGTCCGAAGCGGCAACTGCGTCTTCATCTCAGGCACAAAGAATGTTTCTGGTACCTGGATTGGATCTACCGATATCAAGGAGATCATCAGTGCTGCCCTTACTAAGCTGCAGGTATGTTTTATCTATCCAGAAAGTGCTTGGCGACAGACTGACCATTGAAGTACAATGGCAATGTCGCCGCCCAAGGAGAAATGCCATGCGATAATGGTGGCCTGCGTGTATTAGGGCAATCGAAGGTCAGATGGGCCATCAAGCAGTACTGAGCCCCGAGCTGTCGGCATTGAGATTTAAGGAATCCTGGCCCACCGATGCAGCATGCTGGCTCCTGCCTTGTCGATTGTACGCAGTCACAATTGCTTCATCGTGTGTTCTTCATCATGCAGTATAGCCTGAAAAGCTCTCGTCCAGCAGCTTCTTCAGCCAATGAGACAGTCGATTAGGTCATACTTTCCAAGCGTTTCTTACACTCTGGACTATACTGGAATGTGAAGGTTGACATTGCGGCTGGGCAGATTCGTCTCCAGCGGAACGGATGATGAAACTTGCATGATTTCATCCAGTGAAGTCATGCAATAGTTATGCGACTCTGGTTCTTGCCTTCCGTGATGCAATGTAATGATTTCGCAATGGTTACATCGAACCGTCACTGGTAACCTGTGTCTCTCTACCTGGGTAGCCCATCTGCAGGCAAGATCCCGCTTCGCCGGAAAACAACGGGACTCACCTCGCATCCTCAGAGTAGATATAAAATAGTGGCTCTAGTCATGCTTTGAAATTTCGATTACCACCTCCGTCTGAGGATTGTATCCTATACTTCCACCACCTGCCAAGCGGCTGATCAGTTAGGTCATGATTGGCTGAGGTGTCTTTACTTTCGGTAAGCGAAAATCCGGGTCGGATAGGTAGGTACCTCAGGTACTAATTGATGGCCGGGGGACACATTACCCGGGGCGCAGCGCTTCAACCTGGATCTTGACTCGATGCTACTCCGCAACTCAATTACCACGACCATCTGAAAAGTTGATAATACCCACACTGAAAGTGTAGAACTCATTCGTTTATTTAGCACTGCTTACACCCTAGTCTCAAATTGCTGGGAAGATACTTTCGCTCTACCAACAGAAATCCATAAGAAATACAAAGCAATTACCAGACCTAGTCCGTCGAGCCCAATCGCAAAATACCACGCGTTCCGATAACTTAGTAATGTATTATCGTGCCTTGGATCCGTCTGCCGAGCGATAGTACCAGCAATACCTAGACTGAGGGAGATGGAATAATTCACGACGGTGTTGACCAAGGAGGCAGCAATTCCTTGATGGTCGCGCGGCATTCCATTACTCAGTATGATTGTACCAGCTGGGAAACTCATATACATTCCCCAAGGCATCACCAAAATTGCCGCAAACGTCTGCGCCCAGTATGTTTGAGAGACTGCAGCGGTAGCAAGGAGGATTTGTCCAGTGACGAAACAAAGCATGGCACCTACCATGATATATGCGACATGGAACCTCGAGAACAGATATCCTGCGGTCAAGGAGGCAAGAAGACCACTAAGAGCCACGGGACTCTGTTGAGCGGCCGCGGAGAGCGCCGAGTGATGTCGCAAGTTTTCTATCAATTGCCAGAAAAAGTAAACCATATTCCAAAGGAGGCCCAACCACATGCAATTATCGAGAGAGCGTAGAGAGCTTCTCTGGAGAGGGATTCGATGGGGATGAGAGGATCCTTCGCGAAATGTGTCTCGATATAAATGAAGAGCCCAAAGAAAAGCGTTCCTACAACGAGGAGGATATATGTGTAAGGCTTCGACCACCCTACCACTGCCGCCTGATTCCATGCAAAATTGAACAGAATCAGACCTGTTACTCCCGTTATTGTGCCCGCTAGATCGAAGGTCGGTTTTGTCGTTTCAGAGCTTTGATCTCGTTCGTCGGGAGGCAGGATCAGGTAACTTGTGGCAGTGTATGTGAGCAATACCATTCCCATGACCCAGAAAGTCCAAGGCCACCACACGAGTTGGGAAAAAATAGCGCCGAAGACTCCGCCAAGTACAGCTCCAGCTATTGTCCAATCAGATCAAGATGTATCTACACAGGTGAGAAAACTACCAGGCGCAGACGCTCCGAAACAGGCAAAGACATAATTCTTCTTCTTGCCTACGAAACTCCGACCTGCAATCGCAAGTGCGTTCGGAACCATCAAAGCTGGTTCCTATCCCTTGAAAGCCGCGACAGACGGAGAAAAGAGTCGATCTCGAGTATACCGAAAAGCCTGAAATCAAAGACCATACACCATACCAGACCGTGCCGATGAGAAAAATGGTCTTGTGTCCATACAAGTCTCCCAGTCGCCCTGCCATTACGTATTAGACCTCCTCTACACAAAAGGAGAGTTTAAATTACCAGCAGGAAGTATGAAAGTTCCAACGGTCAAACTGAATGCAGCCAAATACCAACTAAGTTCTCCTTCATTGTTTACACCAAAACTGTCTCCAATTATGTGCAAGGGCGCTCGAGGACTATTAGCTGAGAATGCCTACTTTGTCTGCGGGACCTACCAAGTCCCTGCCCAAG
Source organism: Rhynchosporium graminicola (assembly GCA_900074885.1). Lineage (NCBI taxonomy): Eukaryota > Fungi > Ascomycota > Leotiomycetes > Helotiales > Ploettnerulaceae > Rhynchosporium > Rhynchosporium graminicola. The sequence continues at coordinate 351,292 of FJUW01000051.1, forward strand.
ACCAGCCAAGGCTAAGATCTGTGCCATACAAATGGTGATTATGAATGCGCCTTCATGTAGGACAGACATTCGCTTCCTCTCGCCACAATTTTCATTTGTTGCAGTCCTTTCGGAACCTTGCCGGGTCGATGTGCTGTCCTCATGCCGAGGTTCTTGGCTATCCTTTGCGCTTCGTATGTCTTGAGGCTCCATGGTAAGATGTCTTGTTAACACACCTGGCGGGCGTTTCCTCTTTGGCACCTGGGGAATGTGGAACTAAGTGGTCTTTATTCGTAAACATATCCCTCAGATCAAAGACGTTTTGTCCATGAATGCCACAGCACGCTCGGAGACTACCACTAGCTAGACCCCACCGCCCGTCGTTCCATAATCTGGAATAGTGTTAGTCCGAGATCTCCCAATCGTTATTCTGTCTAGAAATATATGCTATTGCTACACACGGCTGCCCAAGGTCCCTGAATCAGGCTGTCAAGTTTAAATTCCCTAGCTAGTGGCTATGTAGTTCTCGGTGTACCTGGTATTTATGTTCAAGCACGTCTGCGTATTTTTTTAAGACACTTTATCTTAATCCAAACTCACTTTACTCCAAGCATGCAACTGCCGGGAGCGAGCTCATCGAAAGAATGTATGTCGCTCTGCACCAGCCGGATCTAGTGTCTCGGGATGCCCATCAACCGCCGGCATATTCGTTAGCTCCACGCTTTATCTCCAATCAGCCAGACATATTGGCCGAGGCTGAAATGGAATACATCTAGAGTAACATAGCGTAAGAGCACTATCTGTCATCTCGAATTTGTGACGACATAGAAATTTGACATCAGTACGAGTGTGTGGTTCAAGAACTGTGTTCTGCACATCGTGAGGCTCTCACCAATGCTGCAAAGACAACGAAGCATTGGGATCGTTTGAATGCTTTTGCTATCGCTGTATGTCTCCTCGTCGCAGCTAAAATCCTCCTTGTCATTGTAGTATACATTAATTAGATCATTCGTCGTGCTGTGCCCAGCATCTCATTCCTATTCTTCATACATTAATTCGTAGACATGAGCCCCAAGAAACCCTTCACTCCAAACCCTCAAAACACAGAACGCCATGTTCACCAAATCTGTCCACCCAAACCACCGAACTTGGACGAGCAAACGACGGTAAACCCACAAGATTTCTCAACTACCCATTACCTCTTACTACCCCTTTCACAATTTGACAAACTCCGAAGTGGCCACTCATACTCCAATCGATTTCTCGCACTCTCATCCACATGCTCGCGGTCATACACAGTATACAAGGCCTGAAGCCAATGCTCCAAGATCCTTTCCGCATCGCGCACATGTTCGAACTGCTTGCCTGTTACGTGTTTATCATACAGCATCCTCCGGACCTGTTGCTGCACAGTCTCATACGCTTCAATCATGAGCAAAATTTGCAAACCAGTAGCGCGATCTTTGGTTCCTGCTTCAGTCAAATTTGGAGTTGCGTGGTGTCGGAGGATTTCAGCGGCAAGCGCATTGGTGAGGAGTTCAATGCAGATTTTCAATCCAATGTCGGTGTTCCCATCAATGTTGAGACTTGGGAGCGATTGCTCATCGTCGCTGTCATGACTACGAGTCCGACGACTGAGCAGAGGTCGATGGGCGTATGTGCCCTTCTCGAATTCCTCGTCAAATGGTGAGCATAGCGGCGATCCGACTAAAGTCTCGACATCCGAGCCTGGAGTCGATGGCGACGGCGCGCATTGCGAGTGTTGCTTGACTAAGTCTCTGAGACTAGGTTGGCATTTGATCTTGCGGAGTCTCTTTCGAGGTGGGGGAAGATACGCAGTCACTAAATTATCGTCGTGTTGATGGTTGACGAATGAAGTTTTCAGCCGGAGAGGTAATATCGCCTTGTACTCTTCCGCGAGTAACTGCGCCCTGTCACAGCCCAGCGCGCAAATTACGGACTTCCGCTCTAGCTGACCAACAAAATAGACGGGTGTCTTGGATCGTCTGCGGTACTGGATCTCCGACTCCATATTGTTGATCGTAATGGAGCTATGGGTTGAGTAGATGCTGATTGAGTCGTTTGAGAAATTTGACGGCGGTTGGTTTAAGAATTCTCGTTTCTTCGACTGATGGCGAGATCCAACACGAGGTTGGGGAAGGACATCAATCACCCGTTCCTGACCCTTGCTGCAAATGCAGTCCTGCTTGCGGTTGTTTTGGCCCCTGTCGCAATCGTCATCCAACGCGCGCTTCAGGCAAGATTGCACGGTGATGATAGAATCGCCATTTGTTCTTCCTGGGGAAAAGCTGGCATCGAAGCTACATCCAAGTGTCGCCTTTTGGAGCCTTCTTCTTCTGAGTTGTTGGTGATGGGCTGATGTTCTTCTCATCGCTCCCAACGAATGTGTTGCGCTCCCTGCGAAATGTACCTGCGCCATGGTTTCGTGCGCGAGGCCTGTCAGCAAGTTGATGAGTAGCTTGACAAGAGATTCGTGAGTAAGAAACAATCACAAGTAACCAGCTTGGTGCTCTTCTTCTTTGAAGTTTTGAGCGTCTAGAGCTTATCATGCAATCGTAAGTAGGAAGGGAATTTCAAGCAGAAGTAAGCGTCAATGAATGGCTTTGTTGTGAAAGAAGCGAGGAAGTATCAGAAAGTGCTCAGACTGTTCCCTACAGCAGCTCACTGATTCATATTCCAATTTCGACACCGGTCTGCCTTCTGACACCTCCTCCGCTCTTTCATGTTCTTACTCATTGCATTGTCTTTATCGGGTTTAGCGATTCAGCCACAACCATACTAGAAAACCTTCATGATGGGATGGATGGTGTGATAAGGTAATTTCGACTACCACACCACACCCTTCTCACGGTACCGTGCGATAAAGGCTGAGCTGAGGAGTATGCTCAACTAAAGTGAGAATAAAAACGCCTTTGTCGATCGAGATGCTCAAGTTCGGGTATGCCGTGCGAAGAAGGCAAGATCAATCGTACGATCCCCTAACAGTTTTAGCCCAAGAATTAGCGGAACAATGCCATAACCTACATCGCACTCGCACTCTTCCATGTACACCGCCTTGCATATGCTATGCGACGCGCTTGATCAGCTCTGCAGGTCCAGGTTCGGTAGACTATCGAGAAGCTCAATAAATGATGACTGCTGTCATCCTTCCTTCGACTTCCGATTTTCGTTTCCGCCCCTTTCTCCATCAATCCGTTCACACAATCATCTGTCTCATATTGAGACAAAAGCCAGACAACCATCTATACACCTTTATCTTTGTGCTATTTCGGTCATTAACTAACTTCAAGTATCGCAAGCTTCATGTTCAGATTTCAAGATACCATTATCTGGTTAATACAAACCGTCACCGCGATATCAACAGTCCAGGGTGGCGCAGTCATCGCAGTCATCGCATCCATCCTTCCGAACCTCTTCTGATCTTCAGCCTTCCCCATTTCTTACAATACCAGGGCTCAAAAAAGCTGAAAGCTGTTAAGCAATCAGATTATAGGACTGAAATATAGCGTGGCGGGGTAATCGGAAGTGTGGTCGCACAAGAAAAAAAGTGCTAGTGCTCGCTCATGCAAGCCTGGAAGCATGTGCCGATCTAATATTTCTTCACATCGATTTCGGGTGGCTGTAAGGCTGAAGGGTCAAGGATTGAATTGAGTGGTCTTAGTGGCAATTGTTTGAGACTTGCTCGTATTCATTTGGTCGCCTGCTCTCAAAGTCTGGTCGTGGCTGCTTCTCGGTCTGAAAAGACAGGACTATGGACAATGCTCTCTTTCTTCCGTTTTTATTTATATTAAACATGCTCCGGTACATCATATAATGGCAGGATATCTTGATATGTCTCGCGATAATCTTCACAAGAATTGCAGACTTACTATCCTCATGGAATTCCGTCCTCATAATTCCAAGTGAAATTCCGTACTCGAAGTCTAGCCGGGCCGCTTTTGGCTCTACAAAGGAATGTTTTATCACAAGTCGTGATTTTCCAATGTCACATAAATATCCAGCGTCTTTACTGAAGTGATAACTTCAAGTGATAGCCTTATCATCAGGTCTAAGTTAAAAGGGTGACGCTTTGCAGGGTATGAAATAAACTGGTTGTGTATTGAAACAATTTTTGTGTGATCGTATGAGACTGGGCGAGAAAAGCTCGCGAATTTTCGGAAGGAATACATGTACTTTCTAGCACATTAGACATGGACAAGGCCCTATGAAAAATGAACCTTTCTCCACGCTACTGCTCCTAATTTCAAGTGATTATCCCACAATTGACATCATAACTCTTGTCTTGAACGGGTAGAAGTCTGAACATAACGGCGTCCCCAGAATCCCCAGATGTTTTGATATAGCTCACGGCGAACTTGAATAACACCATGAGATTCAGATACGTCAACATCTATTCAGACTGCCTCAGTCTAGATGTGAACCATGATTATACCAAAATTCATCTCGTGACTGGAACTATGCCCCTTAACTCCAACTGCTCGTTCTCGTCCATGGGACTCTCTCGTAGCAATTCAATAATTGTATGCTAATTCACTAACATCCGCCAACGAAGCATTCTCTATCAGATCTGGGTTCCATAATAAATGATCCTGCCTCCTGAGCATGCTGTAGGCCAACGGCCCGGCTTGCCTACTTCCCATGACATCTGCGATCCATTGAAGTCGACCAGCCACCCCGACTCTCATCATGTCAGATACTAATCCTGTTACACCAGCCGTGTAGAGTGGCCAAAGTAGCAAATTTTCATTGACAGACTTGGGTGCCTGGTCCATAAAACCAGTAATACCCGACTTGTAGCCAAGGAAATACGGTACGCTGGCACATATGTCATGACAGAGCTGAAGCAACATCGACTTGGAAGCGAGTATCTGATTCTCGTAAAAGCAGTTTTCATGCCACAACAGACATGATTCGGGATTGTTCTGATACAAGTAACCGAGCTGATCGAGGATTAGCTCATTCACGAGGATTCGAGCACTTCGATAATTGTTCCAGAGTGCTCCGACCCAGACTGAAGAGTAGACATGATAATGATCCGAGAACACATCCTCGGATCTCTCGTTAAGGTTTACTGTCTGGTAGATGTATTGCAAAGGACACGTCTTTGTCCACATTTCGTACTCGAAGTCTAAAGCACAGGCTGTGGCAATGATTCTCTCTGAATCGCTATAATCTCGGAAAGAGCTCATCGATGCACGAAGATTGCAGTATCTGATTGCGAGATTCGAGAGTGTAGTAGCAGCAGCTTGCTCGACAGTCTCGAAATATAAGTCTTGAGACCAATCACTGATTATATCGGGAACTTGAGCATGCCGTTGTATGTAATTCGTAATCTGAGGCAAGTCAGTAGATGAAAGGTTGAGCCCCACAACGCAAGACTCACAACTTGCGTCCTTAAATGAATGAATAAATGGTAGCCAATTAGTGTCCTCAGCTGTTCTTTTCCCCGGAGCTGTAATAATGCGGAGGCTCCTGTGATATGCCTTTCCCATGTTTCCATCGAAATTCGACTATTGCATGTGTTTGTCTACTGCTCAATCAGCGTAACGTAACAATATATATAGAAAGAGTCCATACTTCGTAAAGTCCCAACAGCACTATGGCAATTATGGTTTGATCGGACTTAGCTCCGTCGACAGTTGTCAAGTGAGAGCTAATAGCTTTCAGGGCCCAATTGTACTTTGCTGTAGCTTTCGCCAGAATGCTTGATGCTCTCCAGAAATGTGCCAGACCTACCAGTCCCAATGATGCGACGGAATCAGCTAGAGCGCTCCCAATCTCTTCGATTTCGTAGATGTCTGACAGATATCGAAAGCTTCCCTGCGAGAACATATCTTGTTGCAAGACATAATTTCGGAAGAAGAAGCAAGTTGCCTCTCCGTCAGTGGATGTTTCCAGATTGAAAAATATCAATGGTAATTTATGTACATCTGGTATCAAAAGTGAAAGTTGGGAGTCATCGGGGACTGCGATAATCGAAGCTTGAGAAGTATGTGCTGGCAAAGATAACGAAACTGTGGGACGTTGTTTCTGTGATTGGGCCTTCGCCCTCTGTCGCTTTGAGAGTAGACCCTCCGACTCGTCACGAAACATCATGTCTGCCGGATCTCGATAGCCATTGCAAGTTCGACCTGCTCGTACACATTGCGAGCATGAAGGTCGCTTCGTATCACACTTTGGTTGTCAGTCGCCATTGATAATTCGGCGATCGAGCCTTCGCAAGACCACTTACCTTCGTCCTTCGTAATCGACATTCTCCGCATGCCTTACTAGGCTTTCCACAATAAACCATTACGAGTCTCGGTGACTGTGATTAATTCAATATCGGAGATGGCACTCCCAATTAGAGGCAACTCTCGAACCACAAGGCATAGAATTTGAGCGTTGCGAGCTAGACCAGACTTGCTCTTCAAAAGTTGAGCAGCAAGCACCGTGATGGTTGTTAGAGAGCGAGGATTGCGAACTTGAACGAAACATGAGTAGGCTGTTATATCTCTCCAGAGTTCATGCAGTCACTGATGACCGCTATCATTTTGACAGGGCTCCAGGTAAGATTTCTAGCTCCATGGACATTCCGGTCCAGTTTTCCTTCGAGAACACGCCAAGAAAGCTGTATGGAACAATGATCGGCCTCGAAAAGGCTTGTTCTGGTGTTGAGATCGGATATACGATAATAATACGCCTTTGAGTATCCGTAAAGCTTTCTCAAGGATGCATGCTTCCCGATTTTTGACGCAGCAGAAACCTGAGTAATCCGAATCGACTTACTGTACGATGAGCCTGACGTATTGAAGGACATGTTCCCACCCAAACAAGTGAGATGCCGAATTTCACTCTTCTTCAGGTACTTCTGTCAGTCAATGTCCGATACTCTACTCATCACTAGTAAGCATGTTATGTTTTATATCGATCATACGCCGATCCTCTGCCAACATGTGGAGGGCGAAGGGAACAGCCAGATTTGATGTCTGCCTGCCTTGGCCAGCATTATTCTGGCCCTAGTGCCCATGTGAGTAGCCAAAATATATATGGCTTACGAGGCTCCCATGATGATATTATCTTATATAACATATGAAACATATAAGTTTTATATATCAAAGAGTACTTACGTGAAATGAGGTGCGTAGTAAGTTCCTAAGCAGATATTAAAGATAGTAAATAGAGTATCACCTGATCCTGAAGTTCTCAATAACTTCAAATTCTACTTCTAGATATAGTAAAATATCTCTTACTTGAAGTAAAATTGGCTCATGAGTATCGCTATCATAGCCCTTTATATACTCCCTTATGGAGCTAAGTATGATTTAGTAGAAGGGTCACGAGTCACGTGCTCAATGCTCGTATGTGTAAGTACCTAGGTATTATATGCGTAGATTCTTATCTAATATAACTTAAGCGCGCTATAGAACTTTAGCCTATGCTAGCCTGAGCTAAAATTTGTTATAATCGTAGTATGATAAAATTTTATATTGTAAAGATTTAGGCACTAATGTGAGGTCACGAGAGGGGCCAGAATAATGCAAGCCGCATGCTAGGCAACAAGCAGCATATGATTGCTGCCCATGTATCGATGCTACCATGCAGAACAAAGCGGTCGCCACCTCCGTAGCTAGCTCCAATTTTGACGCCTTCTTCCGCTGCTCGTAACAGCGATCGACCTGCCCTCAAATCCCGTGATACCGCACTGGGTCGATGGTCTGCGAGGCGCATGTTAATGAAGAGAACAACAGCACGGAACGCTCGTTTTCGAGCATAAGGAAAGCAATATGGCAATTCACGATCCAGTGAATAAGGAGTTACTTGACGCGATCCATGCTAGTGTTGGTAACGACAGCTAGCATGCTCTTAACATCTCCCTTTACCGGCTCTTTCACCAAACTACCGTCCTTGTCGCTGCTATAGCTCTTCGACTGATTGGTCATTGATCCTTGATTTCGATTCACAACGGGAACTACTGCCTCTTCTGCTGATTCTCACACGAACATCAGCGATAGTGGCTTCCACCGGTCTCTGGATAAACAAGCTGCTCGCTACGCCTCCAGATCTCGCCCCTTCACTTTCGATTATCCTTTGGAGGTGCGAACACCAGCCAGCGCAAGAACGTCAAGCGTTGAATATTATACAGCCTGGCCATAAGGACTTATCGCGCGCCGGATTCCTGGATTGTAATTTGTAACCGATTGTCTTCTGACATGGTGGCATCTATAAGAGGCTAAGCTGCCCAGATCTAAAGCTTGAGGAGCCATCGAGGCTGGCAAAATTCGTCTCCGGTCGGGCTGAAAGTCGTTCGCTGATTCAAAGTTACAAAGATTGCCTAAATTGAGATGGCATTTGGCGCATTCGACGGATGCAATCGATGGAGAGTACACTTCACAGGAATGCGACCAATTTCAAGTTGCATCTATATGGTTTAGCAGGTTATTTTTCTCTCTCATAAACCTGTCGCAATCGCTTTATATTGTATTCAGTTGCACTTACGCTTTTTATCTCTGTCAGGTCTACTGGGCTGGCCGTAACACACTAAAACAATCACTAGTGAAGTTCACGGATTATCATATCCTGTCTCTTATTCAACTTTCAATCAATATGGACAATTGCAGTAAAAGGCATCTATCGAGCTTGAAAAAGCCCTCTGTAAATGTCTTTCGAGACGTTTAATTTGCAAAACAGATGTAGAACCACGTGGTAACTTCGAGAAGCGATTGTCAACAAGCAAATCGTAGCTGGTCAAAGAACGCCATTGCAAATGGCTTAGACTTGAGAATTCAAGCACCTGAAGGAAATTCCTTGTTATAGCTTGAATAGATCTGCATTTCAGCTTTATTACAGTGATTCGTTCCGCGCTAATTGACCCGCAGGGCCGAAATGAACCCAAGTAACTGTCTCGAGTTCCACTAACTAGGCGGCATCTGATCAGATTTAAAATCTGCGCTCTCTAAACTTGCCTGCCTTTACTCATCGTCTTGCATTAACCTGTTCGCCGCACATTAGTTCGGCTCTCTCTCGATTAGGGCACTTGTCACAGCTGTATTCACGGCACGATGTCGTATCCAGAGTTCGGTGATCTCCACGGGGATGATCCTACGTTCTCTCAACAAACAGAGATTCTCTACAAGGATCGAACCTGCCAGAAATTCTGTAGATCGTTCCAATATATCTCGGCCTCTGCTGCACGAGAAACTGTCTTGTTCTATGCTGGGAATGGAAAGTCAAGTAGACATGCACCAGTCCATGAGCATCCCAGAGTGCAACTCTCCAGATACCCTCAATATTACTGCGTATATATCCTACTAATTTCTTGTGTCCTTTTCGAGATCAATTTGCATAAGACATGTTGAGCTGATGGAGGCTGCAGGACTACTAGGATTACGATAATGATGATGAACTAGCACTTCGTTTTTGGATGAGTGTCATTTCATATCTCTGTCCAAGGGCCAAAGACACTTCACTCATCATGTTTGCAATCGCCTTTTACTAATCAGAGAAATAGTCGGCAGCAAATACAGGTGGTATTGCGGAAGGTGGTATTGATGGTAGGACTCCAGCTTACATATTATCACACCTAATGGAGCTTGAACTAATAATATTAAATACAAAGCAGTACATCGGTACGTCATCTTCGAGACCATTTTTTTGAAAACCCCAACCCCGCAGTCATTCGCCTATGAGTGAAAATATGGGAATGCAGAAGTTGTAATTGATACTCTTTTTTCAGCTTGAAAAAAAGATAATATGGGCGGATACAAATCTTAGGAAAGAGAGTTGCAAGATCGCGACTGACGAAGAAACAGGAGAAATCGGACATGATCTGCAATAAATACCGAACTGGAAGAAGGTAATGCACCTTATGGCTTCCTGAGGTCGATGAAGTACGGAGAAACGCTTACCTAAATTACAGTTCCCTAATGGCAAACCGATTCGTTCTATGTCCTTTCCTATCAGCTGAACTCCAAGTGAAGATTCTAAGTGAAAGTGGTAGTCTCCGCACACGCTGTATTCGTATACTGACAGTGTGATTATCCAATGGAAACAGGGTTCATATCAGGCCATATTAATCGAGAAGCAAGTTTACTTCAACCCAGGCATCAACACCCTGCTATTCAAGACGAGCTTTTGTTTTGCAACACGCACGCAGTTCTACCATGTTGTGTTCTACCTCGAGCAGGAATTTGCTCGAGTTGCAGTATCGGCCTCATAGAAGCTCAGTGCATGTTGCGACCATGTATTCTGCTTCGATGACCCCTACCTCCTCTCTCCTCAAGATCCAAGGTTGATAAACATCAATATGCGGGTCATTGAGATTGTGCGTGGCATCAATACGTTTCGCGACCAGACCAATACGATTCCATAGTCCCACAACCCTAGAGAAGATGTTCTCCATTCCGCCTCCATGGTTTTATTTCCTGAAATTTCTGGTATCAAGGAAGCAATCTACTTTTTAGAGACAGCTCTCGAAAACTTTCAAGCCGGAAATGATTATTTACACAACTGTGTTCCGTAATGCCGACCCGAATGCAGGTCAAATATGAGGAGCAAGAATATACAAGGAGCTTTTCGAGGCTATGATCACCGATCAGAGTACACTCACTCCCTCCAAATTGTATCAAAACAGACAGTTCTGGTCATCTCAGTCTGTCTTGCGTGCATATTTCCCTTGTCACTACTCTATGAAGGATTCATCTTGCGAAGCAGAAATGTAGTCACGTGGTCGCTTCTGGAGAAGCGAATGTCAACAATGAAGTTCACAAAACGCATCAGATGTTCTTAATGAGATTATAGCAATCTGGCTAGCTCCGTTATATTCAGCAGCACTCGCCATGGAGGTTGCGCTGATAATTAAGCATTCCTTCACTTTCGCGTTCTCATTGATCTTACGCTTACTGAAGCGGCAAGCCTGGATTGGCTGGATTGGCTGGGTTGGAGCCGACGGCACCTGTGATGCGACAATATGCTAGTGGCCTTGAAGGCGATATATTTCATGTAAGCCCTGTAGAAAAGCGCATATGCGCACCAACCAGCATTACGACTTCGAGATTCCGGTCAAGCTCTTGGCTGAGATTTCCTTCTTTCCAACTTACTCCCCTCGGCACGGCAGCTTCGAAGTGTCTCAGCCTAAGGTAGCCTCTTACATATCTTTTCAGCGCCCTAACAAACATGGAGAGTCTACAAAGAATGAAAGCCCATTGCACAATGGGTCCAGAGGTTCTTTACTATCAAGATTGCATTCGACAGTCGCTTAGATCATTCCTCTTCTACTCGGAGGACGGCGAGAAGGAGGTAGTGCTATGTTATGCTAAGGATGCGCATCCAAGAACACACATGGCTATTCATCAACACAAGACATGCGTACGCACCCCTAAACTGGAAGTTAATATGGTATGGACGTAGCTTTCTCCCTCTTCCGCAGCGCATACCTTCGTGTGACAACGGAATTACTTTATATGGCTAATTGATCTAACGGAAACTATAGGGATTCGATGCTGACAGAAAAATTCCTATTCGATACTGGGTAAGTTTGGCTCTCATAGGAGAGGAATATACTCGCCCTTTGTATGAGATCGAAAGGTTACTAATTAGTTTCAAAGTCTATTGAAAGTAACAACAAAAGAGCTGCCCAAGGAGTCTTGGTGGTGAGTAGCGAAGACAATGGTCCGCGACGAATGTTCCAGTCATGATCTAATAGGTTCTACAGAGAGGCACAGCTGCGCGTCCTCTGGATCCTAATCCTGCGAAAGCTGCTCAGATGGCGCAAGCTTTCCACTACGACAAAAGCTTCGGAGACCACGAAATCGTCATTAGCGCTCTATCAGAGCTCGAAAAGAACCCGGTGAGTTACGTCCAAGCACTAGATTGTGCTAATAGCATAGATTCCACACGAATACTTTTAGCTTCTGACGTACAAAATAGCAGCGAGCTTATGCCATTTGCAACAGCTACGAGACCGCCAGAATGTGACTACTCCTCCCTTAGTTGACATTACTCTTGCAAGATTGCTTACTATAATCCTAGGTCCTTGGCAGCTAACGAGTTTGTCCTATTTCCCTTTCTACCACTCGAACTACGACGTCAGATTGTAAGTGGATGCACCATCGCCAGCCTTCACCTCTGCCTTCGATATCACGATACGGAATAGCTTAGAAGAAGTCTGTCATACCGATGCCTTTTTTGGACAGATCTCAACCATTTTGAGAGCTTATGATAGCTAAGCAAATTCCCAGAGCTTGATCCGGCACGACAACCAACACCACAATTATAGTCCTAGGAAACATCGTTATTGTCCAATAGCTTAACTCGAATACTTGCTAATAAAGAGGCCTATAGTGGAAATATGCTTCGGATCACACCAGATTCATCCAAATTGTACACCAGTCGCCACCAGATGCCCCGGTATCAAAGATTCTCCACAAGTTCTACAAAGTGGCACGTCCCTCTTGTCAGCCACCTCCAATGCTGCATGCTAGCTCCGAGAGTAGACGGGAAGGACTCATGTACTACAAACAATTCAAGCTCGAGTTCCGCTTTCCTGATGATCCCGAGAAGCGAGTGTACTTCAATCCAACGGTCGACATTCTTCTTTTCGCCACTGGAACTTGTACAGGGACGCTCATACAATTCTGCCGCATTGCATTCCTCCGGAATCAGAAGTTTCGACGGGTCGCCATCACAAGCTCACGAAGATTCGCCGATTGTTGCGACCATTACTTCTGCTGGCGCCGGCGCTCCAGCCCCGGAAATCCAGGGTTAGACTTCGTGTCTGAACCCATTGATATCCTCCGTGGCATCAACACCTCTGGTAATGCGGCGCCGCCAGCAAACTGGGGGCGCTCAATGCATGTACCTAGGTTACGAAAAGATCCAAGTTCCATGAGATTCTTTCCTGGTATCTCAGGTCTCGAGGAAGTTATCCACGTGATGGATACCTACCTCGATAAACCACAACAAGTTGATAACACCACGACTTTTCGCATCGCCGACACATCGATAGTCACAGACGCTACCGAAAAAAAGTTTCTAGCAACTACTGTGGAGTTGATGAGACGGTACAGTAGTGGTGAGCACGCAGAGTGGGAGACTCCAGACACCAATACTTGGCTTGGCAGCACATTGCCGGAATTCTCATACATCAACCTTACGTCTATCAAGCCTTTTGAGAATGGAAACATCATCAAGGAATATGAGTTATGGGACTGTCATGAACTCGAACGCTCCGCAATCCTCCGCGGAGACGTGAGACGGGTCCTTGAATCGATAACTGGCTGTCACATATTTTTTCCCACCAAAGTCATCGGGGTTGATCGTGACAATAACATGGAGCGGCTCGAATACGGTATCGGGGGACCAACAAATACTGCTGTCCAAGCAGGCAGTATAGCGGTAGATATTATAGCTGTTAGTTTTGCTTCCCTTGGCTTTCCTCTCGACTTTAGGTTCGGTCGCTAACATCATCCAGGATGACAAAGCCTCGTGGTGCCCTTCCTTTCGACGATATCTCCAAGATGGTTGCAAAGATCTGATTCCGTCGACAATCAACAACCAGACTCTTGCACGTCTTTCCATCGCAGCTCCTCGGACAAAGGTACCAAATAGACTCATTCGCAGAGGTCGAGCCGCATATTTAAACAAGAGCCCTCTGCTAGTTGCGCTAGAACAGATACATAGCCTTGAACCATTAGAGGCTCGTTCATCCTATGACGCCAAGCTTGTCTTTCCACCCAATACCGATAAAATCGAGTTGCACAAATGGTGGCTTGTCGATAGGTACTATAGACGTGTATATGTGGATTGGATAGAGCGAAAGGTCTGGGATCCTGATCGAGACGACAGCGATTAAGAAGATGTATCTTCTGGCCCTGCTATACTCAGGGTCACCATCTTTACCGACAACTCGACGAATTGGAGGCGGTCTGAACCTTTTGTCAGTCCGCAAGCTCCCCACCATCCCGCTCACAGCTGACCCATTTTTAGTAATTCTTGCTCCCGAGTCCCTGATATCTGTTTTGCACGACTGGAAAAGCCTTTGATCGACGATATTGCGTCCTGTTCGAGCGATCTGAAAATTTCTCAACTGTCTATTTTTCTCCTTAATTTTCAGAGCAAAAGCATTCCGCGTTCATTAGTCTTTTCGGGAGTTTGTTCCTCTTTCTGGCAGTATTCTGCCTGCTTGTGAACTCATCTAAGATCACCACACTGGTTCTGCTATAGCGGCAGATGGAGCAAGGGACAAAATTGTATATGGATGTGTATTACACTGCGACAGAAAAGACAACATATGGACAGTGAGTCGAAAAACACATTACTGTATCCTAGACAGAGTAGAAGAAGAAGAAAAAATGCATCATTTCGCGAAACTGAACCCTACTTCCGAGTCGGAGCTATTTCGTGACTTATTAAGTGAAACCTGACCTCACCAATTGAAAGTAAGAATTTTGTACTCGACAATAATCAAAGTCATGAATGCAAGTCACGAAATCTTCCTATCACTTTACTCGGAGCTTCATTCTTTGCTTCACCAGTTACGGATTTGTCTTCAGATTATTATCGGAAAGCATTGGCCGGCTACTCTCAGCTCTTCCCAAAAGTCGGGACCTGATTCTAGCAACGTTCCCTAGCACGAGCGACCTAGTCCCAAACAACGTCGCCTCACAGCTAAGCAATGTTGCAGCGCATGGCCTTGCTGCTGTACGCTGCTTGACAGAAAACTGTCCTCGCATTCAACCATGCCATCCATTTTCCACGACACTTTGACAAAAAAGGTACTCATCGCAAACTCTATAGAAGAAGTGTACTTAGATTCAGCCCGACTCAATTTCAGAACCACAGTTTGCAGTCATGAGAAGCTATGAACCACGAACTAGCTCGGTTACCAACGAGTGTCAGATTCAAAGGCTCCACTTAGCAGTTTTCACTCCACAGACCGGTGCATCTAGTATCTGAATCCTACGCACAAGCTACAGTATAATGATTTGGTCGAATTTTCTTCTCATACAGAGATTTTTCCGTCTTCAAGATCTCATCTCAAAATGTCACCATCTACGATTTTCCAATATTTCCAATGTTTCTACAAGAATTTGCTGACTTCGTTTGAAGACGTTGAGGTTGTTCCTCAACATTCGCGAACGAAACTCGACGATCAAAATGCCAAAATTTTCAACCGGTTTAAGGACTTACCATTTGAGATCAGAGTTCAAATATGGCGGGAAGCTCTGGACCAGAATGGACGACTGATCGAACTTGAGAGGACCGATCAAGGAAATCCTGTCTGGGGCTGGAGCCGAGATACCTGCGAATTCTGGCGTGTGAGCCCAAGATGCGGAGCATTGCCAGCTGTTATGCAAGCCTGTGCTGAGGCCCTCAACGAAGGGAAGAGGTATCTGGAGTACAGATGTTTCGATTCGGACAACAAACGACTTCCATCAGATGGGCCGTTTGAAATTTACTTCAACCCTCGAGTTGACACCATCTTCTTTGGTGAGCGGACTTGTCTCACCACTCTATTAAACCTGATTTCACCAGAGCGCGAGCGTCCAGAAGTACACATTCCAAGGGTCGCTTTTCTGTGCACGCCGCGTATGTTATATTGTTGTGGCCATATGCGCATGAGTCCGCTCTATGGAATCGATGGCGGCGTTAACCTAATAGAAGCTCTTCACGGTTTCAGCGAGGATGTCACGCAACACAATTTTCGTTATGGTGGATGCACTGGCCTAAAAGAAGTTCATTTCATAGTGAAATCGAAGCTCTGGCCTGAAGCTACTGCTTCGATAGACCAGGGAGTTGGACTCCGACCAGCCACGGCACGAGGCTACACCATGGAAGAGTCCCTGGGTAACGAGCCAGACATGGTACCAAGCAAAGCAGAGTGGCGCATGAAGGATAAACTAGAGAGCAGAATTGCTAGAGTGATCTCCGACCAAAGCCTGCCGAGGGTTGGGGAGTTCCGCTGGACAGGCGAGAAAATGCCGTCATTTCATTTCTCCAGCCTATGTCCAGCCCCAAAATTCGGGGAGGTTTATGATGGTTTAAATGTCGACAACTGGGACTTCTGGAACCTTTTCGAAATGAATGATGATTTTATGGAGAACCACAAAGCAAGGTTCGGATGTACTTACTTAGAGCTTGTCATATCGACGTTCGGATGCGAAGTTCTTGTTCCTCCAAATGTAAATCATGGGTCAAGGATGCGCGAGATTGGTTTCTGCGGCAGTCGTGCGGATGTCGAGGAGGCTAAGGACTGGTTCAAAGATATGTTGGAGGTAAGTTGCTTTGTTTTCTTTTATGATGATCGTGGCTGACATATCGAAGCCAAAGCTAATGTCTCTTGCCTCGAGGATATTGTCACAAATACTTGGATTACAGCCAGACCGCCGGACAGCTGGTGTTCGACCATCGAGACTTAACAGGCTGGCGATTTTGTAGAATGTTGGATCAGTTCTTCCCTCTTCTCGGTTTTCCAGGCACATAGCAGACATTCGAGAAATGGTCTGTCTATAACTGTAGTAGTTGATTGAATCATCTTCTGTAGCTAAGGATGAAGGTAATCATGGAAGATTGGCTGAGAGACCGCACTCAAACCGGTGCCATGTAGTTCGTCTGAACTTGAAGGTAAATACGGTCTTCATGCTTGGCTACTTGACTTGACCACCGTCCATCATAGAAGTAGTGCCAAGATAAAGTATAGACAAGGCCAAGACTTCAGCTGCAGATGCAGTTGCAGGCGTAAAGTCACAGTGCGCAGGAATTACGACACCTGTAGCACTTTAGAAGAGCCCGGATTTTGGGGCGACGGGGACAATTTGAGGCAGTGATGAGTTTGGACAATGGTGGGAGGGATATGAGGAAGACGCGAATCGTCCTGTCCTACCTCCTCGACTAAGCAGTAACTTCAACTCGATGATTTTTCTGCGATTCAACGACTCCATGAACTCCGGAAGAATGGAAGTCGACGATGAACCCCTACGCGTAATCTGTGTTGTAGATACGGAAGTACCTCGCTCATGCAGACTTCGATATAATT
Source organism: Rhynchosporium graminicola (assembly GCA_900074885.1). Classification (NCBI taxonomy): domain Eukaryota; kingdom Fungi; phylum Ascomycota; class Leotiomycetes; order Helotiales; family Ploettnerulaceae; genus Rhynchosporium; species Rhynchosporium graminicola. Next base: position 368,306 of record FJUW01000051.1, read on the forward strand.
GGAAGCCTTTGCCTGCGGCCTGCCTCCTAGCCTTTGGCCTCCCAGCCATGATGCTGCTTCAGCCACAATACTATGCTGCCCCCAAAATACTTATAGGCAGGGATATAGATTAGAATGGAAATTCGATTGGTGGAGGCGCTCGAGAATCCATACTGTGCCATTCGGAGATTATAATTGGGTGCTGGGTTACCACCGAAGTACATACGACTATTGAAGCTTATTAGACCGGGCTAGGGGAGGAGGGGAAAGTGAGATTCGAGGCAGAGTACCAGCACTCCTTACCAAGGCAACAAAGAAAAGTATATCCGCATTCTTCTCATGTTAGAGATCGGTAATCCTGCACAGTAAGATCATTGAACTGTGATTTAGTGCTTCATCAAAATCAATTGCACATCACCCATTTATTTATTACCCGAATTATCTGACAGCTGCCGTCTCAAACTATAGATATGCTTACGGCCCGGACCTGGACCTGAACCTGACCTGAACTGAACTCGTAAGCGCCAATCGCCAGCCGCAGCCGAATTCTCCTGTACTGCCTGCTTCGAAGCAGCGCGTCAGCAAGACCGAGAGGCTGTCGTTCCTTGGGTATGAGGTCTGTCTCTTTTCCCTCAAAGACCATTTCTATCTTATATAATTACCGTCAATAAAACCTTCGTTTGGACGGCGCAGACATGCATCTTAATGGATTGGAGGCTCGTCAAACCGGTGGAGCGGGACCGACTGGACTAGATCGCGTTGCTAGCACTATTGTTGCTTCTTCGACGAGCAGTATCAATCTGCCAGTTACCACCAGTGCCAGTGGCACGAGGACTTCCGCTGCTGGTGCGTCTGCTTCCAGAACTTCGACCCCCTCCAGGCCATTTAGGACTTCCAGTCCAGCTTCGACTCAAAATGTGACTCCAGGCGATAGCGGGCCATCAGCTCTCCTGGTTGTACGTTCAAGAATTGCCCCTCCGTGAACAAGCGCTAACAAACAACAGCCAGTCATTGCAGTCACACTGGGAGTCCTCGGTATGCTACTCGGATTTTACATGTTACGCCGTACTCGAGTCCATCACAAGAACCCCAAATACATCCCTACGCCATTTCTGAAGAAGGCATGGCAGAAATGGAACCCAAGCCCGTCGCACTACAAACTTCCGAATGCGAACGAATCCCTAGAACCGGTATCTGCACGAAACGCCCGATCCTCACATCCGCCAAATTCCTTCGATGCTGCTGCGGTTGCCACGGCTGGCGTGGATCGGAACACATCCGTCAGATCTGTGATGACTCTACCTGCTTACCGGCCGAATGCTCTGGGCAACGAACAAGTTTTAGGACGGGAGGGAGATAGAGGGGGAATTGATGTGGTGATCGAATTTCCAGAGAACCAGGATGATGAGGAGAGCAGAAGAGAAGAGGAGATGGAAGCTTTGTACCAGGTTCGCCTTGCTCGGAGACGCGAAAATGAAGAACGAGAAGAACGGAGAAGGTTACGGCGTGAAGCAAGGGAACGGGGCGATCAGGTTGCGCTACGGGAGCTATCTGCGAGGGCTAGAACTGCGAGTGGTGCCAGTGCAGGGCAGACGGTGGAGGAATTACGAGCGGAGCACGAGAGGATCAAAAAGGAGAGGCAGAGAGCTGTGTCTTCAGTCTCATATGGCGATTTGGGTGTAGCACGACATGATGGAACGCGATTACGAGCAAATAGTCAAGAAAGCGAACGGCAAGGTCTTTTGGGAGACGCGGCAAGCATAGCAGCCAGTTCCCGATACCATCATCGCGAGCGCAGCACATCTTCAATCCTCAGTATCGATACGCAGACATCCGACCTCCCTTCTCCGGGACTAACTCGCTCTCGAGCTGCGTCCAATGTAGAGAGCCCGAGGAGAGGAAGCCATCAGACTGATCGCCGACCTTCGGCGTCGAATGAGGGAAGAGCGGGTAGCAGTCCGGAAATGATCGAGCATGAGGATATACCGCCAAGTAGTCCTCCTGGATACGAAAACATCTCACTAGATACAGCGAACGACGAATACCACCATGCGCCTCTCGAACCACCACCTGTTTATACCTCTCCTACCCTCGCGCGTGGTGAGGAGCATCCCACGACCGATTCCTCCCTTCCTCCTGCAACGACATCGAGTACGCCCGTGTCGCCACTTTCTCCAGAGCTGAGACCTTCTTCCGAAGCGATTTCAGTGGACGGTCAAGGCTCGAGAAGGGGGAGCAGGACTGATCAGCTGAGGCATAGTAGGACAAGCAGCTCGAGTTCTTCATCCACAAATCGACCGCGGCAGGAGCATAGAACGACTCGGGGAGTGGGCGGCGTGCCGCAATTACCGAGTTTGAGACTGGCGGGTTTACCGAGTATACATGTTGATCCCGGAACACCTAGAAGTGGACGACAGGCTGATGATGAGCGTGAGAATTCAAGGGAGAATTCGTGATTTGGAGGGCGGGATGTAATTGGATAAGAGACAGAAGTTGGGAAGACGGGGACATGAATTAACGACATATGAACCATATTGAAAATATCAGAAGTGGAGAGCTTGAGATCTGGAGCGAAATATCGGAGCTGGGGAGAAGGCGGAGGTGGCATATATCCATATTTTATTGTTCATTTTTTTTATACCGACCTAGCGAATTTGGATGCAAGGGAGCGTGGCGGCGATTTTATATGGCGTTTTGGACATGGATATGTAATTTATATACCTACATAGCGCATCAACGGCGTGCTTCGTTTGGGGAATCAAATTCACCTGTCTTTCTAGCTCCTTTGCTTTTGAAAGTTACTCATGTCATCCGAGCAAGACGTGTGAGTCAGTGCGTTGGTTCTAGGTTAAAGACGGCGACAGGGAACGAGAACAGTGAATGGCATTTGGCTGGTGTCCGTACCACGGATGAAGATGTAAAGATCTATTACCCTTCTGTGATGATGGATCAGCAGCGAGGCCCAATTCAATATCAAGAAGGGTATGTTGTTTGCCTTCAGGGGTAAACAACAGATCTTGACTACTGTACGCAGAAAAGCAGCCAAATCTTCTAAGCATGTAACGCCTCGATTCTGTGAGATGTAGATTGAGGATTTAGGGCTTGGATATTGGCTTTGACAGGAATGAGTGTCTTCTCGAGATAGTGCTGTCACTAGTTGAGCTATTATCATTAATGATGATTTCATCTAGACGTGCGAAACGAATTACACGCTAAAAGGTAGAGATTCGCGATATCGAAGTTAGTCGATGGGTGGTTTTCAAGGAAATGTATATTGTACGTTCTGGCAACGTGCCCTGTTCTTATCTTGCTTGGGTATGGAGGTACCGTAATGCTCATATGACGTATCAGCGTCTGGAATAGGCTATTTTTTGCCGGCTAGGGAGGGCTTTTACAAAGAGGTTTTACTGATATTCCTCTGTTGGATTTCATCTATGCATTTAATAATTGATATCCTAGTTCTAGTTCTCACTACACTAGAGACGCTCATGTTGTCGCTTTTCCTTGCTTGTGTCGAAATATACATCCCAATGGAGATCCCACTCTCGATTTAATCACAAATATGAGGAGCCTGAATGATTCTTAGCTTAAATAAGAACCACGTGATACGCTGCCCTGGCCATCAAGGACATTCAACTTCTAACATCATCTCAAACCGGAAGTTGCATCTCAAGATATCTCTATCAACAGTAAACATTAATCGCAGTTTTTTATTCTATAAAGTTAGTCAGAAGAAGTTCTGCTTAGCATTTCTCTTCTCTCAAGATTTAGGAACTCCTGGGAGCAATCAGCGTTACCTTCTTCATCGTCCCTAGTTTTTTTCGCGTCAAGCAACACTCGGCTAAATCAAAACAAACAAACCCCACCAAAACCACCTCCAAAAAGTACAAAAAAAACTCCTCCTCACCCACAAACACTGAATTGGTTTCTCGATGACTTAAAATTGCGCACCGATAGTCGACATCAACTGTCTATGAATGGAAGGCATACTCCCGAACCCTAAACCAGGCATAATTCAAGAATGGCCCACCACGTTTTTGGCATCCCGCTGCGAGGGCCCACGGTGGTGTTTCAGGGGCAGATAGGAAAGGTCCGATCGATCTTACCAATTGAACGGATTAGATAGATAGAAATTAGCCAATACCAGAATTCTGACCAGACAACTAGGAGTGATGTGTCGCGGAATTCGGTATTTTGGTTTATTATGTTGGCAATCATTTGTTGGTGCGTGGAAGCGAGGTTGGTTGGTTTTTCACCTTTGAGAAGCGTCGGTGTGTCGCAACTATCAGTAGCGACTGACAACTTGAGGTGACAGTCTTATGTGCTTGGTATCGATGGCAACGAGAAGTCGGACTCACCTGGAGTCGCGCAGAGGCTGTTCCGGCTTGTTTACAGACCACCACAACAACGTGAATTTTGAATTTTCCTTGGGAAATTTGTATGTCAAGGCACTAGTGTGTTCTTGATATTAGCTCCAAAATATTCCCCTACGTGGGTCTCTATATAAGAAAAGATCACCAGCAACTGTTAGGTTGACTGAGAGCTCTGAGTGGGTATGGATTTCAGAAGGCTCACTACTCTTAGATCAAGATATAAACTCCGATGGATGGCTCTAGGAGCCAGATGAACATGATTTAGTTTCAGGGTGCGACTGCCTTTCAATTCTTCTACCACTTCTATACCTAGTCCGTTTACAAAGCTTTGAGAACTTGAAGTGTCTCACTTCCTACAAGTACCTCCCACCTCGTCCAAAATACCAAACTCACCTATCTTGAGCAATAAGTATTGAGAAATGAGGAGAGCCAGAGAATTCTCATCCCAATTGTGTTAATCGACTCGAGAGAACGACAATATCGTTCCCGTGGAAGTCAGCGCTTTTGAGGAAGTGGCTTGATGATCGAGCACGTCAAGTCAAGCCTTGCCGGCAGGAATCCATCTAAATGGAAAGACTCACTTGAAGGCCTACAAATATTCTTCGGAGTCAAGAACCTTAGAGACATCGCTGTGTTCCCGAGCGACGGGGATCGTTGCTCGTATCCATGGGTTTGATTTAATTTCTACATTTACATGTGTATTCATTACGGCCTCAGCAAGTCATCAGTTCCTGCAGTCTTCACCAGCATCGGGTAACCAGCCCGATCAAGCGGAGGGTTTCATGGATGATCTCTTGCTGACACGGCGTAGCTGTCTTGGTTCGCCGCTGCCTTTTTAAAGAAGCAGGGCTCCATTTTGGGATTAGAGGCTGACCATGAACGTGAGAGATTACTTAGTGAGTTAATAGCTTGCTAGATGTCGTGATGGCTGCATGATGTTCGGACAGTGAATTAGCTTTGATAGCATAATGACTTGATTGAATCACAACTTGAGGTATATCCATGACTGCTGTTTTCTGGTATTGAAGCCTGTGATGCTAGCTTCATCATGCTGTCCATATACAGGTCTGAAAAATGATACAAGTGCCGATCGCATCTATCGGCAAAGCCATGGTTCCCAGCCAAGCCTCCGATTGAAAGCTCCTCTCATCTTTCACTTCTCCAAATAAGGCTCAATATGAATCCACAGAAATCTCAGTATCCTACGAGAAAATCTAAGGAACTGCACAAACGCTTTTTATACAGAGCCGGCTTGTTAGACAGGCTTTAGCACCATCACGACGGGCAAAAACCTGCTTCTCGTAACTTCAAGGTAACGACACCAGTCTGTCTAACGTTAAATTGTTGGTCGAATCTCCTTCTGGATTCAACTTCGACCTTCGCACCTTCCTATGTTATTCAATGTGTTGTTCAACAAAGTTAAGTCCACGTGTCCATCTATAGTGAGCGGGGATGTATTCAATACTGTCATATAAAGCATAGGTAATGTCACTACCCGGGAAGATCCAATATGTCGTGTGTTAAGGTTTCTCATGGGTATGGCGGCAAAGGCCATGCCACCAATTTTGTACTCATCTGAAGAGAAAATTGGTGAGAGTAAGCGGCATGGACTGCAAGCTGCTTTAATGGTGCTGCTTTACAGAATCACAAATTTCATGCCAGCGCGACTTATGCTGATGACTTGGAAAGCTCGACTCGTTTTGAACAGCATTGCCATGCCGCATACAACATTCCAAATCTCGAATCACATATAAAGATAATTGGTTCATACATGGGTATTGATTTTGATACTGTGGCAAGCTATGTCTTCTGCCGTTTCCTCTTGGTGGGTTTCCGAGCAACTGTACTCGAGACATCAGCATCGTCTAGGAGCTCATGCTGCAATTGCTCTTGCGCAGCCTCGGCATCATCATCGCCCTCATTTTCATTATTTGAGTCAACCTCGCTGTCCTCATCATCGGAGTCTAGACCGAACGCCTGATCGACATCATCTACGACATCATCATCAAGTCCAACACCTTCATCGTCACTACCGAAGCCAACAAACTCGTCATCATCATCTTCAACGTCGGCCATCGATGTGTCTGCAACGGAGGTGTCTGCGACTGAAGTACCTGCAACGGACTCATCATCTCGCTTTCGCTTCTTGCCCATCTCACCAAGTCTGCCAGCACGACCTTCGACTCCTGTTGTCTGCTCAGAACCTTCCAACAAAGGCGGAGGTGTGAACCAAGGTATCTTTCCTCTCAAGAAATCATTCAAGACCATCTTTGCAACACCATCTACATCAGGCTCACCACCATGTAATAATCTGCCACCCTTCCTCGCCAGTAACTCCAGGAACTCAATATGATTGGTGTAGCCTTTCAATTGGTATGTGCGCTCAATATGTTGTGGCTTAGTCTTACTAAGAACGGCTGGGATGTACTGCTCTGGGTTCTCCACGTTCTCAACTCTTACTACACCACGCAACAGAATGTCCTGAGGCGTATCTGTGGTACTTGGTGGGACAACACCGGGACAATCGATAAGATATATTCTCTTCATCAATGTGATATATTGCCATACCTTAGTCTCACCTGGGATTGGAGCAACTGTGCAGACCTTCTTCTTGCGGAGTGTGTTGATTATGGACGACTTTCCAGTGTTTGGGTACCCAATGAAGCCTACGGAAATCTGTTTGCGGTCTGAATGAAGGGAGGAGAATTGGCGGAGAAGTTGAATGAGAGAGCCTTTTCCGAATGAGTTTGTGATGGATGCGTGAAAAGCGAGAGTAGGGTAATCTTTGGAGAGGTTTCTAACCCATGCGGCCTGCAACTGTCAGCAAATGAAACTGCAAGAAAAGTGGCCGTATTTGTAATGTATGAATCATTACTAAGAAAACCACCACAAGCCACTAATGAAAGTGGAAGTGGCCCTCAACTCAAACGAAACAGAACCAGACTCTTTACGACAGACTCTCCAAGACGGTGAGCTGTCTACTCAAGACCCAAGGATCAAGAGCGGCGAGAATGGAATCAATCTACCAAAGTTGTAACAGACAGTCTTCCATTGCGATGAGCAAACAAATGCAGAAGGCGCCTTGACTTAACGATGGAACTATGCAGGGGAGAGACGATAGGACTTGACTTACAGCTACACCGGTAGGGACCAAATCGCACTTGTTAAGAACAAAGATCAAGTGCTTATGTGGTGCTTCATCCTTGATATACTTCTCAACGCTTCGACAGCGTGTACCAAGGGGATCTCGGGCATCAAGAACGTGAATAACAACGTCGGAAGAGTCAATGACCTTGTACAGCTCGTTCCATATCCGCTTGCTTTGACCTTTGTTGAAGATGGCTTCTCTCGCACTTGATGCATAGCCATGATCTGGGATCGCAGCCTCTCCAATGGCCTCGCCATCTGCCGTCGAGTTTCCACTCAACAGCTGGGCTTGCTCCAGACGGTCGAGGTAAGTATCATGATTCTGCACACTTTGCTCGGCCAGATCTTCCAACGAGCTAACTCCAATCTTAACTCTTTTTCTCTGCGCATGGGGTCCGAAAACATCTGAGAAAGGCGATGCTTCAACGGTCATCTTCGCCTGATGCTGCTTCAACCCATTTTTGCCTTCACCATCTCTAATCAAGCTCATGGGCAGCTTATTCGATTTGAGTAGAACAGAGTATGGATCAGTAGCGCGTTCGGCCATTGCTTCTCGGAAAGAATTGAGGGCATCTTGGCCAATGACTCGAGAATTGGTGAACCATTTCCGATTGGGCTCGATTCGCGCGACGGGAACTTGTTTGCTTTGGAATTGTGCAGATTGTGTGACATCTCCTGCAGCATTATGTCGACCAGATCCAGTGTCCTTGAACATCTTAAGGACCTTGGCCTGCTTGCCAGTTCTACGAGGATGTTAGCAATCGCCCACCAAAGCTGCGAACTATCGCATCCAGTACAGAGTTCAGCATACCTGTAGAAATTCTCCCCCTTGACCTTGACGTTCGCCATCCCATCACTACTCTTGCCCTCACGCACCTTGCGCGAGGCTTCTTTTTTCGCTCGACCCATGATTGTGGTGATGTGGTTGTGAAGGTTGCAGAAGAGTAGTGAACAGACAAAAAAGTTTTGTTAAAGATCTAGATCACGCTAACCTTATCGGAAAATGTGGCTGTGTGGCTCAAGCCTCATGTCGAGCGCGCTAAAGATTTCCTCAGCCCAACGATCAACGACAACTTCATCTGCGGGAGCGACGACATCCCCAAGTCACCAGCCATGCCTCCTTCAATATCTAGGACGTCTTTAAACTCGCTCGGTCGATGTATATGTCCGGCAAAATCAATTCCTCTACGCTCCTTCTCAACAACCCCTTCCCTCGCAGGATTTGGTCCAGAACACCCTAAATTCATCGAGATCCCAACACCACCACAACATCAAGCTTCTCCGAAATTAAATATCAAGGGAACTCTCCCTCCTCCTCGAAACATCTTCCCCCGCCGAGCCGGTGACAAAACATCGCCTGAGTACTTGGCCGCGGTCACTCCTGAGCCCTCGTCACAGGCTGAACCCCAAAATGAGTTTGTAGCTTGGAAGCGACGAATGGCAGAGTCTAGACGGACAAATCTTAGGGAAGGCTTAGTTGCACTACATCAGAGGAAGATGGCGCAAGATATGAATGCCACAGCACGTAGCAGAAACAAGAGTGCGAAGCGTGAGAAGGCTCTACATGCTCCTAAACGAGAAGACGAACGCCTCACCAATCCTACCGTCACCGAATTGAATCGAACCCTACAGTCAGGGGCAGTTCCCGATCCTGATCGTGCCAGTCGAGTGGCAAAGAAGATTGCGAGGGTCGAGGCAATTGCATTGGCAAAAAAGGAGACACGGAGGGACGCTCTTCACACGCTTTATATGAACGCAAGGAGTTTCATTACCAGCGAAGATGAACTGGATGCCGAGATCGAGAAGATTTTTGTCGACAATCCTCACCCTGGTCGCGTTGGTGATGACATCTGGGCGGCCATGGGGGCTCCTCCTGCGATCCAGGGAATGCTTTCGGTGGTGAACAATACTCAGAAAACGGCGCTGGACTTTCACTCACCACCTGCCTTACTCACTGGAAGGAGGATGAAGAAGATTGCACAGGAGTTGACTGGAGGAACAATGGATGGAGGTCGTTGATGATGCTGGAGATAGAGCTTGATGTATAAATACTGGAAGCCGTGACCATGGCTTACCTTCTTGTAAGATCTTGGAGAGAAATGTGAAAGATAATGTTATTTTTTCACACCCATACATTCCCTATGTGAAAGATTTTATGTCTCTAAGGGTAAGGTCGGAATCGTCGTCACGCGGGAAAATATCAAATCGTCCCGACGCGTCTCTATACATTTTGCCTGCCCACGATCTTTCCTCGGTGGTTCTGAACAAACCAACAACGATCTCACCCAAAAAATTCCAAAGTCTCCCTCACAATCATACCTTCTAACACCATACGATCTTCAGACGTTATGTCTGACATTCCAAACATCGATCTCGATTCTCAAATCAAGCTCGAGCTTACCACCATGGTAATCTTTGTTTGGTATCTGAAGGTGGAGGGCGAGGAGCCCTCGGCTCGACTCTGGAGAGCCTCACTTCCGAGGCTACCATGGATCGCGATGGTCGAGCGGGTCTGCCGCCATGTCCTCTCCCAATCCGGTTTATCTTACTTCTAGAAATCTGGAGATCGACTGGTAAGCAAATGAGCTACTCCAATTACCAGGTGATGGATGCTGACGACCCTGTAACCAAGGGTGAAGGACCATTTTAGCTGGCATTCGTTACCAGATCACATTAATTTGTGGAGGCTTTGAGGCAGAATAATTTGAGCCCATGCAGTAGGTTGTGCACTTTGTCTGTCCTGTATACATCCTCTACTGCAACATAGGAGTCAGAGATCCCCACTTTAAGGATTATGTCAGGAATACAAGTCGTTATCCATCTCGTGAGTAGCGGTCCTCCTAGTTTTCTCCCACTTATTCCAAGTGTTTCGGTCCACCACATGTACCTAATACTGGCATCGCTGGACTTTATGCTGGACAATCTCGTTTGGCTTGGTCGGCGTGACCGATCTGGCGCCTAGACCTGGGCAAAGATTGTCAAATTTCCCCTACATTTATCGACGAAATCGTGTTTCAATTACGAGAGGGGCAGATATGGTCAAGCAAAGGCAATGCTAACAAGAAATACGGAGACCACTGCTCTTATGCCCGCGTCGACACCTCAATGATCTCAAAGGTCCCTTCTCCCGAGATCAATTCTGTACTCTTACGCCCATATCACCTCTTCGCAATTTCAATCTCAACCTATCAATACCTATCCTAGGGCCCGGAACAATCTTAAATCCCTCACTCTCAGCCTTTGGTCACCTATATTGGATCCCAATCTCAAGCTCAGTCCCATTCTCTCGAGTGTTGTGGCCTCTCGAATATTCATTTTGATTCTTCTGATGCTGAATCTGAGAATGATCTTAGACATCTTTCTGATTCTCGACCACAATCCCAATCGCAAACTAAGTCTGTTTCAATCAATTGGTTTGAAATCCCGAAAATCAATTTTTATTTCTCTGAAGTGAGGTCTCTTCTGAATGCTCTGTCACAATCTCAACCTCGTTCTCTACTAGCTGTCCCGGGCACGACCGTGACTGCCTCTCAAATTGAGGTAATGAACACAATCCCTCGTCCGTATTCTATCTGCTAATGCTGGCTGTGATCTAGGCATTTCAAGCTCAGGTTGAGGCAGATTTTCGTTGCCCGATTCAAGGTCCTTGGACATGGAGTTGCCTCCGCAGTGGCCAAGGTCTGGGTTGACCATGTTTTCTTGCCTCCCCTAGCTCCTCCTGGGAGATAGACGTATTCTGAATCGCATCTCTAGGATTCGGCTTTGCCATTTTTGTTATTTCTCAATGACCGATTGGTCTGATACTGTGCTATAGACAGGTTACTACCGAGAACCAGCTCCCAAAGCAGGTTCTATGAATCATCGCGACTTAAAGAAAATGTAAAAGCTGCAGTATATTGAATGTCACGAGATTGCTAGCAGATATACGAATACGAGTCGTCGAGTCAACAATATGCGCTAGGGGCCGGGCGTAAGCGAAGCTGAATATCAATATCTGCCTACCTTTCTAGTATGCGGGGATAGGAAGTCGTCTTCGGCGGAAGATTAAATCTGCTAGGTATGATTGACCACCGCAATTCATTTCCGATGTCATGAACACATCTCACGACATTAAAAGAAATGGTGTATCAATGTCACACAAGCTTTTCATGAATTTACTATTGTATGTTGGAATCTTGGATGGAGCTACCGAAATCGCTTCGCTGGAGATGGATTTCTTTGGCCTCTATAGAGATGAGAACGAATAATAGAGGAAGATTGAGATGATAGAGTATCCTAGCCTTCGACTGTCAGCGGACGGTAAGGAGAGTAGCCGGAGACGAGGAGTGGGCGTTTGCTGTAGTCGTGACTTGGCAGTCACATTTCTGCTGGTATCGAACTCGGAGGATACTTGGGTCAATCAACTGCGAATGAAAAGCTCTCTAGGTTCAATGTAGCCGTGCAGTGGAAGATCGCCTGCGAAATTGCCTCTTGTTGCTCTTCTCGAAAGCAGGCCCAATGTAGATTTCAGTAACGACGCTCCAAATTAGTGCTCGCATCTGAAATGCAAGATATATAGGAGCGGTAAGTCTACTGATCTTAGTCGGTCGGCACATTGCGCGTTGAAACTTGTTGAGTACTAGAGCAGATACAGGCATGTTTAACATGGAGGTTTAGCACAGATCCAATTTTACATGAGCTACTAGATGACGATGATTTCTGGGATACTAAACAGTCACTAGTGGCAGATATGACAGACCTTTAACGTGGAATCATGTAGGCTGGACAAGCTTATCCTCAGGGCGTGCAAATGGGCCATGAGAAATTTGCGGTTGCAACTCGATGCTAAAGTAACCATGATATCGCAGGACATCAGCTGAAGCAGTTCTTCATAGCCACCTGACACTTTAATGACTTGACCAGAGTGATAATCAGGTACTCTGGACTTGCTACCACGTATTCTCGAATCGATTTCTTGAAGACAAACTTGCCCGATCTCGATACTCTAGTGGCCAGGATCTGTGACTTTCCAAAAGCACTTGCAGTGGGTATCATCAGGCTTTCCACAGAGATTCAGGAACGTCGTAGAAGTGACCTGAACCAGTTCAGGTAGGTTGCAGCCCGTTTGCTGGTTGCAAACGATGCAGGAGGCCGTCAGCCCGTTTGCTCTCCTGCTACGCCCTCCACCTTCCCACCTCCTCGAATCTCCGAGCATCCAATAAGGAAGAGTTTCTACCGAGCCGAGTCTCTCGAAGGCGAAGGAAAGTTGAAGATAGAACGCAGAAAGGCATTCACGTGCTGCATCCTAGCGCGACCGAAGAAACTGCTCGCTTGCGTGCCTGCCTGATGAGGTGGGAGTGAGCAGGCTGGATGGGACCTGAAGGCGTATAAGAACCCCGCCTCGCGACTTCGACCTCTTCCATTCCCAACTCTGTTCTCAACATCACCAAGAAGACGACAAGATGGCGCAATCCAAGGTCAGCCAGAAAGAGAACACTCCGCTTGGAGGTGGACATAAGAAGGGCAAGCAGGCTGGCGGAGCCCAGCAGAAGCGATTCAATTCCTTCGCCTCTATCGCCGACGATGATGGAAATCCGAAGAACGCCAAGGAGTACGATCAACAGCCTCATGGTGAGGATGAACTCTTCTTTGTGGTCAACGAGGAGCTCGAGGGTGACGAGCGCAAGGTATGTTGTGATCTTGCACTGTCCTCCGTCGCTTTACCAGTGAGACGCGCCTGCCCGATTTAGGTTTCCCAAACCGCAACATACTTCCTACACATCTTACCTGACTAATATTTTCAACTAGATTGCTCAAGATCGTGTAGACCTTCTTAATTACATCCATGATGAGCTGTATTACAAGAAGGTTGCCCGAGTCGTTCCTGCTCCTTCCGAAAGCCGAGTCGACGACACCGAAATCTACCACCAAGGTGACTACAATGGTCGTAAGATCGATGTTGGAGTTCACTTTTACCAAGGCAATAATGGTGTCTGGACCGCTCGTGCCTTTGCCAAGTTCGCTGATGCCGACCTGTCTGAGGACGAGTATGGCGTTACAATCTGGGCTGATCACGCTGCCAATGCTTCAGAGGTCAGAAAGGATAAAGGTAGCAAGATCGTCGCCAGCCTTTCCAAGTTCTACTGGGCTCCCCGCTGGAACTACGTTCTCCGTTACCTTCGTGAACGTATGGAAGGTAAGCTGACCCCAACCCCTCTACTAACATCATGAGAAAATCTTGTGACTTTATATGATTGTCTTGAGAATGTCTGCTGACTTTAAATTCAAAAACAGCCTACAACCGTGATGGCAGCAAGGCTACCGAGCTGGCCGAGCCCGCTGCTCCAGGTGTAAGCGGTATCGATGGCTTTGAGGATGATAACGACCCCACTGAGATCGAGGAGCCCATGGAATTCCCATCTGGATGCACGGGAATCATCATCGGAGCCAAGGGTGCAAGTCTCAATGAGTTGAAGGCAAAGTCCGGTATCAAGGAAATCCAGATGCCTGAGAAGACTGAACCTCGACCAAAGGCTCGTGAGCTTGTGACTCTTACTTTGAAGGGCCGCAAGTCTGCCGTTAACAAAGCTCGTGAGATGATTGCTGCCATCGTTCAGGAATGGGTAAGACTTGTTCTCTGATGTACTATCAATGACATCAAATAATTTTGCTGACACTACCATTTAGCGAAATGCACCTCGGCCGGACCGTAATGGAGGGGGTGATGGTGGTTTCCAACAGAGCAGTGAGGGATTCAGCCAGCCTGGAGGCTTCGATCAGGTGCAGGAGGGATCCGGCGATAATGATGCTGATGCAGGTGGCGATAGCTGGGCTGATTCGGCCAATGCAAATGCTGCTGCCACTGCGGACTGGAGCAATGGAGGCGGTGGTAAGGGATGGTAGATATCGAAGGATTACTTGCTTGTGGTTTAGATACCTGATGCAGCAGAAGCGAGCTGTTTGACCTTGGTCATGCTCTGTAACGCCCCAGTTATAGCTCTGCGTAAATTAATTGTTTCCTAGCCAAGATCGTCTAGTGGTTCCGTCACATCCGAAATGCTTTGTTGAGTCGAAGCACTTTCAGATTTGTGTTACACAAGTTGTGCGATGGTTCCGTGAATCCGTGGCTTTCGGTTCCTTTTGGACCCAAGTCTGTCGATTGTGCCATACCTTAACATTAAGTCGTGTATTTCCTAAAGTCTTGTGGTACAATCTCAAACTTTTAGCAGAACAAAGCTCTGCATTGACCTTGTGATTAACTTGCAGATCAGAGAAATACTCCAATGCGCAACGTAAGCTCTCTCATTCTTCTAATCTTCTAGAAACCAGGAACCGAATCTGTGGATGGCTTCACTTTTCCAGAATACTTAGATAGCTGAGTAAATAACCTCGTATTTCCCAACAAAGTACGGACTTATGGCTTCTCCATTCTTAATTTGTAGGGTCAGCCAAGTTTTGCCAGGCTCAATTTTCAGGTCTTCAGATTTACAGATCTCACTTCACCCTCTTTCTTTCCCAACTTTTGTGTTCTGCGATCATATCGCTGTCCAGATCCGAGGATTTTTACATTTGGTATATATAATTTCTTTGCTTCTGGGGCTTTTTGAACAGATGAATGGATGGTAGGTGATGTGGTGGTTACTTTTCTTGCCATCAGATTCCCAACCTTTGATGCGATCGTTGATATAAAAATAAGCACATATCTTCTAACTATCACTAAAATTTGTATGGATTGCTCATCTTCGAGGCTACTAGTTGATCTAATCATCTTGTTCACACGATGTGTGATTTTATCACCATCTTCAAGTGTTGAGAGAGAGCAACGGAGCACTTTTTGGTGGGGGGTTTTTTCTTCCGCCAACAGCAGTGGTCTAGTGCTGTGCAACACCATCGAATTGGCTCCACCATCCCATCAAACAAAAACCTCTTCTTAAACTTTAAAGATTCCGAGTGAGATGAGACAAAAACTCCGAACGGCCGAGTCTCCGGTCCCATTTTTTATTTCCCCATACAAATAATCTTGAAACAACTCTATCCGCAACTCCTCCTCCACGTCGACACAACACAGACCAAATTTCAACACAGACCAGCTTTAACACAAGCCAGCTTCTCCATGCGAGGCCCCCACATGACAGTCTCCAGTATATAGAGTACCACAATTATTACGCTCTCTGTCGATCCAAAGCACTTCTTCCACTAGTTTCTCTATCGGCTTTCTATTTAACCATACTTGCACTCAAACAACGACGATCTTCAACAGCAAGCTCTATCCAAGAAAAAACCATCACTCCGCTACCTTGCACCACACCAAGTGCATCACTTCTTTGACACGGGAGACTTAAAACATCTTAGATGGTAACACAGCTACTAATGTGATACCCGTGGCTCGTGAGCTGTTAGCCTCGCTATACACGTACAAAATCGAAGGGAACCTTACGAGTTTCATTGCTTCAAGGTGTTGGAATAGATTGTTGAGGTATGGGTGTATTACTATAGATGTACATTTATAGGTGTATGATTACGGGCATACGACTATGGGATGCTGCGGGCGTCCTATAACTTTCTTGTCTTATTTGTGAGTCTCCACTTGCATCAGCAGCTCGCACTGTTTCATCTACTCAAGCGGAACTATCTCAATTAGCGGAGATAGGCGCAGTAGTATTGATGCCCATTGATTCTCACTGGGCCACCGATCTCGTCCTCTGAGGTACTGTTTGTTCCACTGTACACATTAGCCCTGAGTTAGGCACGTCCTTATGCCCCCTACGAGGCCTCAGGAGCATATACCTACGGTGTACCTCTGTCGAACGCGAGTAACCATCACGATCATCATCATCCGCATCTTCTTAGGCTCCACATATCTGGGCTACGCCTAACCCTCAAAGAGCTGATCTCTTTTCCCCATTCAGAATCGGCACTTCCCTACTAGCAGCACATCACCGGTGGTCCAAGATTATCCCAGAATACTTGTTCAGATATATTGAAAGAATGACAACTGTACCTTGGCACAAGGTCTATTGTAGTAGCTAATATCTGATCTCGAATTCAGATATCTAGATCCCCTAGAGCATTTACCGTGAAACACCGATCGATGGCTTGAGATTGATTATTCTAATCTCCACAGCTGATCCCAATTTCGTCGTCTCGAGGTTTCCATGAGCATTCTTGATCCAAGCGATGTTAGACATCTCAACAGTATTGCCGTATGGTGGACCGACAGAAATGACGCGGTCAACTTGGGCAATGTTGAGATACAAGCTTTGAAAGAAACACTAGAGACTCTTCGTCGCGTTCTCAATCTCAAAAAATCAGCCAGAGTTATGCCTAAGCCCAGGTATTAGGAGACCCGGCCAAAGTCGAGCAGATCAGCCGTGAGTTTCTGGGCACACGTCCATCTAGCATCACTGTTATTTCAAAAGAGAGTTGAACCGTTCTCGGGCTCTACTATGACTTGTCTCATGGATGATCCTGTGTAAATACTGCATATGATATCTGACTTTACGTAAATCTCCTCATGATGATCGCCCTTGCACAGCTCGAGCATTCTGGACTCCAATCATCCCCCCTTTCTAATACATGTCTTGAGCTCATATTGCGACATCGAAGACAATTTCGGCCTTCGATGGTTCTAGTTGCTTACTAAGATTTAGGAATATATAGTCTAAACTGGGGCGAGCAGCGTAGTGATGAAGTTGAGTTAAGTCGATTTGAGTATGATGTGGTAATTTCCGCAACTTGGAGGTCAATATAGCGCACTCAACGCAATCCTGTCGTACCTAAGTATGGTTTAAGTACCACTTACTAATACCAACAAGTAGAGAGATTAAGAGTCTGATTGGCTCGCCTCACTTGGCTTCCTCCCTAAGAAGTAAAAAGTATTTAAGCGAGTAAGTATTTTGTAGCAAGATGCCTAGATAGTCTTGTGAATAACCTTATGGATAATTTTACAGATAACGTCATGTATAACTATATAGATAACATTACAAGGCCTGGTAGCCTTTACAAGACATAACTAGAGCCGATATCAATGAAAACTCTCTCAACATAATTTATAAAACTATAACCACTCTCTATTAAGACTTATAAACAATAGTACACGCTGAAGTGCACTAACTTGGGGATAGAAACACCATTATTTGTGCGTGTTTTGAATGCAATAAGAGAGTTATAATTAATAGATTAAATAATTAAAAAAGTAGCTGTCAGCACTTACAAAAGCTATTTTTAATGCGCCTCAAGTATAAGCGCGAAAAGAGTATACTTGTCCTCGGGAAAATGTTCAATAATTCCAGTAAAACTCAGGGATAGATCTAATCAAGGCCTATTTAGTGGTATACTCAGATTTGTTTCAACTATTTTATCGTTATTGTGGTAGTGCGCCAAGAATTATCTCGCCGTGAGTGACCGTTTCTAGGGAGCGACGACTGTATGCCGGGAGTTTGATCGATAGTATGTGGAACTACCGGTAGTATCGAAGATCAATCGATGATGCGCCGTTCCAAGCCTATCGATAGGAGATCTGCAATGTCACTCTATTTGCGGTAGACATCCTACCAGGATGTCGTTGTCGCAGCTCTTGGCTCAATAACATCGCTAATCTCAATCTGCATCCTGTCATTCATGCTTGTTGGAAAGAAGTGATTCCATTCTTTCCAGAAGTCTGCACCGCAAACTCACGAATCTAAATTCCGAGCCCGCCAAATTCGGCTTCGTGTCATTTACGAGATATCAATGACAGGAATCGTAATATTGAAAACGCATCCTTCGATGCTTTGGATAAATGAAAGCTCTATGCGCTTGAAACCCCTCCACCTCTTCCTGCTCCGCTCACATTCCCGGTTCTTATCCTCTTCAATAAGGACCGAACAATGTGACATCCACAAGCAAGTGGAGTATCCAAAGGCACTTGGATTTCTACCGTATTGATGGGTTTCCAAGTGTCGTTATATTGGTTGACCCCACATGCCAGAAACCTGCCGCTATAGCATGTAAACATAAGCCCCCGCACAGCGTCTCCAACAAATTAATTACCACCACGGCTAAATTTTTAGGATCAACCTTCGAAATGATTGGCCTTATGATCCATGGAAGAACGAAACATCATCATAAGCGAGGATCACCGACGACGTCTGCTTTTTATGGACCTGAAAGTACATATATGAAGAGCAGCCTTCCTGCCCTGCTAGGAGTAAACAGTTCTTCACAGTTCTTCGCACTTCTTCACACTTTTCAACTGATCTATCACTACTCACAATGGCCCTTCTATCTACTCTCACTTTGGCACTCTCAGCCATTGGCGCATTTGCAGCACCAGGTCAAGAACTCCCCAATGTTGCGCGAATCAGCACCCGCGACACGCCTAAAGGAACCGGAATGAACAATGGATTCTTCTACTCAGCCTGGAGCGATGGAGGCCAGTGGAGCTACAACAACCTGCAAGGTGGTCGATACACCGTCAAGTGGAGTCCGGCCAGTCAAAACGTGGTGGTTGGCAAAGGATGGAAAACCGGTGGACCAAAGTAAGCAGAAACATCGTTTTTGAAAGCTTTTCTGACAAATTTACCCATAGGAACGTCGTATACAATGGTACTTGGACCTGTCCTGGAAACGGCTACCTTTCCATCTACGGCTGGACAATTAATTCCCTCGTGGAATATTACAGTACGTCATATTCTGACCTCACAGCCTCATTGATATCTGATCACGATCGGCTTTCATCTTTTGGCGCTTGTCTCGTTCCTGAGTCGAAGTATTTATGGCCTAACTAACCTCTCAATCAGTCGTCGAGACTTACGGTTCTTTCAATCCCTCATCTGCAGCATCCAAGAAGGGAAGTGTAACGACCGATGGTTCCACATACGATATTCTCCAGACCACCAGAACGAACCAGCCATCCATCCTGGGCACATCGACGTTTCAGCAATACTGGAGTGTGCGACGGGACAAGCGTGTTGGAGGAACCATCAATGTTGGCGCGCATTTTGATGCTTGGGAGAAGTTGGGCATGAAGCTTGGTACTCATGACTACATGATTCTTGCTACCGAGGGGTACCAAAGTACTGGATCTGCTGATATCATTGTGGGCGAGGGAGGGGCTAGCAGTGGTGGTAATTCCACTGGGGGGAGTCCGAATCCAGGGCAAGATCCGAACCAAGGGCAAGCTCCGAACCAAGGTCAAGCTCCTAACCAAGGGCAGGCTCCTAACCAAGGGCAAGCTCCGAACCAAGGGCAAAATAAGAATGGGCAAAGCAAGAATGGGCAAAATACCAATTGGCAAAATTCGAATTGGCAAACTAAGAATGGGCAGAATGGGCAGAATGGACAAAGCAAGAATGGACAAAGTAAGAATGGGCAGAACGGGCAGAATGGGCAAAGCAAGAATGGGCAAAGCAAGACTGGGAAAAGCAAGACTGGATGATGTCCCCGTCCATAGGAGGGTTTGAAGTCCTGTGCCACATCGCGGCAACTTATCATCAGCCTTCAACACTGCTCAGCGTCCCAGGAAAGCTTATGCTTTGGTATTCCAGAAATCCCTCATGTATATAGCGTCTTCGAAAGTCTTTCACGAAGGTATTCGTGATTAAGCTCCCACAAACCAGTTTCCAAGTGACACTTAACTCTCTAAGCCGGAATGTCAATGGCTATATTATTTCAGAGCTAGGTCTCGCTGTAGGTAATAATTTCCCAATGGATTCGTCGTTGACCAAGCCCCAGCTTACATCGAGTCTTTTTGGGCCACTTGATACTCCGTATGACTATCGAAACGTTCAAGCGTGAATCTTTAGGCTTACCCAGGTGGTTATCTGCCGTACTTTCTTTGTTCTAACCGATTTGCAGCAGCAGAAAAAGTGAATGAGCTACAAAGATCTGCTGATCTTTACTCACCAAGCATCTGTCGCAACGCGAAGATCATGCGGCAGATTCTTAGTTAATTGAAGTCACTAAGCAATAACTGGTAACGATAATATTTACTCACGTTAAGGCCTTTCGACTTGAACGTCGAACTTTGAAAGTTTCTGCAGTCTCGACAGATATTCCACAGAGCTTGGAAAAAAAGCCCTCAATAAAAACAAACCATAGAGTCGTTTGTCTTCCTCTCATCTCAGAACAATCAGAGAGATTTCTACTATTGCAATCAAAACTCTTCCTCCCACCTCCCAGCTTCTGACTTCGGTACTTCAAGTCAGCAACCATGAACGCTGCGCCGGCTCTCACCGCTGAACCACTTTTTCCACCCCCTCCTGGAGCCATGAGTAAGCTTCCCCGTATCTATTACTAAGAAGTGCTATCTAACAAAACACTTGCAGCCCCTCCGCCTGCTCCCCGAAAGAACAGATCAAGCTTCCGTCGATCTAAAAGTTCATCCCCTTGTTCTCGTAGCCGAAAAGATCTCAATATCGCACGATTTCCTCGGCTCTCCAAGATCTGTGCTACCGCGCCTGTCTTTACTTCCACTATAACTACACTACCAAGGGCGCGGCTGTAAATCAAGACTTAGTTGTGCAGAGCGGATAACTTCTTGACCCGTTCGTGATCGCCGCAGAAAATTCGAGCGAAGTCGAGAATATCAATTTTGCTGCCAAATACATTTGCTCGCCCTCTGCACCATCAACCCCGTGCCTTGAGGAGTGGGAGGATGTTGAGATGGAAGATGGATCAAATTATAGCTTATTGTAGGGATACGTTGATTCTCGGGTATCTAGAATGAAATATAGGATAAGGAAGGCTTCTATACTTTGATTCAGTAGTATATAGAGGAGAACTGCTTTTGATTCATACTAGTGCGTTATAGGTATTAAGCGATAGTCTTGATTTGCCTTTATCAGAAGATAGAAATTAGCAGAATATATTATAATCTCCAATTAGACTGTTTTTTGTTCCGTATTGAAGTTGCATATATACAAGTGATAATCATCTTTAAGTATACCACTTCATACGCTTACTTTAGCTAGGATTCGAGCATAAATCGTATCAACAAAAGTAGATAAGTGGATATTAGTTTGAAATATATAACCGTTAGAACATTATATAATTCAGAAATATATCCCTCTTTACAAGTGTTATAGCTCTAAAGTCGTAGACTTCCCTGATTCAAGCTCATCCGTCTCTCATGTTGTGATTTTACCTTGTCGAGCTAAGCGAGCCACTAGCGCCCTCAATTTCCTCATGGGAGACTAATACTACCGAAGAGTAGACTTCATCTACTGGGTTTGAACTCATGGATTAAGGTCTATAGCTTTCAAATTATATAGTATAAATCAATAGGACTAAATTCGTTTTACAATTTTCATGTTCATGCTCGCCGGAGCTGAAAAGCCTCCCCACGTCTATCACACCAGAGAAAAAATCCCGAGACGAAGTAATCACTGTTCTAAAAGTTCTTCTTCGCCCTTTACCCTTCGAGAAATCGATCGCGAGACTAATAGTCACCCCCTTCTGAACTTTAATTATACCCTTATGCCTCTGCCTCTGTAATTCCTGCGTCGTAGAGTCTGTCTAGTTCGAGCATGTGTATTTCGGGAGGGAGGTGATGAGAGCTATGACTACAGAAGAGTCAAAGGCAATTAGCCGTAAGCAGCTGCGTCGGGAGGAGTAATAGTTGAAGAGTCGAAAGAAAAAGAAAGAGAGAGAGAGGGTAAAGGTCGCACATTCTTAGAAATCGTAATTGTATGCGTTGCAGACTATCGAAGGTGCACGGAGATCGAATTACCGCGAGAATATCCGTCTATCGAGCCTGCAGACGGGCGGCTTCCCTTCCTCCTACATATCAGATAACCTTCGATTGCGTCTCTCTTTGGCTATCTCCAATAAATTAAAGCGTTTATAGCTTGCACCACGAGGAGGTAGAGAGTACGGCTTTGCAGGCCTGACTTGATTAGGTCAAAATGCCAAGGGCTGCATAAACAGCTCATCTCACCCCGAGTCACCCGCAGAAGGAGAAGAGGATATGTGTATACGTCAGTGGCAAGGAGTCGCCTGTGATAGTGTGAAAGAATCCCATTGGTACGTGAAAGGATCATGTCGTTTGGTTCAATACTATCAAGAGAGAGATCTAACCTCCTATGGTGGACGATCTAATCAATGATAGGCCTCTAATCCCATTGCAAAACGATTGACCCAATGGCAGAACTCCAGATTCCCTGGAAGGGTACCAGAACTCCAATCCATTGAAGGACAATATCCTTAATGTCAAAACTCCATCCCATTCGAAAGACAATTCCAATGCCGAAGCTCCAGCTCCCCAGGCAAGAAGCTCCACGCAAGGCTGAACCTCCAATCACAAAAAAGCCAAGCCCATCCCATTCCGAAACGCCAAAGCTCAACCAACAAGATAAACCAGCCAATCCAGCCTCGGATGCCAAAGCTCCCATCCCGGACATGCCAATCCAATCATTCCGGAAAGCTATCAGCACCTGATGGTCCACGAGTCGTGTGCTTATTGATTGTGTGTTGAGGGAATTGGTCAGAGGGGGGGAAATTGAACCTGGAGAGTTATCAGCAGTCTGTATAGGTAGATCTGTGATCAGGTTTGACTCACTTGGTTGTTTACGAAGCCACGCTAATAGGCCAAACCAAGTACCTTCAGCTCATCAACACGAGGGTCATAGAGAAAGGCCCAGATGATGAAGGCGAAGGTGATGACAAAGACGATAAGCACGAGGCTGAGAATTCGATCGAGGCCAGTGGCCAAGAGGTTGAGAATCCGATCGAAAGTAGGGGCGAAGAGGCGGAAACCCCAATCGAGAGTAGTGCCGAAGAGCATTGCAACCGGAATCGCAGAAACAAGTAACTTTTCGGCTGTGTTCGCAAACCATGCCAATCCTTCTCTCATTCCTCCTCGGATTGTCGCATCACCTGATGTCCACACGTTGACGAAAGTATCAAAACATTTGGCGAAGGCTGTAGCTGCCATATTGATGATCCAATTGGAAACACGGCGCAAAGGCTGCGATTCGTAGGGTGGGGGAGGATCGTTATCGGTGGGAGGATATTGAGCGTCGTCGAAGTTGGCAAGAGCTTGATGTTGAGCTTGAGCTTCGGCGGCTGGTGGTGGAATTGCATTGCCAGGAAGCGCCTCGGTGGCCATGGCTCGGGCTAGCTAGGCTGAACTTGGCTAGGGGGCTATTCCTCGAAGTCCTTGTCTCTCTCTCTATCACCGTCTCGAAGTTGGACGGTCAAGAATTATCTGCTGGCTTAGTGGTGGTGGTGAAAGCTCGAAGGATATTTTGTTTGTGGGAAGGAAGGGAACGCGACAAGACAAGACATTTTGATATCTTTCGAGATGGTCAGTGCGTTCGTTCTAGCTTAGCTCGAAACTACTCAAATAAAGCTGAAAGGCTTAAAAGCTTAATTCAGCCTTACCTGCTGAGCCCTGTCCTCCTATGCTAATAGGTGGGCTGAGCTACTCCACTATTGTTCGTAGGGCTGTAGGAGCACTATAGTTCACAATCTCATTATTTCAAAGTCATTCAGCTAAAGTTAAAGTCGTAGGTGATGTCGATTCACTATAATATGAATCATGTGATAAAGATAAAGATAAAGATAAAGAAAAAGGTTCAAGGATGTAAATTAAATATGAAGCTGCCCGAGATTATTTTCTCCGCACTGCCGTTACTATCCTCATGACCATGACCCATTGAACTATTCGCAAACTTGTTCGTCAGCTGGCCACGAAAATATCCTCCCTACAGCTGATAGATGGATTAGCGGTCTGCGAACCCAGATATAGCTAGAGACTGAGAGGGAATGAAAATGGGAATGGGACGGTAAAGGGCACATCACAGAGGGTGGGGAGCCAGCGCTACAGGGCTGAAGAAGAGCGGAGGGCGAAAGAGCAATCTTGCTTACGGTGGTAGGTACCAAAAGACTGAACTCCTCAAAATTGCTAATCGTGTTTGATAGACCTGCTCCTCCCACCCACCTATCTTCTTATTCAAATATGATTGCTAGAAATTCAACGATACACAAGGGGAATTCCAGCTCCATTTCAAATTCATTCAATGCCTACCGCAAGTCATTCACCAGCCACGAAATAATCGTAATTGCTTGAGGCATTATAGTTGAAGCCACACAATTGTTGATGACTTTGGCGTATCATTCGAGGCTTCATTTCATACATTCCCAAAGCTACCTGCTCCAGAGCTCATACCCTGTCTCTTCTCACGACTTCTGAGCAACTCCCCAACAACCATGCCCGCGCCCAAACCACCTTCCTCGTATTGCTTTCTGCTCCGTTCCGTCATCTCCGCGCAGCTGTTGCACTTCTCGTGCTTGCACGGCCAGTACTCTGGTTTCTTGTCGCCCGTCGCACGAACCTTGCCGCATATGGGGTGGGAAGTACGTGACCATTTCTTGCACTACATGAGCATTCAGTGGGTGTTTGCTGATTTCTTCAAGATGAAAATAGTAGTGGTGGGTTGGAAGAGAAGTAGATGGGTAATTTCAGAGGTACTTACGAGGCAGCAGACCCAAACACCATCATTCTTGCCTTTGGTGGCTACAGAGGATTTGACGACAGCAGAAGCAGGCTCCAATGTCGAGGATCGTGCGACGGTGGGCTTGTTCGTGAACATACTGAGTAAGGACGGAGGCTCGACTCTTGATTTGCGCGACAGTGAGAAGGATCGGCCCCATAGGTTCGTTGAAAAGGAAGAGGAGGAGGATGTTGAACTTGATCGATTCAATGATGTTGCTCGCTTGACTGGCGAGGAGTTGGATTGTTTATCTCCTTCCCAAGAAGTAGCCTCGTCTGAAGTATCCGTCAACTCCTGGAGACGCTGCCAGCCTTTGGTGCTTCGTGGTCGCGAGCTCTTCTGGTCAAAATTGAGTTTCCGCTGTACTGAGCCGCTGAGGTCGTGCAACAGCTCGAAGATTCTCTTTGAGGGGAGCTGGAAGATAGAGTTGCGTCCAGATTTGGGGATCAGGGGGGTTGTGATGCCGAAGGAGTCGGAGGAGTCGGAGGAGAATCTACTGGTTTCTGGCTCTTGGTCAGGATATGGCTGTGCATCATCCCTCTCGGTGACAGCGGCGAGCAAGGTTTGTGTATCAATGTCATCCAATCCGTGGGGCAAGACTGCGTCGTACGAGACTGTCGGTGAGTGTGACTCCATTGCTTCGGCTCGTGCGTGTGAATGTGCGGTTGGGAGGAATACTCGAGGTTGTTTGTTTCTTGTTGACACAAGCGAGACTGGGTATAAGCTCGGTCACATTCAAGGTTCGGGCTGCTTCCAGAATATCTGTTGGCCAAAGTCAACGACTGATGGTATGCATACATGCAATAAGAATTATTGCCTCGTCATCACGGTCTCAACGGATAAATCTAATTGGGGCTGGCTCCCGTGGTCTCTAGAGTCTCTAAGAAGTTGGACCTTTTACAGAAAGTTATATACTTGATGATCTACTCGATCTCATAAAGTATCTTCGCGCCTAAGTTATAACTGATCTGGGCACATCTAACTTGGTCAAGTACAATAGAGCTGTAAATTCACGAAATTTCTTCCAAGATATTTACGCGTATCTTAGCAAGCAATGCGCAATCGTCACGAAACTTGCGCTGGGTATTGCCAAAGAAAAATATCTGCTTTCATCACATTATCGCACTTCCTCTCGCTATCACTACACACAAGCTCCCCACATCCAGCAAGCCTTCCCCGAGCTTATCTCAATGTTTTCCCCCTAGTATGGGAATCTCTCTGCCCATCTGGCCTCAGTCATCTCCACGCACTCCTTGCACTTATCGTGCCTGCAAGCGACCCAGGAATAATTGATCAACGTCAAGCCGAAGAGCAGACGCAAGCAGGTGTATCTTGGATGATTAGTCCATTCTTTGCACTAAGAAACATAAGAGTCAGATTATAGTATACTTCAGGATATATTCGGGGCTGGCTAAGGACAAGATTGGAGTGGATTTGACGTACGACACAGCATACCCAATTGGTATGGTGGCGGATTGCGACTTCGGAGGAGGAGCCGGAGGGAGGTTTAGAGGAGGAGTCGGAAGATTTTGAGGAGGAGGCGGCATCTGGTGCGCTGGAGGCAATCATCTTGCCGAATTGGTTGGAGAGGTGGGGGGTGTGGGTTATGCTGGTTGGTATGCGTTAGTCTGATCCTATAGCGCTTTGACAATAGAAACAGGATCAAGAACGAGAACCTCGATGTGGATTATATACCTTTATTTTGCAGTGCTTGCTGTGTGACTCAGACGTTGCGATGTTATTGAGACCTAGCTGGTACGAAACTGTCAGGAAATCGTATTTGTTTGACGACAGAGAACGACGTTGTTGCTAACCCCACCCCTATCCTGCCATTATAAAGCTCATCCTCGAAGCTTTTCCTTCTTATGCTTAACAACTTACTTCGAAAGTCTTTGAACGTCGTGGATTAGTCAATTGTTTCGGCAGACGTTGCAGTTCTCGCTTCAAGGGCCGCCAAGACCGAATGTAAACAAAACGCCAACACAAGTTCTGAGGTTTGCCTCTGGCCGCTTTGACATCACATCTTTGGAGAAATATACGCAGAGTGATAGATTTATGCTATATCTTTAAAATGGCTAGCTATCATATTCTAAGAATTAGCATATAAGCGACCAATAAGTGATAAGGAACGTATATATATTTCAGGGTCTTTCAATAAGGTCTGGCCTAGCGAGAATGGCCCCCGCAGGACTGAGTAGCTGAAAAGTTAGCTCTAGCACGCGTTGATGTTTACATCCTTCACAGTGGTCTCCCCATGGCTCTGATTTTTAACCCCCACGTCCACATAATCAAAAGAGCTAGGAAAGCCAATCCAATGTACAGTAAAGCCAGCATAAGATTTCCCTAGTAATACCCCAGCTGGTTATAAAGACTTAGAACAAAGATTAGTAAGCCAGATGCCAAGGTATCTGACAAAATTCTGTAAGCGGCGTTTGATCTGGCAGAATGTCGCTGGAATTCATCGAAAAGGCATGAGAGCATCGCACTACCTGTACACAGTGAGTACTAGCGAGAGTTGGTTTTTGATATGTATTCACGGTAGTATTTGTTATATCTCAAGCTCATCTTTATGTACCGAAATGATAATCAATAAAGCTTCCTCGATACGTACTAGCGATATCATACTACTACTTATTGAAGCAACACTAATATCTACGACAATCCAATGAAGATGCTTCTCGAGTGCCTAGCTATAAATAAAAAGACTAAAAGGCATAATGAAGATTCCTGGAACTATCACAGGGATTCGATACTCTGAAGACATGGGACCGTCATTCTTCGCTTTAAGACATGCCTATATAATGTCGATACATGGACCTGTAATCTGAGAGCTAAGCTTTGACCCTAAAGCAATAGCGATGAGTGGAAACTGCTCGTAGTCCCGGATTAACTATGCTTTTTTTACTATATTGTTGAGAATGTTATTATAGCAATGATATAATGCTGAAGCTGTACGAGGTCAGGAGCCCTAGGATTATGATAATTGGGCTTATGAAGAAGAGCAAATCGAAACATGCTGCCTCGTAGCTTCTAAGAAAGTTCTGGGTGGCTACGCTCAGAGGCCATTAGATAGTTTGTGCCTATCTCTTTTCGGAGCTGCTTTGACTTCTTCGCTAAAAAGACTAGTACGAAATCGAGAGATAGCGAACATTCATGCAATAACGTCTTTAGATGAGGACGAGATACGTCTCAGAGTTCTTGAGACATTGGACAGAGATGGAAGATAGCGTCCCAAGTTCGTACCTGGGCTACATGGCGCATCCGTAAGGATGGCGTAGAGTGTGATGAGGACACTATCAAAGGTCGACACTGCCAAAAAGAGCCATTGCCATCCTGCTGCCTTAGAAATTTCTTCCCCGATCAAAGGTCCAATGGCTGCTCAGAACTGTTGCGAATGTGACAATTGCGTATGATCTCCCTCTTTGGTCTGCTTTGAATATGTGCACCATTGGAGCGCCCAAAATCTTGGCGTAAAATAGTTAGCAGGAATCTGTTTTTATGGCTGCAGGACGACTTACCAAAATGGAGACAATTTCATCGAAGCCAGAGAGACATCGACCATCAACAATCGTGCCGCTCGACTTCCCAACAAGAGAAAGTGTGTTCCATGCAATATACCGGCAGTGATAGAATCTTAATGGTTTCTTCTGCCCAAAGAATTCGGAAAGTGGAGCGAATAACATGCGGCCAAACACAAATGCTAATACTTAAATCGACATAGCTAATTGAGCTTCAGGGTCACTGATATACAGATCCATGCCGAGTTTCATTGAGGCTGGAGCCATCATAATTGCTGAGGAGTAAAGGCGAGTCCGTCGAGCGACATTAATGCTGCCATCATATACTTTCGTGACATTAACCAATTACATGCATTTTCCAGATTGTCATCTCTGTTCCAGCTAACCTTTCATGTCAATAATGGTTGCGGATCCGGATCGAGAGGATTAACAATTCGCTATCATTGCCCATGGGAATTTCTGTGGCCCTATGCTCGAGATTCTTGGTGCTGTCGGTCTGTTTCGACTGTTCGTGAGTTAACACTGGGTTCTGTTGTGGAGGAACCTCGTTCTCTAGAGACAATTTCTTGTTAATAGAAGTTATTGAGGTTCCAGAATCGCGGATATAGGGGTGGAAGCCGTGTCTTTATGCGAGAGCAGATGACAGAAAATGGAAAGCAATTCACTGGAAACTTTGACCTGCCCGATTAATAGTTGTGGATTAACGTTATAACGAGTTCTCAGTCTTGATCAGATCAGATAAGATGAAATTCTCTAAAGTATTTTATATCTAAAATAATATCACGTGAAATAGGCCAATTACCAGCACTTATGATTCAAATCGAACTCTGATATCCGTTATCCTATGGCTCAAAGGAGGCTGCAATGTATCGATTTCGGCAGGCGTTATACTACTTTGATGAGAGGACCATCGTCATAGTATTCAAGCAGCTCCTCTTCTGTTTTTTCAAAATAGTGCAAGTGATTATGAATCTGAGTAAAGTACTAACATCCTGCTACAACTGAGAAGTAATTGGCCGCCTTGTATATCGTCCAGCGATCGAATGACTCTGACTACCTACAAATAATCATCTTTGTTTTAAGTTTGACGTCCTGCCGAACTCCTTATCCGACACATGCGTCAATCTTGATCTGCTCAGCTTTGTGTAACTGTGATATCGCCCGAGCTGACCAGCCGACACGGAAACAAATTTGACCTATCAGATTTCGTATCTATAAGGCCCGTATGGTCAGAGAATAGAAGCCGGCAAAAAACAAATCCCATGAGCTTGATCTTTCAAGAAGCTTGATGGACAAGGGAGGCAGTCTTCGTGAGAGTGTTATTTTGAACTACTGACAGCTTCAGCTCTCTCTCAACTTCTCGCACCGCCACCCGCGATGAAGGAATGCATTGAGGGGCAAGGATAATGCGTGTTGTCACGCACCACCTGAACTTACCTTCTGGATCACATCATGTCAGAGTGTTCCTTCATCTGGGCTAGAGATTCTGTAAGCCTGATGGTGAAACAAAAGGCAATCCGAGCTGATGCTGCCTAGCTAGCCACAAGCTTAGTTAGATATCCATGGTTTCTGGGTTTATCCACTTCCCTTTTGCACGACCTCGAGACGAAATTGATGAGCATTCGGAATTAATATGCAACGCAAAGAAGGGGTATGAGTAGAGAACTTCACGAGTATTTGGATACGGCCATTCCCCCACCCTACGCAAGATGGGTATTGCAGTCATCGCATATTCAAAAAGATGAATGTGTTGCGCATGCGACCCCGCGCGGTGGGGGACGAACCAGTTGATCACGTTCCTGCTGAGAGTGGGAATGATTATTTCGACAATTCTCTCGCTGCTGATTATATCAATACTCGCGGTCTGCTTCTGTGAGTACACCAGAGTTTTGAAATGGGCTGGTATCTAATGGCATGGATCAGCTAGAAGAATATCATCATCCAAAGATTGGTCCAAATTACCGCTAACAAGTTGGCGTGCGTCGATCCTTCCGTGTGATTGCACAATTGTGACTGACGGATTGCAGTCATCTTGATCATCTACGCCGATTCCATACTGTTCATCTTCATCAGTACTATCCTACAGCACGGTTTCGGACTTAATATCAACATGACGATTTGCCCCTCGTCGATTGTGATCTGCCTTGCATGCTATATGACGACTAAAGTAAGTGCGCTCTCTAACTTCGAGAGCTGCAGCTAATGTCTACAGATTGTATGTAACACTTATTCAAGCTGGTTGACTCGACTAATCCGAAGTTTAAAGTTGATCTACTACTTTCTTGTCGAGAAGGTATATAACATTCGCAGTGTATCCAAGCCACGTCTGAAGTCGAAATTATAGCTTTTCAATTGCTTTGGAATGCTGCGTCTGACTCTCTGGATCAACAAACGAGCCACCATCTAATCTCTGTTTAGTTCTCTCTGTCGGCTGCGTCATCTATCTTCGACGCCACCGTCAATCTGTATCTGACGCTCCTTTTCTTCATACCACTTCGCTCTTTATACTCCTACAAAAACTCACCTAATAGCTCCCTCCGCACCATCGCTCTTCGATCATTTGTCGGCTCCCTCGCTACCCTCACGTCATCAGTCGTCAATCTGACCTTCCTCATGGTCTTGAAAAGAGAACAAGCCTGGATTTGTCTAATGCTATGCAATGCCGATATCTTATTTTCCGTTATCGTGCTGCACTGGGTTACAAGCAAAGATTCAATCGAGGGAGGAAGCACGGCGTCGAACCTCACCAGTCGCGAGGTGAATTCTCGATCTCGTTGGAAACAAAGGCGGGACAGTCACCCTATCGATAAAATCAATTTTGCAGGCCTAAACACAGGGCCTCCCAATAAAGCGAACTCTTTGGCGTCGTTGGACAGAATGGAATGGGGTAGGGAACGGTGATCACACATATCTGCGCCGAGAAACTGATGCTGGGGTCGAGGCTTGGGAACGGTCTGAAGAAGCGATGCCTGATGCAGGGAATGAAAGTGCCAAGATTTTGAAGAAGGGCAAGAATTTGAAGAAGGGCAAGATTTTGAAGAAGAGCAAGAGCTTGAAGAACAGCAAAAGTGGCAATGAAACTCATCTGTTGGGCACGATTCAAGTCCAGGTCGGCCATGCCGTTGAGACTGTTTCCATCCGCGGGAAGAGTGTAAGCGACAATGAGTGCGGATTGATCCCAGATTTTCGCTTTAGCGGCTCTAATTTTGTCCATCAAGTATAGACGATTTGGCGAACAAAGTGTAGGATTGGATTCATTGATTTAGGTCTTTTTTTCGGATGCGTTGAAAACAGGGAGAAGGGATCTGCAACGCGTATACCTGGGAATGGCGTTTGGGTAAGTGTTACCGTTGTACTACTGTAGACGGTTCAAGGCTTCGTAATATGTACAAATAAACATTACAGCTTTCATGTGGATAACAGCACACGTCGACGAGATGGATCCTTGTTTAAGCAAATAGGAGTGTCTAATTCTGGCCAACTTTCACTATGGGATTGCTGAGCTTTCAAGTACACGATCTGACTCTTGATCTTCACTTGATAGTCGAGTTGATGATGCACTCGCCTTCGGTTTACACCCAGGTCTTTGACTTTATAATGAAGCCCTAACGGCACTCCACAAACCTGACTTATATGACTCGCAGTAATCATACCTGCGTATCACTAGTCAGCCACTGTACAGACAAAGCATCGAACATATTCCGCAGATCCTCCAAATGAATATCACCAGGAAATCCATGTACACTCAGTCATCCAGACTTTCCGCGATAGAGAGTCCCGTTTCGAAATCTGCACGACTGACAAGATCCAGAAACCCGCCACATTATCGACTGGTGTCAAACCGTGCACTGCTTCCTTGACATCCCTCTTTAGATGAAGGTTTTAAACGGCACTGATAGGATGAGTAGTGAGCTTCGCTCGCTTGAAAATAAGAGGAAAATCGGACGGTTAGAGAGTAAACAAAGCTATGAAGCGGGACGTAAAGGTGTCCAGTTCAGGCATATTTGGGATGATATGAGGATACGTGAACTTTAGTAAGAGACTTCAATCATAATCTGAGTATCAAATATATCCCAGCAAACGAATGATCAAGCGGGAGATTAAATTCAGGCTTGCCCTGGTTATGCGAAGTTACGAACATCAAGGTCTTAAGGCCATTAGCTGAAGATCGTTCGTGAGCCAATAGAAGTGCTTCATAACTCTTGTATATTCAAGTAGTTCACCCCAAGTTTCTTTGTCTGTACGTATAAATTAATATTTCGACTGTGCACGATTTAGGCGGATAAAGTCTTTGCCGGCAAAATTGTCTTGATATCGCCTTTCTCCAATTCATTCTCGATCTTGAAAGGACCACGATTTGATATTAAGCAATAGGACCTTCATTTAGACTCAAAGCAATACTGACGATAGCACCAGTCCATCTTGTTGTGCAATTTGCCTGTTTTCTTCGAGCACCAAAGCTCTCGAAGTTGGAATTGCCCCTCCATGACCCCGCACTCTGTCAATTGGAATTGTTCCCGACGGAGCTGCCGATTCCACATTACTCCCTGCAACATATCAATCATAATATATAACTACTTGAGGGTTGGACCTTCCTTCTGATTCACTTATCATTCTTTATTTTAGGCGAAAAGATATTTTACTACCTGTCAATCAATCGGTCCGGAAAGATATCCAGCCATCAACCAATTGCAACCAAAACAACGCTCAATATCTACCTGTATGTACTACGGAGCCCAAAATTCCTCTTACCAACATCTCATTATAATTCCAAGAAATTACTTATTCTTTTCTCGAAAACTACAAATAGAGCCATTGCTAACTCCCCCATTACCCAGAACCACGCAATCTCAACCACCATGGCTACAACAACTGGCATCCTGTATGTCACCATGCAACCCAAGCCCAGCCTTCCGATCTCCCAATTCCACGACTGGTATAACAACGAACATGGACCTACACGTCTTCGTCTCCCATTCGTTACCAATGGCTTTCGATACCGTGCAAATGATGCTGCGCCCTCGGAAGAGAACCCCGAATGGATGGCCGTGTACGATATCACGGACATGTCGGAATTGACGAGAGAGACATATCTGCGACTTCGAGATCAGCCTGTCAAGAGCCAGAGGGAGGCAGAAACGATGAAGGAGATTAAGGTGGATCGAAAACTGTACGATCATATCCAGACGTGGGAGAGCAAGGAATTCAAAGTGTTAGGGAAGGTAGAGAATGAGGGAGAAGGGAATGTCATGGTTGCTGTGTTCTTGACCTTATACCCTGGAGAGGAAGCCGTCAAGGAGGTCGAGAAGTGGTATCAAGAAGAACATGTCGATCTGCTGTCGAAAGTTCCGGGATGGCTACGAACCAGGCGATTTGTGACGAGCTCGATTGATCCGAATGCGCCTATTGAATATCTCGCTTTGCACGAATATAAGCCCGAAAATGGACTGGCAGGAGAAGAGTTCAAAGCTGCGACAACAACGAAGTGGACACAGGAAATCATGGAGAAAAGCGTCAAGCACAAGGGAAGAAGGGTATATGATTTATACTACACATTCGGGCCTGCACCTCGATATCTAGCTCCAGATCTCGCCTCTTGGCAATCTTCAGATGTCAAATCATCGCCCACGAAAACGATTCCGGACTCTCCTGGTGGAGCGGGAGCGATAGAATCCTTCGTTACGACGAAAGACGGGCTAGAACTCCCCTTCCGACTCGAGGGATCCCCAGACCCAAACGCGCCTCTGATCGTGCTCAGCAATTCCATTCTCGTCGACTACAAGATCTGGGATGGTTTCCTAGCTGCTTTCTTTTCCGAGCCAGCGAACAAGAGGTACAGAGTCCTTCGATACCTCAAACGTGGCAGGAATGCATCTTGCGGAACGCAAAAGATTACTGTTGATGTACTGGCGGCTGATATTATTACCCTTCTGGATGCTCTGAGAGTCAAGAAAGCCGCTGCTGTGATTGGAGTATCGTTGGGTGGATGTACGACTCTGAATACCGCGCTGAAATACCCGGAGCGAGTGAGCTTGTTCATCTCTTGTGACACGAGCAGTAAATCACCAGCTGGGAACTCCAAAGCATGGGATGAGCGTATAGCGCTTTCAGAAAAGGAAGGCGCTTCTACACTCAGCGGAGAGAAGATCGTAGGCCAGGAGCTCGCGGAGATCACGACAAGGAGGTGGTTCGTCAAGGAGAGTTATGACGGTGGGGAGATGGAGAAAACGTGCTTGCAGGTCAAGGATATGGTCAAAAATAATAGCCTGGAGGGGTTCAAGAAGAGTGTTGAGGCGCTTTTTGAGTATGATTTGAAAGAGGAGATGAAGACGGCTACGGTGAAAGGTGCGTTTGTTGTGGGAAGGGAAGATGGAGTATTGCCTGGTACTATGAAGGAGATGGCTGCTTCGTATGGTAGTAGTGGAGCTGCTTATGAGGTTATTGATGGGGCTGGGCATTTGCCCATGGTTGAGAAGCCGCAGAGGTTTGCGGAGGTGGTGACGAAGCTGCTGGGGTGAAGAAATGATATGTCATAACGATAATGTCTTCCAAGAGGACTTGAGATATTTACGGTATATACGTTGGTCTTTGAAACACAGTAAATTTGCTTACAAAGGTACATTCTTCTGCCTTTGACGAGGGCAGTGTCCCATTTCAGTAGGGAGTTCAATACGATGAAGTTTCAACCAGAGCCATAAAGTCTGGGTAGCTTGGTCTCTTGCGAAACAAGAGCTTTTTACCTTATGATTCGAACAAGTGTTGATAGGTTATGAAAGATCTATGGGACTTGACAAAACAAAACTTCATCTTTAGGGACAAAACTTATTTCACGCTTTCGCCGGACACGAACCCGATCAGCTTCAAATGTCAAACCAGCATGGCGTGGACATTGAACGGACGATTTTCGCGATTCAGGTTTCTACTCGCTCAGTTGAAGACGCGACATCTTGGCCATGTGGCAGGGAAGGTTTTCCTCCACAATAACAAAAACCCGGGGTCCAGCAGCTTACCTGCGTAGCTTCATGGTTTTTGTCGTTCTTCTACATTAAAGGGTTAGAATCACGCCAGAGAATGAGAGTCATCTTCGTAGCCATGTCTCATCTTTTCATTTACATCTTTTCAAGACCATGAAATCCGAGATCTCAGGTAGGTAGAAGAGATGCAGATATGCAATTCAAAAACGCGCGAAATTCTTCGAATCCGACGGAAGGGGTGTTCCTGATAAACTTTGTTCTCCCATCTACCGTGGCGTCTTCCATTCCGTATGCCGCGGGTCGTCGAAGAATGCAGCGAGGGTGTTCTGTTGTGACAAGGAGGAGGGAAGAATGATTGCCAGAACGGAGTGAGCCAGACCATCATCAATTTAGGCGGCCCCGTTCGTGACTTCGTTGACGGTATTCCATAGCTGGCGTGCATGCAACAACGCCATATCGCAGCCCACCCCATCTTGCACACGTCCCGACCTCTCCTTCCATCCTTCCTTCTCGTGAGTGGAGTGGGAGACGAAAGTCCAGATAGCGAGAATTCTGTGATAGTCTCCTACGTGTGTACTGTCCAGGGAGGGGCTCTCGTCTTATCGATTCCATAGGTCCTCAGTCGAGGATGACTAGGATAGCTTTTACACTGCGATTTACTGGATTTGCCTAGCTGTTTCTAGACGATGCCATGTATCAATCGTGCTATAAGTACATAAGTATTAGCATACAGTACCAGCGAGCAGAATTCTCTGTATGTCGACTGGAATGTATCAGAGGTGTAGTGCAGGATCTTGAATCTTATATATATTATCAAGAAGGAATTATTAGGAGCTAGATAGAGACTGTGAAGATAGGCGATAGCCGATAGATATTATTCATCTATCACTGCACGTAAAAATCCTCGTTTGAGATTCATTATCTTGGTACTATATTCAAACTAGATCGCCGTCCTTATTATCGTCGAGGCACGCGCTCGCTCGCTCGCTCGATATATGATCTTGAGAGGATAAAGATATATTAAGAAGATAAGGTACTAGATCTAGCTCTATTCTCTTCTTATACGTTAGTATAGGTATATCGTGACCTTTAATATGAAGAGAATATAGGTCTATAGATATGTTTTTACGTTTAATAATATCCTTAGTATACTTATCATATATCTGTCTATGTATATATACAGGATCCCTAGCCTGACCCCGGAATAAGAGATTAGAGTATAGCGTTTCTTGAGGGGAAGGGGGGCGGACGGGAAGAGAGTGAGATAGCTTAGTTGGGAAGGAGGGCTTATAGCACGAAGTGATAGATAAGTATATCATGGAATCTGATCCTGTTCGATATAAAATTCAATCTTGATTGATAAACCCTCGTTTAGGTTCTGAGCTCCTGCTTACCTTATCTAGGTAAGTATATATTAGAGAGAATTAGACTAGGTCTTAGTGACTTCCTAAGGGCTTTCTAGTGTGCGAAATAATTAGATTAGATTAGATTATAACTTCCTAATTAAATCTAATCAAAGGTAATTTGAACCTAATCAAATCTAATTAAATTATAATCGATTATAATTAATTATAATTAATTAGGGCACGTGATCTAGGGCTAGGCTTAAAGGAGCTTAGATACTCGCTTAGGTTCCCTTTCTAGGCTTAGGCTCCCGCCTCGCTTCTTAGCCTAGATTCGCTTTAAAGCGAGATTCTAGTAGTAAGTAATCCAAATATAGAAATAACTAGAATTTACTAGAATTAACTAAGGTTCTATTAGTAATATTAGCTTATTAGTAATAAATTAATAATTAAAATCTAGAAAATAAAAGAAATTACTAGAATATGATTAATAACTATAGAACTCTTAAAGATTTTCTAGAAGATTCTATTTTATTCTATCGATTTCTAATCCTTATTAATTAAAGAATCTATTAGTAATAAGCTTAGAAATTAATAGCTAAATAGAGTCTTCTAGAAACTATATATTATATAGATAAGGGCCTTTACTCTCTTATAGAATCCGAAATATCTTCCTTAGATTTATCGATATCTACTAGTATTACTCTTATACTTATCTTATTATTTCTAAACCTATTTTACTTTATAATATATATATATATTGAAAGGAATGTCCCTATTCTCGTATACCTTTAGGGACGGGGGCAATATTCACAGAGGAATTAGACGCCAGTGGGTTAGACTGTTATCTTCATTAAGTGACTTTACTGCTTAAGTTGCAATAAGTATCGATCTACAATGTATCCCGGATATTCTTTAATATCCGGGCCTGTGCACTAGCTCTAGTCCCGATTAGGTTGCCACGTGATACTGCACTGAACACTAACTATTCTAATAATATATATATATTATATCTTCTACCGGGTATCAGACTGCTATTAGTATTAATCGAGCTCAAAACGAGCCCGATTATACGATTAATACTGACGATTTACCTCTTATCTTTAAGAAAGGTCTATTCTCTAAGACTTTAGAACCTATTAATCCTGACCCTACGGGGCCTAGATTAGTAATAGTTAAATGTCTTTATAAAGGCTGCTCGTAAGTATATTACCTTCTTTATTATCACTTAATTATTATAATATATATTAATATAATAATCTTAATAGAAAAGTCTTCAGAAATCAAAGAGTTAATAACTCTATAAGTAATTATATTACTTACTATAAGGCTAATCATAAGGCCTATAATATTCAAAGAGTCTTAATAAAATTAGACTCGGAATAAAGTAAGTACTATATATATATTATATTTCTTTATTAAACTAACTAACTATTATTAGATACTTCCGATATCGAAGAAGCCTTTAGTAAAGGAAGTAATAGTAGTCAAACTACTATAGCTCAAGCCTTTAGAGGTCTTAAGCGGCCTGCTTCGCTTATAAAAGAGCCCTTTAATTTAAAGAAATATAAGTCGCTTTTAATTCGATTTTGTCACGGGTGAGCAACGCGTACGCAGATGGTCAAGTGTAGTATTCAAGAAGTTCGATACAGGAGAGAGTCAGGTTCTAGCCTGGCTCCGAGGGAAAACATGCGGGTGCCGCTAGGCTTAGTAAGCACAGGCATCGCCGGTGCTTAATCCTGGGGCTCGCCCCTTACAGATTTATTATCGAAAATAATCTTTCGTTTAGAAGTATTTTAAGTACTTCTTTTAAAGAGTTAACTCTTTATTCAAACGAGTAAGTTTTCTTATTATATTATTATATATCTTATATTAATTCTATATAATAGGTAATCTCCTCCTCTTTATAATAAAATACTTCACGACTATCTAAGTAGTATATTATAACGTTCCTGGTTCTGACTGATATGCGGTATACAGGCTCGTCAGTTAGTATTAGCTATAAAGTAAAGTAAATAAGAAGTTCGGTTCTTAATTGGAATTAAGATATTATAAGCAGGTATTAATTACTATATGAATTTGAGTACGAAGCTCCTATCTAATAGCAGAAGTGCTAGTCTTATATAGAATCTTCGTTCCCTTATACTAGCTGCGTAAGACCGTCTTACAGAGCGCGTAAGCTCTCGCGACTTATCTAGTAGTCTAGTATATCACGTGATCCTAGATTACCTATAGCTATAATACTATTATTACTTTAATACAGGTAGATATATAGTACTACTTGCTAATTTATATTATAACTATATTAGTGCCTTTCCTCTAATAGTACTAACTCTTTTCTAGTACTAAAACCCGTCTAGTACTTACTACTAGGTAGTACTATTAGTATTCTGATGCTAGGACGGTTTTAGTACTAAGAACTATACTAGTTTATAATACTATCTCCCTTCTATCTTAGCGTGCTCTTACGCTTAAGTACGCCTAAGGAAATATCGACGACTACCTATAGCTGTCTCCTTCTTTTATTATGCCCTCTGAACGCTTAACTAAACGAGTCGATTATATTATACTCGGAAGATAAATAGAATTAAGTAATAAAATTATAGTACTATATACTAGATATGAAAAAGCGGAATATAAAGAGTATATATCGCTTCGCGATCCTAAACTAACTAGATATAGTTATTACGCCTAACTAAATAAATCCTGTGATATTCGTATAAGGAACCGGATACCTATAGCTTCCGAATAGGATAGTTTAGATTCCTAAATCGAAAAATTAGAAGATAAGAAAGACTTAGCTATAGCTAAGTTCTATACGCGAATTATAAGGTTAAAGAAATAGAAATATTTCTGATACGAATAGTAGTAAAAGATAATTACTACTAGTCTGAACTCGATAGCTAAGCTTAATACTCTTAAAGCTCTAGAAAAGAAAGAAAAGGAGAAATAAGAAAGGGAAAGGGTACTTAATAATACTAAGTTAGCAGGCGCGGAACCCTCTAGTTCCGACGTCCCTATCGACCCCTTGTTCGACCCGATAATCGACCTTCCTTTTAACCTTACTAACTCGCTCTAGATAGATCTAAGTTTTATTAATAGAAATTAGCTAGTAATACTAAGTAATAAAAGCTTAACTTAAGTTCCTATATATTTTCCGAATATAAGTAGTTCTTCTATTTCACTAGGTATCTGATAATATCTCGTTTATACTAATAGTCTAGTAGTTCCTCTATATTATATTCTACGAGTAGGTTAACTAGTTTAGCGTATATCTTCAGGGCTAGTAGTGCTCCTAGTAGTGCTTTTTCTAATAAGGATATATAGAATATCAGGAATATCTTCTTTATTATAGCTAGTAGCTAGAGTTTATAATTTAAAGGTCCTTTAACTCGTTTAATTTTAAATAGTCTAAGTTTCTTATAATCTAGCTTATTACTTAGTCTCTATATATTAATATTTTTCCGTAGAAAGTAAACCCTATCCCTTTCTTATAGCGTTAGCTCCTAATTACGATTCTTATTATAGTAATACGTATTCTTCTCTGCTATAAACTAGAGTTCTTCTATAAGTTCCTTATAGAGGTCCTAGATATTCCTAACTTAGATATAAGCTATATTATTATCCTTAACTATTAAATTAAGTTCTCTATAAGTGATAGGTTTATAATCGTAATTCGCGAAGAATAATATAACCTTTATTATTTCTATAGTTAAGCTATTATATATAAATTCTACTAATAGTAGTAGTCCTACCTAATTATTTTATTAATAGTTAATATAGTAGTATAAGTATACTTTAACTACTTAGTTTATTCTTTTATTTCCTTTATTAGTCTAAGGATAGAAAGCTATTAATAGTTTTCGTTTAGTCCTTAGGAACTCTATTAAAGTATTCTAGAACTTTAATATAAATAACTTATCTCGATCCGATATGATTTCTTCGGGTACTCTATACTTAGAGACTATCTCCTTAAGGTATACTTATACTAAGTATTCGGCTATAAGAGTAGATAAGACTAGTACTAAGATTATATACTTAATAAGTCTTTCTATAATAATAAGTATTATATTATAGCTAACTCCTATAACTAGGTCCTTCGATAGCAGTAATAGCCCTATGAAGTCCTATAATATCGATTTCCAAGATATTAGTAGTATTAATACTATAATTATTTGCTTATAAGGTATATATTAGAAAGACTTATTTTTATTATAAGTATTATAGTTAGCTAGTACTTCTTTAACTACTTAGCAGAGTCCTTTCGATTAATAGTTTCTTGAAATCCTTAGATATATTCTTTATATCCCTTAGTATCTATACGCGGGAAGCTCGTATTATTCTTTAATATATACTTCTACTAAGCTTAATAGAAGCTAAATTTTCCTATTAACTCGTATAATACTATTCTTAATTATATTCCTTATAATAAGTTCCTTAGTCTTATCTAAGGATATTCTATTCTTCTTCTAGGCCTCTTTTAAAGTATTATACTAAGGTCCTCTGATTTCTTACTTAATCGTAGTAGCTTCTCGGATATTAGTAATTATATCTCTATTATCTAGCTATCTAAGTAAAGCGGTCTTATTATAGACCTTATTATTCTTATAACCTAGTAGTCTACTTAGAGTATCTACTCGTGTATTATCCTTTCCTTATATATACTTAATAACTAGATTAAAAGAGGCGAGTTCTTCTAACTATCAGGCTAATTAACGATTATCTAAGACTTTAGTAGTTATAAAAGTTCAGAGATTTATATAGTTAGTATAGATAATAACTAGGAACTTAGCTCCTTATAAGTATATTTTCTAGTATTTAAGTACTTTAATAATCGCTTTAAGTTCTTTTTTATAGATATTATAATTCTATTTAGCCGGAGATATTTTCTCTAAAAAGTAAGCGACTAGGTATAGTTATCTTTTGTTATCTTGCTATAGGTATACTATGCTAATATAAGTATTAGAGGTATTTATTTCTATTATACTTTCCTTCTCTTTATCGAAACTATATAAGATTAGTTCTTTTATAAATTCTTTCTTAATTCTCTAAAAAGCTTCCTTATACTAGCTAGTCTAGGTAAAAGAAACGCCTTTCCTTATTAAGCTTATAAGTAGTTTAGTAATCTTAGAATAGTTTCTAATAAACTATTAGTAGAAGTTAGCGAAACCTAACTATAACTATATATCCTTAATATTCTTTAGTAATTCCTATTCTTTTATAGCTCTGATTTTCTCCGGCTTAATACTTATCTCTCTTAAGCGAATAATATACTCTAGGAAAGTGACTTATTTAACTAAGAATTTATATTTCGATAACTTTAGTCTAGAATCTACTTTATATAATATTTCTATAACTTAGGTGATATAGCTTTAGTATACCTCGATAGTCTCTGAGTATACTAGGATATTATCTAGGTAGTATATAGCGAATTTCCTAATAAAGTCCTTAAGAATATTGTTATTCTACCTTTAATATATAGCTAGAGTATTAGTTAAGCTAAATAGTATTACTATATATTCCTATAACCCTAAGGGTAATACGAAAGCAGTTTTCTACTTATATCCTTTCTTAATTCAGATTAAATTGAATATGTTACGTTAGTCTAATTTAGTATATATCTTTACTTTAGCTAACTTATCCTATAGGTACTAAGTATTTAGTAAAAGGTATATATTCCTTATTATCTTATTATTAATTATCTAATAATCTCTGTATAGTTTTCCCTTAGGATCTCTTACCTTTTTAACTATTAGTATATTAATAGTATATAATAACTTAGATTTCTGAATCTATTCTTTCTTTATACTTAACTTCTAATACTCCTTAAGCGTCCTCGTAGTATTATAATTATAATAGCGAAGTTTCTCTATAATAAGTATAAATCTATTCTTAAAGTTTATTTCATAATACTAAGGCTTATACTCAGGTAGAGCCCTTATATCCTACGGATCCTCGAATAATTTCGAGAACTTCTTATATAGTTCAGGTAGCTATTTTCGAATATTATCTATTTAACTAAGATAATTCCTAGGTTCTATCTAACTAGGAACCCGACTTAACTAGCTAGAGTCTATTAGCGTTATTATTAAGGAGGCAGCGCTAGCTTCTTATTTACTAGCTAGTTAACTGCGTTTATATTTATAATTACTAAACGTAACTTTCTTAGTTATCTAGTTTATACTAGGATTATAGTTATATAGCTATAATATTCCTAATACGATATCGTATTATTATAACGACACAAGACTCAAGGCGGTATATAAGCAAGAATAAACGAGTAGGGAGGCTAAGAGCGATCTTATATAGTCTACTACGAAGAAAACAAAAAGATAAGGAAGGAAGAAGAAGAGAGATAGAGTGTAAGGCACCTTATATATATATACCGGTACTAGTCCGATACTATACCGGGTCAGATACTAGTTCTGCTGGGATACCTATGAACTTAGGCCCTGTTATCTATCCTTCTTCTCATGTGATATTCAGGTAAGCTATCGTTATATTACCCCCTCCCTAAGAAGAGCTTAACCCTAAGCTCGGAAGGTTATAGTTTATACTAGAATTAGTCTTTATTATAACTATTTTCGTCGATATTCGCGTAATAAGCGCTAGCTGCTCTTTAGTAGTAATAAATTCTTTATTAAGTTCTGACTAGTTATATCGCTATAATAGTACTATATTAGTTATAGCTTCTAAATCAGGCGGTAAGCGGTATTCACTTTATCTGTTTATAGTAGGAGTCGAGTTTAAGTAGAGCGTAAGATATATAAAGGAAAAGGTTTATTAATATTAGAGCTTTTCCTTTTTAATTATAATAACTACTTTAACTTATAAGTTTATTCTCCTTAGACTACGATATAGCTTCCGGAATAGGTATTATTACTAACTATTATAGTAGTCTACTATAATCTTATATATTAATCGACCTAATTAACTCTTCTCTTAATATAAGTAAGTTTCCTATCTTAGTTTTAGGGATAGTCCTTAAGTGCGATATAGGGGTTTTATAGATCTATAACGCTAACTCCTATAGTGCTTTTGCTAGTTCCTGCCGGTACTCTTTCGGCGGCGTATCGTATATATTATTTATAGTATATTCGCGCTTTCCTTAAGATAAAATATAATAATACTCTTGTTTTAGAACTCTTATACTTATTTAATAAGCTTAACTCTAAGCTTTATAAGTATTATTTAGCGTTAAAGAGCGGTTACGAGCCTATAGATTACTTAAACCTGAATATAAGTATATATACTAACGCGTTATAGTTACCTAACTATATTAATATAGAGTACGCTATTTTATCCTAGTTACTTCCTAGTAGCGAAGCTAAGGATATAGAGCTAAATCGGGGCGGTATTATAGCTACCTATAAGGCGATTAATCGGATCTATTATCTTACGAAATCTACTACTCTTACTATTATATTAAAGATTATTACTATATAATTAGCGGAGACTTAAGCTTTAAGGCGTTCTATAGAGAAAGTATTTAAGGAGTTAAAGTTTATTAAGGTAATAAGTTAAGATCTTAAATCCTTAGATACTAGTATAATACTAACGTAATATAGGATCTAGATCTTTTAATAGTAGATTCGGTAAAGTCTAAGTTAATAGTATAAATAGTATTAAAATAAATAAAAGAGTTAAATAGTATTATATAGGAATTTGCGAAGAAAGCTATATTTAAAGCTATAATATCTAATACTAGGGGAAAGAGGAATTTGCCTTCTAGTTTAGAGATAGCGTTAGATCTAGATACTCCCGGACCTTCTCTAAAGAAGAAACCTCGTGAGATTAGCTATTATACTTAGTCTACTACTAAGGCTATATTAGTAGATTTAAGTAAGGAGTTAGATATAATAGTTCTAGTTCTAGATATTCTAGATTTAATAGAAGCTCCGGAGAACTTAGGGGAGAAAGCTAGTAAAGTAAAAGTAGTTAAAGAAGTAGAGTTTTAGATATAGCGTTATTATAGAGTATAATCGGGGGATTATCCTTAGTAATAAATTCTGATACTAGTAACTATAATAGCTTATTATTCTCTAAGTAACTATAGTCGTTTATTCTGTCTTC
Organism: Rhynchosporium graminicola; assembly: GCA_900074885.1. Lineage (NCBI taxonomy): Eukaryota > Fungi > Ascomycota > Leotiomycetes > Helotiales > Ploettnerulaceae > Rhynchosporium > Rhynchosporium graminicola. The sequence continues at coordinate 413,166 of FJUW01000051.1, forward strand.
CTAGGCCTTAATCTATTATTCTAGTTTACGCGGAGGTCTAGGTTTACTTAGGTTAGTAGCGTAGGAGTCTCTAAGCTTATACGGAGTACTTATTAGATCGGAAGCGTTATATTAAGTTAAGTCCGGGTTATAGCTTAGCTAACTAACCTAATACTTCAGATTACCTCTTAGGAGCTATATAGCGAGTATATCTTATAACTCCTACTCTTCTTAAGTAGTAATAACTTCCGGGAGTAGGTTTAGTAACTCTTAGCTTAGTAATAAGTCGTCCGGGTCCTTAAAGAGTAATTCGGGAGCGAATATATCGTAAATAGAAGATCCCGGGGGTAAATCTAGCTTATAGGAGTATCCGATCTTAGCTAAGACCTAGTATAGTCTTACTTAGAGACTAGATAGCTTCTTACTTAGCTAGTAATTCTTAAGGTTCCTTATAGAGAGAAATACCTTATCTCTAACTTCTTAGTTAATACTACGCCGTTTCGGGTTAGTTATAGCGCTTATCTTATGCTAAGTAGCTAATATATTAGCTTTTATAACCTTAATAGCGGATTTAGCACGTTTAGCTAAGGATTTAGTATTAGTATAGTTAAGCTTCTCTTATAGTATTGATCCGGTAGGTTACTTCTAGTCCTAGCTATTCCGTAGTAGTATATTATATTTAAGGGTATATAATACTATACTAATAGAATCGTAAGGTAAGGTTATTTAAGCGCGGTCTATTATTAGTAGTAGTTCGCCCTAGTTACTCTAGTAGTAATTAATAAAGAGTCTAAGGCATTAGTTAATATACTAATTCATAATCTCTATTTATTTATTAGTTTACTAGTAGAAAGAGATAAAGAGCTTGACTTTAACTCTAATTATATAATAAAACTCTTATTAGAAGGATAAGACTAGCTAAGCTCCTCGGTCGGATATAATTAACTTAAGGGTATATCCGAAATAATATATCTATTAGATAAATAACGTCGCTATCCTACGGGTATCGATATTATAGTAGTATAGTATTAATATAGAGTCTTTCCTTAAGTAGTCGATAAATACTAATATCCTATTAAATCCTTAGTTATTAGGTAGGAAGTCTTTAAAATCTATAGCTAGGTACTATATAAAGTAGCTAAGTACTAGTAATAAGTAGAGGAATCCTTATTATTTCGTCTATTTCGGATAAGAGTACTAGTAGGAGCGGTAATTATAAGTATACTATTTTACGTCCGATACGAGTCCTTTCTAGTAGTAATAAGTAGAAATTATTTCAGCGGTCTTATAAGCGTTTAGATAAGTAGAGGAAACTTAATTATAGACTTCGCTAATTAAATAGGTATATAGTAGTGTATAGCGTTATACGTATAGACGATTATTATAAAGTAGTAAACTATTGTTAATAGTATAGCTATCTCCTAATATATTTCGTTCCTTAGAGAATAATTCTTAGTTAAATTAATATAATTTCTCGATTAAATTAAAGGAGTTACGTGCGAGTTCCGGTAGTATATTAGTCCCTAGCGATATTAGATATATATAACTAATTTGATCGATATAATACTCCGCTAGTTCCGCGTTAATCTTAAGGTCTAAGTAGTCTAGAGGTAATAAAACCCGAGATCTACTATCCTATTTCTATTATTCTTATATCCTTAGATCTTATTCCCTATAGCTAAGGATATTAGCTTTAGCGTTATCTTTACTAAGTATATATATAATTTGAAAGTTAAATTCGGAAAGGAATTCTATTTATTTAGCTTACTTACTAGTTAGGACCTTAGTAGTTATAAAGTATTCTAAGGATCGATAGTCAATATATACGAAAGTATAAAATTATAAAGATATAAGTTCAAGTATATATTTCCGGAAAGACTTAATAATAGCGTATAGCTCCTTATTATAGATCTCTTAGTTTAGTTCATATCTATTAAGAATATAAGAGTAGAATCTAATTAGATACTACTAATTATCTTTATATAATTAGAAGATAACTCTAGCTATTATACTATTAGAGGTATTAGTTTCCAGTTTAGTTTATAATTTAGAGTCGAAATAGTATAGTTTCTGTACTAATAGTAGCTATTAATATAAATCGTCGAAGGACTTCTTATAATCGTCGGTGAAATTCTATAGTACTATAGGCCGAGTAAGCACTAAGAGAGGTTTAGTAATAAGGCTGAAATTCCGAATAAATTAATAGTAGAACCTATAGAATCCTAGGAAGGATTTCATAGCTATTACTATTTCGGGGTACTTCTAGTCTACTAATAGTACTACCTTCTTAAGATCTAGCTCGATTCTGTTAGTAGTAATAATATATCTAAGGTATTTAATCCGAGTAATATAGAATTTGCTTTTCTTAATATCTACTTAGAGTCTAGTATCTATTAAGCGTTATAGTACTAATTTAACGTATTCCTTATATTCCTAGAGCGTTTCCGAGTATATAAGAATATTATCTAGATAAGCTATATAGAAATTATCTAAGTAGTATAGTAGTATATTATTTATATATTACTAGTACGTACTAGGTCTATTATAGAGCCTAAAAAGTAGTACTTTATATTTATAAGATCTAAAGCAGGTTCGGAAGGTAGTATACTCCTCGGATTCGGGGGCTATATAGATATAGTTAAATACTATCCGGATATCTAGTTTAGTAAAGATTACTACTTTAGATATACGAGTTAAGAGCTTATCGATCCTAGGTATTAAGTAGGAATCCTTTCGAGTGATCGTATTAAGCTTACGATAGTCGATATAAAAGCGTAATCCTCTATCGGCCTTCTTAATAAATAATATAAGTAATATAAAGGGACTTTAGCTAGATTCGATAAATCCCTTATCTAGGTTCTCTATAAGGTACTCTTTAGTTACTTATAGTTCATCTGTAGATTACTAATATAGGAGCGAATATACGTTAGATAATAGTTCTTCTAGGATAATTCTATAATCGTATAAGTAATAAAGCAGAAGAATATTAGAATCCCGCTTAGAAAAGGCTTCCTTAAGGGTATTGTAACGGGGTTGAGGTTAAGCTCTCACCAACTACGCCATCTGGACCAAAAGATCACAATATACTGCGCAAGCAGTATACGCTTAACACCGTACATATACAATCGACTACCACGTGACCATTACAGGTATAGTACTATTCTAGTAGCTTTTCGGCTATAAGTCGTTCAGTATCGGGATCCTTAGGAGAGTCGCTATTTAGATAGTCTTATAAGAAGTAGTCTATCTCGTAGATACTAATAAAGAATAATTCGGAACCTTTATGTTTTATATTAAAGTAAAAAGCTATAGTACTAATTTAGTAAATCAGAACTAGTTTCTAGATCCTCGGAAGTTAAGAGGAATAATTATAGTAGAGTTTCAACGTAAGTACCTTTCTCGATAAATTCGGAGCGGAAAGAGGTTCCGATTTCTTAGCGATAAGCGGAAATAGATTAAAGAGTAAGGACGATATATTAATATATTATATCGCTACTATTTAGTATAATTAGTATTAGTCTAGCTAGTTTATAGCTAAGTCCCGCGCGTTAGTATCGATTTAGTAAGATCGATTAATATTAAGTTTATAAGGCAGTAGAGTTATAATTATCTTCTTATCGTATCAGAGGGTAGCTAGATAGCGTTCCGACTATAGTAGCTTATAGTAGAGCGTATCTAGCTTAACCTGAAATTATCGTATCTATTTAATACTAATAATTATATCTTATTATCCTAAATCGAGGAGAATAAAAAGGCAGTTATAAATACGCTTATTATTAATAGAAAAGTATAAAGGTATGAAATAAGTAATATAGGTTCTAATAGACTATTAGAAACTATATATTAGAATAGAATAAGGTAGTAGCTCGATTTTGATACCGAGGGCCTCTAATAGTTATCTAGTAAGAGTGCGATTAATAAATAGATAACTATTCGCTCTAGTATCGATCAGGCTATTTATAGAGACTCTTAGCTTATTTATACTAACTATAGTTAGGTATATAAATTACTTACCTCTTATCAGGGAGTTAAAGTTAAGATTAGAGAGATTATACTTATATAGACTTAGGAAAGAGTTTTTACCTAGGCCTTATCGTTTTCCTCTAGTATCGGTCTAGATTCGGAGAGTATATCTTCTACTACTTCCTTAGCTACTCTCTCTTCTTCTGGAAATTCGTCGATTAATTAAACCTTAAGTAAGTTAGGGCAGTCTAGCTTAATATAACTGAGCTATCTATAACTATAATACCTAAGGGATTCTTCGGTTAAGGTAGTAGAGCGTTTTAGCGCGGAGAGAGTACTAGACCGTACTAGGGTAGAGGTACGTATATATAGTATAGGAGTAGTTTATCGAGGGGCTAAGCTTAGGGACTAGTAAAGAGTAGAACTAGTAGAGGTCGTAGTAGTAATAGTAGGCTTATAGTACTATACTAGGGTAATAGCTTTCTCGGGATAGATATATTCTGAGTTATAACGATATTTAGTATTAAAAGAAAGTAAGGATCTAACTATAGAAGCGTAGTCCTTATTCTATATTAGTTTAATAATAAGAGTTAAAGCGCGTAAGGATAGTATAATCTTATCTTATATATAGAAGAACTACTCCTTCTTTTTAACTTTACCTTAGATAGTAGCGCTTTAAAATCGATTACGAAACTCAGCGAAAGTCTCGCGTATATAGCTAGGTTATTATATTTCTAAGCAGTAGAAAGCGTTATAGTAGTTATCTTCCTCTAAACTAGTAAGAAAGTTCTTCTCTAATAAGGAGATTATTTTATCGCTAGTTTTAAACTTATTAATAAAGTACTAAAGTATAAGATACTCCTTAGCTAATCTAGTAACTAGCTCCTATATAAGAACGCGCTAGGAGAAGTCCGTAGGGTAGTAGTCGGCGTTCATAGCTAGCTAGTCTCGTATCGATACTCTCTATTAGAGGAAAGTAAAGTCCGATCTATTATCTAAAGGTAAGATCTTCTTAGTAAGATAAGACTTCTTAAGGTATAACTCTACTGATTCGGCGCTAGGAGAAGGAGATAGTTTATTAGGAATAATATCTTCTCTCTTAGTACTATATATCAGAATAGAGTTTATTAGCTTATTAAACTCTAGAATACGTAGAGATTATAGTATTAGTTCTAGTAGGAGAGTCGAAGATAAGCGAGGGACTCCTATAAGGAACTTATCTTATACGGAGATTAGTCTATCTATAGTATCTTCTAGAGAGTTATTCTTTTCCTCTTAGTCTACTAATTATTATAAGAGGGAATAGATCAGGTTCGAGTCACCTATAGTAGTAAGAGTACTTAGCGATTATACTCCTAGTGAATTTCGCTTTTATTTTCCTTTCTCTTTTAGTTAGTACTTCCTTAATAAAGTATTAATATTCTCTAAGGTAAGAGACATTTAGAGTAAGGAAAGGTATAACAGATTAAGTTCAGAGGTAGAGCAGGAGGGATCGTATTAAGTTCCTCTAGAACTAGAGAGGTCTCTAGTTTATTAGTTAAGAGCTATAATAGTAGCTTAAAAAGGGGTATATTAGGGCTATTTCAGTAGCGATACGTAGAAGTTAAAGTTCCGAGGTATTTATTATACTTTCTTCAAAATCTATCTATAATTCCTTTATACTAAGGAGGTTATTAAAGGAGCGTTAGCGAAGACCTCCTCTATTATACTATTTATAATAAGCTAAATTAAACCCTGATTTATAGTTATCCGAGAGATCTCTAGTATCTTAGCTATATACAAGTAGTTATCGAATAACTAACTTAATAGTAAGATATTATAGTAAGCTATCTCTAGCTATCTTAATCTTTTTATTTAATATAAAAATATAAGACTTAAGGTAGTATATAAGTAAGAATAAATAAGTAGAGAGACTAAGAGCGATCTTATATAGTTTACTACGAAGAAAACAAAAAGATAAAGAAAGAAGAAGAAGAGAGATAGAGTATAAAGCACCTTATATATATATACCAGTACTAGTCCGATACTATACCGGGTCGGATACTAGTTCTGCCGGGATACCTATGAACTTGGGCCCTATTATCTATCCTTCTTCTTATATGACATTCAGGTGAGCTGTCGTCATAATTATCTAGTAGATATAATATCGAAGTATAGCGTTTCTTCGTATCTATTAATAACTATCTTTATTCCTCTTATCATTCTACGGACCTATCTATCTAATCCGGCGCCTTTTCTATCTAATAAAGTAAGGCAGTATAGTTTTAGGTTAATAGTAGTAAGAATATTCTATTTCTCGATAAAAGTTAGATTTATAAAGCGTCTTATAGCTTCTAAATTAATAAGTGCTTTTATTTTAATACTATCTATTATAACTAGTAAGATCAACTGATCGAACTCTCTAGTAGTAGTAAGCTCTAGGTATAATAGTTCTATTATAGAGTAATTACGTACTTCTTTAATAATTCTCCTTATCGTTTCGTCTAACTAAGTCCTAAGGCCGGGTTCGTAAGTAATTAAGATATAAGGTATATAGTAATAGAGATTAACTTGCCCTTAAATCAGATCTAGTACTATTCTTTAATAAGTAGCTAGTTCTAATAAGTACTATCTTCTCTACTAATAACGTTCCCTTTCTATTTCTTTAGTAATAGCTTAAGTATCTTTAATTTAAAGGAACTAATCTAATTATTCGAACTCTTTTAGTTCAGGTTCTCTTTCGAGGTTAGCTACGTAATAATCTAGTTGTTCCTCGATATCCCCGGTATTAACCTGGAATATAATAGTAGTAGTATTATAGTAAGTAATAACGTAGTCTATACTCGGGTTAGATATATTATAGGTTCGATAATACTCTATAAAATCGGACTTAGTTTTATTATAAACCTATATTCTTCTTCTATTATCGTGATTTCGAAGAGTCCAGTTTTCGTTATTATACAGAAGGTTATTATATAAATAGTTTCTTTTATCTATAATTATGACGCTTGCTCTAGAAAGGTCTCAAAACTACCTGAGTAATAAGACCTCATATTACTATGAATATAAAGTAGTAAGAATCACTTGAGAATCTATAACTAAGGAGTGAAGAAGTAGAGAGAGAATAGAAATATATATATAAAAAGGGGCCCCTAAACTCTACTCGTGTAATCTCGCTTAGCAGTAAGTGTTTCCACTAATAGGAAGAGACCTCTAAACCTGACTAGTTATCATACTACCCCCCCCTCCGAAAAAAGCTCGCCCTCGAGCGTTAGTCTATCTCCTTATTACTATTAAGGTAGTTATAATTATTAATTCTATTATAGAAAGCTTTTAGCTAATTAGGTAGTCTAGCAGGAGGTCTAGCTTACGTTAGGTTATTAAAGTGGAATTATTATAGCTTAGCAGGAGCGTATTTAATGTCTATAGCGTCGTATTATATAAGATCGACGTCTTGATTTAACTAGGAAACTCGGTATAAGAGGCTATTACGCTGCTTATAGCACGCAAGTATATCTTCGATCTCCTATTTATCGTTACTAGTAATATTAATAAGTAGTAGCAGCAGTAAGGTTTATCTTAGTAAGAGGTTATTTAGATACTTCTATAGCTTAGCAGTAGGGAATACGTTATGTACTTTTATACTAGCAAGGAGCTCTAGATAATAAGAGCTTCCGACCTTTTCAATTATACGGAAGAGTCTATTAGTTAAGAAGTCGAGTTTTTTACTAGGTCGAGTACTTATAAAGTAGCGCATATCTAGCTAGATAAGGTCGTCTGTAGTGAAGTCGACTTTACGGCGTGAGCGATTATAGGATTAGGCTATCTTAGCTTATACACGTTAGAGGCTTAATTAAGCAGTAGTCTAGGTGTCGCGCAGATAATTAGCGTAATCTAGAGCTTACTAAGTATTCAACTTATTAGTAAGCGTAGTAGAGTTAGGTAGGTCTTTCCAATTCTAATTAACGCGGGGTATATATCTATGAACGACTTTAAAGGGTAAGAGACCTCTAAGGGATTTATAAAGGAGAGTTATCTAGGCGTAGTCTATAATAAGTAAGAATTCCGACTAGTCGTCTTAATAGTAAGAGATAAGAAGTCGTAATCTGCGTTAGAGATATTAATTATAGATCTCTATTTAGTTATCTATTTATAAGTAATCTGCTGCAGAAAGCTATCTTTTAGTACTAAGAATTATGATAACTATAGTCTAAAAACGGGAAACGAATTAAGGCCCTTTATTAGAGGTAATTATTAATAGAGCTCTGAAATAGCGGTATACGTAGTATAAGTAAAGCTTTATAAGGTCGCGCGCATCGGAAGTCTTTCGGTATAGAATACTAATTGCTTATTTACTAAAATAGTCGATAAATACGAGAATATTATTATAGCCGTGTTTATCGCGGTTAAAGCTATAGTAGTCGACTATAATATGCTCCTATGGATATAATAGTACGGGCAGAGGTTAGAGGAGGCCCGGTTTTTTATTACGCGGCACTTGAATTCGTTAGTAAGTATAATAGTTACGGTAGTACTAGTTAATAGTTAAAGCGATTCCGTACTACTAGTATTATAATACTAGTAGTTATAAGGTCTTCTTTATACTTAGATGAGTAGTCTCTAATCGGTCGTGTACTTCGTATATAAGTAGCGTGCGAAAGTATAAGATATCAGGTACGATTAGTCTTCCTTTATAGAGTAGAAGATCTTTTTCTATAGTTAGTTTTCTAGGAGTAGTAGAGAGAGCTTGTTTCCGTAAAGCTTAGAGTAATAGCGTAGTACGATTAGCGTTAAGTACTTACTATACTATAGAAAAGACTAGCGATAAGTTAGCGACTTCTAAGGCGTTAATAAGCTTAAAGTTATCTATAGAGTCGGAGCTATTCCGGAGGTTACTTATAAGTAGTACTAGATCGATTTAGTCTTTGCGTAGTAGCTACTATAAACGCTANCCGAGTAACTATTAGTCTATAATATAAATTATATAAGCGTAATCTTATACGTAAGTCTTTAATATAGAGACTTCTAATTTGAGTTAAAGTAAAGATTCACGCGGGATATAAGTAATAATATCGCTGAATCGTACGTATTTCGGCCGTATATTAGTAGCTTCTCTAGAGTATAAAGACTTCTCTTTATTACTCTATTCTTATTCTTTAAGTAATAAGCACTTAGGCTTATCGTGTTTATAATAAGTAGTATAAACGCTAGAGAAATAGTCCTAACTGATCGGTAGTAGTAATAGAGAGTTAGTTACCTATAGAATACTCTCTAGGGGAGAGTTTTAGATATTTTTATAGCTATAAGTCTCCTTAGAAATACGCTTCCGAGCTAGTAATAGTTATTTAATAATAGAGATAGAGTTAATAACAGCTCGAATATTAATAAGAGAGTTAGCTATACTTCGCTATTCCTTATACGCTTCCTAGAACTGATTAAGGCGTTCGTTTCGTTCGTTAGCATCGTATTAGTAGCACTAGTAAGTACAGTATTTATATAAGTCCTTAATCTCGATCGGAGAGCTATAAACGTTATTAGGAGGAGTATATAATAGCTAAATAATCTGTCATTTAGAGGTATCTAGGAGTACTTAATATTCCGAAAGCCAAGTCCTTCCGAGTATAATACTATAGTTTCTAAGAGTAATAATAAGAAAGGGGGTAAATACCTGAACGCGATAATCTACTATTAAATTAAGTATCGTATAATAACTAATAGTACTACTATTAACGCTATTAAAGCTTTTAATAGGAATTGCGTTTAGTAGAGAGTGAATTAAAGGTTTTAAGAAGAAGGAAAGGGATTTAAGAAAAGAAAAATTAATAAAATAATATCTATTAGCTCAAGAATCGAGAAGTGAAAGTAACTTATAAAAGAGTCTATTCTTAGTAAGAGTAGCACGTATAGTAAACGATTAACTACTAAGAAGCTTCGTAAGGTTAAGATATCGTATATCTCGTATATTACCTAGGAAGGAGTCTTTCCTTAAGCGTAGTCTTTTGCTAGCGGTTTAATATACTCCTGGGCGTTATTATACGTTTCTTCTAGCTCGCTATTAACGTTATTATTAGCGTTAATTACGTTGATTCGATACGGAGTGTTAAGTCGAGCTAACGAAAAGCGTAAGTATAAGATAGGCGTAAAGTGACGAGGAGTATTCGCCGGCGATTATACACGAGGCGTATTATTTCGTACAGAGTATAGTACTTATTTATTAGTTATACTAGTGTTCTCGAGCGTAGGAAGACTAATTTGCGGATAAGAAGAGGAGTTAGTACTATAGCGCTAGGAGGAGGTATTTATAGGGCGTTCCCGAGTCGCGCTAGCTTTAGCCGAAGACTCGGAATAGTAAGTCTTTTTAATAAATTAACCTTAGTCTTTAGCTTATATAGCCTTAACGTATTCTTCTAGTATCCTTAACGTTCGGTACTATTAGAAGAGCTATTTCCGTAGCTATATAGGTAGCTTCTCTTATAAGTCTATTTTCAGAGTCGATTGATTATTTACTCTAGCTTTATAAGCTAGCGTGCGAAACTCGTAGTAGAACGTCCAGAAGGTCTACTTATAATCTATCTTTAGCGCGGAGTAGCTAGCTCTTGTAGTTTATTAGTTATATAGATTAGATAAGAAGGAGACGAGTTAAATAATCATATCGAGTGAATCGATTATACTACTTTCTTCGTTATATTCTAGTTCTAAGAACAAGAGTTCTAGGTAGGTTCTAGCTATTCCTTCTGTTTAGTTAAGTAACTAATCTTTATAGTAATCTTCGTCGATAAAGTAGCTAGAGTAGCGCTAGAGAGCGTTACGTATCTGCACTTCCTAGAGTTTTAGAGAGTAGTCGATTCTATTAGAGAGCTTATTTAGAAGGTTCGGTATCTTCTCTATACGCGTAGCGTATAATATTAATAATATTCCTCCGGTAGATTATTCTCGATAACGATTATTAGGCGTAAGAGTAGTATTATCTTCTTTAATTAATAGTAGCAGTATTATACGCGATTAAACGTTATTAAACGATATAGACTTAGTAGAGCGCTAAGTAGTTAACTAGCATAGTTCTAGGAACTCGTCCTATAACTAGTAT